>RPFO01000103.1:1961856-2386564 GCA_009746045.1 Mesostigma viride | reverse complement strand
GACATGGCAGAGGTATTCGAAAACCTAAAGAACGCTGACAAAATGGAGGAATATCTGTTGAGGAAGACCGGTCAACTCCAAGCCAATGAGAGGCTCGTGAACTACTACAAGACGCTCGGCATGGAGGTGGAGGATGACCGTGACGGGACCGCCGTGGATATGGCCTCCACCCCGGACAGGATCACGAGGGCGTGCACGGGCCACGGGTGCACCAACCAGCACTGCGTCCACCGCCGGCATTGCAACGTCTGGAACGCCAGGGGTCGCAGGTGGTGCACGAACCCGGTGACGGGCAGGAGGCGCCGATGCGTGCGACACTGTCGAGTCAGATGAAACGCTGGCGGGTGGATATACCAATCCCCTCGCCACTAGTCGGGCGCGACCTTGGCGGAGAGACACAGGAGGCGTCTCCACAGGGGAGGGGGGGGTCGGCAGCGACAGCCCCACGCTCTCGTGCAGTGTCACGGCTATATCGGCGATCTTGCACACGCTCAGGATGTGTTTCAGCTTGTCGAGCGTTACGTTCGCGGACCACCTGGACCTGAACAGGTGCAGCTCCTTGCTGTGGCCGGGGTATTCCTTCCCGTACGATATGAGCTGCCCCACGCCGTACATCCAGTTGCCCCATTCCTTCACCTCGACGATCCTGCCCCTCTCGTCGTCCAGGATGTCGATCTTCCCCCCCTGACAAACCACCTCGCGCCTGCCCCCCGTCCTCGCGCTGTAGGCCGCCTGGACGTCCTTTTCTTTCACGGGCAGAGACATTTACCACTAGACGCGGTGTTTATTTACCCGTGCACGCGCCCCCCCGGCTGATGGAGTGCTCCTCTTCCTACGCCTAGTCACCCCCGAGCGGACAGGATGCCCGCGCCCCCCGTGTACATCGGCGTCTCCGTCCGCGTGTATATCGGCGTGAACACCCGCGTGTACCCCTGTGCTGGACGTAGTCGTCCTCGTCGTCGCTCTCGAGCCGGTAGGCCTGCCTCTCGGCCTCCTCGGCGGCCTCCAATCGCTGTTCGTGGGTGAGCGCGGGGGCGGCCGCTAAGGCGGCCTCGAGAGCAGCGGCGGCGGCGGCCTCATCCGCCTCCTCATCCCTCGCGGCAGCCATAGCGAACAACTCGGCATGTGTTGAGGGGTCCGCAGCAGCACCCAGGGCATTAGCGAGGGTAGTGGCGTGCGCTCTGAGACGGGCCGCCTCGGCGCCCAACTCGGCGGCGATGGCACGGGTGGCTTCGGGGTTAGGGGAATGAGCCACGGCTCGGGCACGGGCTGCCGCACGCCTCTCCGCCTCGTCCGCTGCGCCTGCCGCGTCACGGGCGTCACGAACCGCTCTTTGGAAGGCTTCCTCCTTCCTAACCCTAGCCAGATTAGCATCGTTCGCCTCTCCCGGGCGGAAACCGGCCATGAGCACCCTCTGCACCGCCCTGGCCAGATCACGCGGCCAGACCCCCTTGCCCCCACCCTGTGCCCCCGCGCCCAGGCGCGCCCCGCCCCCTCCCCTCCTCCCACCCCCGTGGTGCGGGCACGCGCTCCTGCCGCCCCACGTCTGCCACCCGCACCGGCCGCCCTTGCCCGTCAACGCACCGCAACGATCGGACGATACCATCGCGCGAAACACGTATACAAAAAAGCGCACATAATTTTAAAACGCGCGCGCACAGCACCGCTCGAACGCTCTCAACACGGCCCCGACTTGGATAGCCTTCTACCGACCAAAAAAGAGAAGACTATCCAACAAAACCACCGCCAACACCGGCCCGTCCATCCGTCACCAGGAAAAAAAAGAGAAGACTATCCAAACTCACCCCCTCTCAAACCCCGCTCGACCACCGAACGAATTTAAGACGACCTCTCCAGCCACTCTCGCCCGTTGGTCGTGGATAGCCTTCTCTTGGATAGACTTCTTTTTACCCCCCCGCCAAACTATTACTCCACCTATACCCTACACCCTATACCCTATACCCCCCTGAAAAATTTCCTTATGCCATAAAATACTTCCCTTTCATACCCAAAAAGAAGACTACCAAAAGAAGACTATCCAAACTCCCCCCTCTTAAACCCCGCCCGACCATCGAACAAATTTAAGACGCCCCCTCCCGACATTCTCGACCATCGGTCGTGGATAGCCTTCTCGTCGACAAAAAAAACGGCACGCGACGAGAACCCTCTCTCGACCAAGATCGTGGATAGACTTCTCAAAAACGGGGGCGAGAAGAACATCCAACCTCTCCAGCCTCTGCCGACACCCGACCTGCCACGACCTGACACGACCCGACACGTCCTGCCACGTCCTGCCACGCCCTGCCGCGTCCCGCCACGAACGACGCTAACGACGCTCAAAGCACGCGCACGAACGAGGGGTAGCCCTCGCGAAGCCTAGCAAGGGTTGTGGAGGTGCCGCGACCGCCTGAAAGGCGTGGTTCGCACTTAGACTAGCCCGGGCCGACCCGACCCCTGTCGGCCCTCTGTCAGCCCGCTTTTCAAAGTATGACAGCTGGCACTCTAATGCTGGCACACTAGCAGAAAAAAGTGTAGGTGTGATATAGGTATCATGCCAGTAAAACGAATGTTCCCGGCTGGCGACCCGCCTGGCCGTCATCATCTAGGCGTGATCAACCAATTCAACCGCAACCTGTACGAGCTCCGGCTTGAAGCCATGCGCAGGAATATGCGCGTCGTTGAACGGCAAAGAGCAATCGAGGCCGAAATGGCCGCCCAGGCCCAGGCCCAGGCCATAGCCCAAGCAGCGGCCGGCCAGCTGCAGTGGGTGGTGGAGGTGCACGAGCAGCAACAACACCGCACGCGACGACGTGTACGGCGGACCAAGAGGCGCCGGGGGGGAAGCGCTAGGGCCCGCTAGCCCGGCCCGACCCGACCCCTTGTAAAGCTGGCACTATAATGCTGGCAAAAAAAAAAGTGTAGGTAGGGTATAAGTATCATGCCAGTACAACGAAGGTTCGAATCGGGTGTCGACCGGCCTGGCAGCTATCTTGCGTACCGCCGGGCGGTCAACGCGCCACCTTACTACCGCGACCCGTACGAGCGTAGACTCGAAGCCATGCGCAGGAATTTGCAATATGGTGGCATTGAACGGCCAAGAGACCTGCGGTACGCCGTTATCGCCGTGCTCGGGACCAGGCCATGGCCTGGGCAAGAGCCCAGGAAGCGGCGGACCAGGCCGCACGGCGGGTGGTGCACGAGCAGCAACAACACCGCGCGCAACGACGTGTACGGCGGACCAAGAGGCGCCGGGGGGGGAAGCGCTAGGGCCCGTGACCCTTGCAATTTTGTCCCTTGCAATAGATATAGACGATGGAAGAGGGCACGTCCCCACCCGAGTCCACGCACGTACCGCGCCGAAAAATGAAGGCGGACGGCACGTACTACACCCCCCCCGCCCGCCTCCTCCCGGCCCGGTGCTTCGGGCACTCAAGTACATCGTGCAGTCCCCGCTGGGGGCCCCACTCCGGTTTCTGGTGACGTACGGGGTAAAGGGAGACGGGTTTGTAGGGGCCTACGAGATGTGGTTCAGACTGATGGCGTTGATGGCCGTGACCCTCGCGTTCTTCGTGTATTTCCTGGTCAAGATGTGGCGTCGCCCCGTCACGCTTGACTTCACCCCGGCCGTGGCGGCCGTAAAGAGGCTCCCCACTCCAAGCAGCGGGCCGACAGTGGGCTGAGTAATTATCCATCGCAGTATTATCCATCACCATGTTCATGCTATTGCTCGTGATCATCCTGCTGTTTGTGATCTTCATGATGCGTAACATGCCCGAACCCGCTACCCCCCCTCGGACCCCGGTGCAGCCGCCGTGGCGTACGAGGCCACCCCCAACCCGGAGCCGGACAGCACGGCCGCGGCCCCCGCGAACACGGTAGACCCCGCGCGCCCGAGGAGAAGGGCGAGCGCGTGCGCTTCAAGGACGCGATACCCGGAATGGCCACCAACGTGCAGGCGATGATCGTGGACAGCGTGAACCCCGTGTCCATGTTGGGCGGCCTCATGAGCGGGTTCGGCATGATTCCCAACAAGGCGGCCGACAAGGTCAGCAAGGCGGGCGCCAAGATCACCAAGGCCGTGGTGGGGCACACCCCGGGCGGTGCGCTGATGCAGGCGTTCAAGGACAAGAAGAGCGCGCGGTGCAAGGCCAAGAAGTTCTTCAGCTGGGGGTTCGCCAAGTGCAAGTAGCGCCGAGGGGCGGGAGCAGCG
Source organism: Mesostigma viride (assembly GCA_009746045.1). NCBI lineage: Eukaryota > Viridiplantae > Streptophyta > Mesostigmatophyceae > Mesostigmatales > Mesostigmataceae > Mesostigma > Mesostigma viride. The sequence goes on along the minus strand of RPFO01000103.1, from coordinate 2,382,354 downwards.
GGAGAGCTTGGATGTTCTTCTCCCCCCGTTTTTGAGAAGCCTATCCACGATCTCGCTCGAAACGGGATTCTCACCCCCCGCCAGTTTTTTTGGCAAGGAGAAGCCTATCCAACAACATTGCTCGATAATGCCCGGAGAGGGCGTCTTAAATTTGTTCGATGGTCGAGCAGGGTTTAAGAGGAGGGGAATTTGGATAGTCTTCTTTTGGTAGTCTTCTTTTTGGAGAGAAAAAAAAAGTATTTTATGGCGTAAGGAATTTTTTTGGGGGGGGGTATAGGCTATAGGGTATAGGCCTGGGGGGAATAATAGTTGCGGCCGGGCCCGAAAAAGAAGCCTATCCAAGAGAAGCCTATCCACGAACATTGCCCGAGAACTGCGGGAGAGGGCGTCTTAAATTTACTCAACCCCTCACCAGGGGTTGTCAGGGGTCGAGTTTGGATAGTCTTCTCTTTTTTTTCCTGGTGACGGATGGATGGGCCGGGGTTGGCAGGGGTTGTATTGGATAGGCTTCTCTTTTTTGGGTCGGAGAAGGCTATCCAAGGCGGGGCCGTGTTGAGAGCCCCCGAAAAAAAAATGTCCGCAGTGGTTAATGGATGCGGCCGCCACCCCCCGTGGGCCGGCCTGCAGTGGTGGACGCCCCCGCCAAGTGGGTGATGCGCGACGGGAAGATCGTGCTTGCCACCCCGGTCGATGTGCCCGCTGACGTGAGCAAAGACGAGCGATGACGTCAGCAAGTATACAGCACACCTACGTCCCGGCACACCCCGCCCCGGGTTTGTGGAGGGGTGGCGCTGCGTGCCCCCGAACAGTGGTGGTGACAGATGCCAGCAAAGATACCGTAAGATTCCAAACGACATCCCGCGCGCTCCGCGCCGCCGATGATGGTGACAGGGCAGCGAAGAGGCATGCAGCGTGCCACGTGTCCGATTTCTATTGGCTAAATGCAAAAAAGCCCCCATCACACACCGATTCGGGTGGTGACAGGGGCCAGTGGGTGACAGACGCCAGCATAAGTGTCAATCTTTGAAAAATGATCACGCGCCGAGCGGTGGTTACCAGGGGAGGTGTCAGAGTTTGGCAGCATAAGGGCAAAAAAAATATCTAAAGTGACAGTATATAAGTACCTTCCAACAGGAAGAGCCCGGACTTTGACACCGGGTGTCAAAGTTTGACAGGGACCCCCTGGCTCCTCCCCGCCCGGATTCAGTGGCCACTGAATCCGGGCGGGGAGGAGCCAGGGGGTCCCTGTCAAACTTTGACACCCGGTGTCAAAGTCCGGGCTCTTCCTGTTGGAAGGTACTTATATACTGTCACTTTAGATATTTTTTTTGCCCTTATGCTGCCAAACTCTGACACCTCCCCTGGTAACCACCGCTCGGCGCGTGATCATTTTTCAAAGATTGACACTTATGCTGGCGTCTGTCACCCACTGGCCCCTGTCACCACCCGAATCGGTGTGTGATGGGGGCTTTTTTGCATTTAGCCAATAGAAATCGGACACGTGGCACGCTGCATGCCTCTTCGCTGCCCTGTCACCATCATCGGCGGCGCGGAGCGCGCGGGATGTCGTTTGGAATCTTACGGTATCTTTGCTGGCATCTGTCACCACCACTGTTCGGGGGCACGCAGCGCCACCCCTCCACAAACCCGGGGCGGGTGTGCCGGGACGTAGGTGTGCTGTATACTTGCTGACGTCATCGCTCGTCTTTGCTCACGTCAGCGGGCACATCGACCGGGGTGGCAAGCACGATCTTCCCGTCGCGCATCACCCACTTGGCGGGGGGCGTCCACCACTGCAGGCCGGCCCACGGGGGGGTGGCGGCCGCATCCATTAACCACTGCGGACATTTTTTTTTTCGGGGGCTCTCAACACGGCCCCGCCTTGGATAGCCTTCTCCGACCCAAAAAAGAGAAGCCTATCCAATACAACCCCTGCCAACCCCGGCCCATCCATCCGTCACCAGGAAAAAAAAGAGAAGACTATCCAAACTCGACCCCTGACAACCCCTGGTGAGGGGTTGAGTAAATTTAAGACGCCCTCTCCCGCAGTTCTCGGGCAATGTTCGTGGATAGGCTTCTCTTGGATAGGCTTCTTTTTCGGGCCCGGCCGCAACTATTATTCCCCCAGGCCTATACCCTATAGCCTATACCCCCCCCAAAAAAATTCCTTACGCCATAAAATACTTTTTTTTTCTCTCCAAAAAGAAGACTACCAAAAGAAGACTATCCAAATTCCCCTCCTCTTAAACCCTGCTCGACCATCGAACAAATTTAAGACGCCCTCTCCGGGCATTATCGAGCAATGTTGTTGGATAGGCTTCTCCTTGCCAAAAAAACTGGCGGGGGGTGAGAATCCCGTTTCGAGCGAGATCGTGGATAGGCTTCTCAAAAACGGGGGGGAGAAGAACATCCAAGCTCTCCCGCTGCTCCCGCCCCTCGGCGCTACTTGCACTTGGCGAACCCCCAGCTGAAGAACTTCTTGGCCTTGCACCGCGCGCTCTTCTTGTCCTTGAACGCCTGCATCAGCGCACCGCCCGGGGTGTGCCCCACCACGGCCTTGGTGATCTTGGCGCCCGCCTTGCTGACCTTGTCGGCCGCCTTGTTGGGAATCATGCCGAACCCGCTCATGAGGCCGCCCAACATGGACACGGGGTTCACGCTGTCCACGATCATCGCCTGCACGTTGGTGGCCATTCCGGGTATCGCGTCCTTGAAGCGCACGCGCTCGCCCTTCTCCTCGGGCGCGCGGGGGTCTACCGTGTTCGCGGGGGCCGCGGCCGTGCTGTCCGGCTCCGGGTTGGGGGTGGCCTCGTACGCCACGGCGGCTGCACCGGGGTCCGAGGGGGGGTAGCGGGTTCGGGCATGTTACGCATCATGAAGATCACAAACAGCAGGATGATCACGAGCAATAGCATGAACATGGTGATGGATAATACTGCGATGGATAATTACTCAGCCCACTGTCGGCCCGCTGCTTGGAGTGGGGAGCCTCTTTACGGCCGCCACGGCCGGGGTGAAGTCAAGCGTGACGGGGCGACGCCACATCTTGACCAGGAAATACACGAAGAACGCGAGGGTCACGGCCATCAACGCCATCAGTCTGAACCACATCTCGTAGGCCCCTACAAACCCGTCTCCCTTTACCCCGTACGTCACCAGAAACCGGAGTGGGGCCCCCAGCGGGGACTGCACGATGTACTTGAGTGCCCGAAGCACCGGGCCGGGAGGAGGTGGCGGGGGCGGGGGGGTGTAGTACGTGCCGTCCGCCTTCATTTTTCGGCGCGGTACGTGCGTGGACTCGGGTGGGGACGTGCCCTCTTCCATCGTCTATATCTATTGCAAGGGACAAAATTGCAAGGGTCACGGGCCCTAGCGCTTCCCCCCCGGCGCCTCTTGGTCCGCCGTACACGTCGTTGCGCGCGGTGTTGTTGCTGCTCGTGCACCACCCGCCGTGCGGCCTGGTCCGCCGCTTCCTGGGCTCTTGCCCAGGCCATGGCCTGGTCCCCGAGCACGGCGATAACGGCGTACCGCAGGTCTCTTGGCCGTTCAATGCCACCATATTGCAAATTCCTGCGCATGGCTTCGAGTCTACGCTCGTACGGGTCGCGGTAGTAAGGTGGCGCGTTGACCGCCCGGCGGTACGCAAGATAGCTGCCAGGCCGGTCGACACCCGATTCGAACCTTCGTTGTACTGGCATGATACTTATACCCTACCTACACTTTTTTTTTTTGCCAGCATTATAGTGCCAGCTTTACAAGGGGTCGGGTCGGGCCGGGCTAGCGGGCCCTAGCGCTTCCCCCCCGGCGCCTCTTGGTCCGCCGTACACGTCGTCGCGTGCGGTGTTGTTGCTGCTCGTGCACCTCCACCACCCACTGCAGCTGGCCGGCCGCTGCTTGGGCTATGGCCTGGGCCTGGGCCTGGGCGGCCATTTCGGCCTCGATTGCTCTTTGCCGTTCAACGACGCGCATATTCCTGCGCATGGCTTCAAGCCGGAGCTCGTACAGGTTGCGGTTGAATTGGTTGATCACGCCTAGATGATGACGGCCAGGCGGGTCGCCAGCCGGGAACATTCGTTTTACTGGCATGATACCTATATCACACCTACACTTTTTTCTGCTAGTGTGCCAGCATTAGAGTGCCAGCTGTCATACTTTGAAAAGCGGGCTGACAGAGGGCCGACAGGGGGTCGGGTCGGCCCGGGCTAGGAGGCGCAACAGTAGTCGGTGACCGAATGTCAAGGCGAAGGGGCGGTTACAGCCACGAAACGCCGATTGTCGTAGCAACGCAGGTTGAAGCAATCCGGTCAATGTCGCACCAACAATTGAAAAGGCGGCGAGGGGCTGGGACAGCATGAAGTGCCACCAATGTCTCCAGAGTCAGCACTCGCATTCGGAGAGGCATGAGGACCGCGGCAGCATGAAATGCCGCCAACGAGGGCCGGTGTCGTCGCCCCAGAAGAAGCATGGAGAGCCGAACACGAGGCGGATCAGCATGACGCTCGAGCAGAGACTCTTATGACGGGCGGATGTGCACGGGTCGCTGTGAAGATACCGAGGCGTCAGCTGTTCACGGCCGGCACGGGGGCTGATCCATCGGAGACAGTGAGCTTGCAAGCAGGGGCCGTCGCAACGCGCGACTGCCTTGACTTCTCTTCTCTGGACTGTCGCGGGCGCCATATGACAACGACGCGAGTAATACCGCGGGAGGTGCGGATGCGCCACCACCCATCGGAGACGCGCCCGAGACTCAGTTCAACGCATGGGGCGACTTCATCCACAACATGTTTGGACGGGGGCACTGACGTCGGGGCAGCCATTGAAGCTGATCACATCTAGGCGCCACTGGGGTCACTGCTACCGTCTTGTGGGTCGGGCATTGCCAGCAGCCGTCACGACGACACGCGCACACCATGCTTGTTGACAATGTCCACGAGGCGATGTGGGCGCACACGACGAGGGCGAGCATCCCAACGACATGGGCCAAACCGGTCTGCCGTCGCACACTCCAACAATAATGAGGCAATGCCAAACGCCGGGGCAAGTGACAGAGGCTGACGCAGCTAGAGTGCACGATCGATGGTAACAGGGCTCCAGCACATGAGCCATTCATCGCGGCTCTACCACAGGGGTTAGTAGGCGATGTGCGATCACTGTTTCATACGGTAGGCAACTGGGCACCGGACCTTCTCCATGTCGACTGCCAGGCCATCAGCTTGCGTGGGTTAGAAATGTCGAATGCAGCCGCAAAATCGCCAGTCCTGAACCAACTGAAGTCACGTTCGGTAGCTGAAACATCGTGGTTGATGTCGGACGTTCAGGTACCGACTGTCATTGACGCCACATCTGCAAGGTGGCTCGATGTGTAGTTGGGTCTGGGGAATTGCGGTCTGGTCTGTTGGTTGGTTGTTTTCCACAAGGGTAAGTACTGTAAGGAAACACTTCGATGGCATGTGCATTCAAGACATATAGGCCAACCCAAAAGACAACACCCACAAGGATCACGACTATCATGGGTCCTTTGGCAGCCATAACACAGTCCTCTACCATCCATATGGCATGTGAGGCTTGATCACTCCCTGCAGAGAGTTTTTAGCAACCATCCAAAACATGCACACTGTTCACGAATGATTCCACGTGCAGGTAAGGCAAACTAACCATTGCCGTGACATGAATGTATCAAGGAGACAACATGGATGTTCATACTGTACCTAAGTCCAGAGCGAAGAGTGTGAACAAGCATTTCCAAAAGTCACTCGTGCAAGCAAAATTTAAACCTATTCAACTCAATTAGAGTGCGCACAACCAGGTATAAAGTCTATCTGCCAATGCACTAAGACCGTCTTTCCAAGAGCTCTCCTCCCCCCCTAACAGATCATAGCGCCCACGCTATGGGATGCACGAAGGTGTCCCAAGAGTATTGGCTAGGGAAGGATGTGGAGGCGCATGAATCCATGGGAGGGATAGATAGCGGACCCGAGCAAGGTTGGCCATAGTTAGCATCGCGCGGTGAGGAAAACGAGATTCCTAGTTGGGTAATGCTTCAGAAGAGATCCAAGTCATGGATGTGACGGGTGGCATCTGGAAACTGCGGGTACAAGGGTCATTGATGTGACAGGTTGCAGCTGAAAACTGCAAGTACAAGGGTAATTGGTTTGGTATGTTGCCATGCCCGTACTATAGGACCGGTCACTGTTACAATACAAGCATCCGGGGGTTCATGTACCATATCCTCACGTGTACTCACAACGGGCTATCATGAGAAGGAAGAATGGTACCACCCACATCAACAGTCAACAACATTAAGAGTCTCTGTGCCCGACAGAGGGTACATGTCCAAGCAGGAGAGGTGTCAAGCACGGTATATATGGTATTATGCTAGCAAAACTACTAGCGAGGGCGGGCTTTAGGAAGGAGTGTAAAACGAAACATTTATTAAGCATCCATTAAACATTCATTCCATACAAGTCCAACACGAGGCTAAGCGTCTTGCACAGGTCCATGAGTCAAAGACTTGTTTTATCATTATGGGGGCCAAAATGAGCTCAGGTCCTACTATATAGGCCTCAACAAAAATTGGCTTCCCCATGCATATTATCATGGCAAAAACAATCCACCCAGCACGCTATGTGCAAACAGAGTAGTCACGAAACCGTCCGAGGGCACATGTTTAGACCATGGAATGCGGGATAGCATTGTTAATTATGCCACGACCTAAACATGATGAGAATTAAATATGGCCGGGAAAATAGCCTCATGGGACAAGGGAACTGATGATGATTCCACTGATTTAGTCCCCAAGTTCGTACAACAAGTGATTCACTTTCAACCAATAGGAGAGGGAAACTTCAATGCACATCACGAGCGCAACTTCATAGTGAGAACCATCATTGTCAAAGACAGATAAAGGTACATCCCAATTAAGAACTTTGCATAAAGCATTTGCCATGAGAGGAAAGGCGTAACCGAGGGACATAGCAATCTCAATCCCTACAAGAGGCGAGAGATGCATGGGGCAAACAAGACACCATGCAGGGCACATTATGGATCATTAGGGCAATATCGGTATTATTACCCTCAGGAAGGAGGGGCAGTGGTATGCCCGTTCTTGTCCTAGTAAGTACGGCAGTCACATGGCATGCATTCATTGTTGCAATTAGTGGGAGATGATGTACAGGATCTGTGTGGGGCAGCGAGCAAAAGCCCACCATGCCAGCATTAGTAAGGGGTACGCCAGTAGTTGCATTGTCATGCCATGGAGCCTCACATATATGTAGGAGGAAATTGCGTGGGCACATGTTACGCATGTCAACTAAAGATGAGTTAGGCCAAAGTTACCGCTGCATCAGAAAAATCACGTCCATTGATTGGGAGGCATGGAAAAATCACCAAACGGACTCAACGAGCAGGGGGCCATCTGATCATGTCAGGCGATTCTTAAACCACATAACAGTTTAAATATGCCAAACAAGTGTCCACATGACTGAACACAAATACTCAATATCTCCACCAAGAGGGGCTCGGAAGAAATCATTGTGCATGATGGGAACATAGCATTTGAAGCAATCCTCATCATCATAATAAGGGAGTAGATTTCTCTAGGATTCATGCACTCAGGCAGAGCTAAACAAAAGAGACATTCTTTAGCTAGGATATCATGATTGAGCAAGTGACAACATGCTCTATGCGGAAACTATCATAAGGGCTGCAGGCGGTGTAGATCTGCGCAGGCGGGGCCAAGGACCAGTCAAGAGTGGCAGGAACCCAGGGAGAACTTTCTGAACAACAGTTGTCTCCGTCAACTGGGTACAACATAGCGTCATAACAACACCTCGAGTTTATTGAATACACTATGATAGGGAATGAAGAGAAGACTCTTTGGGGCTGGTGAGTCCCTTATGACACTTGTGGCAGTGCATCGGCACACCACATGGGATATGGACATCAAGAGTACATGGCATGGAAGCGTCAGGGTTACCATCAATGGTGCGCCTCAAAACACCATACAGTATAATGTCCGATTATCGGTGTAGCTGGGACGCGCACCAAGGACAAGCGCTTGCTATCATTTATAGGGTATAGAACGAAAGCAACGCTTAGCAAAAGGGGACATTTCACCTATAGTAGGGCTGCACAGCCAACACACGAGAGTAGGCAAACAGCACTAGCTTCATAGGGGTGCAGAAGGAACACTGCACAATAGACATAGGAAGTGCATGTGCGCATGATCGTGCCAGAAAATACACCTACAAAAACTAATAAAAACTAGCCAAGGAAGCGAGGATTGGCTGGGTATGGGTGGCTGTCAAGCAACAATGCTAGCTTTATTGCGGTAGCACCCCTCCCCCCCTCACATAACAGGGCAGGGTACAAAGCTAGGAAGATAGCAAGAACCCTGCGGTATGTGGGGTCCCACGAGAACCGTATACAAGGGAGAAAATGTAGGAAGGGTGAACAAGGCAGACACTTAAGACGTACGTAGAATGGCAACTAGAGCAGCCAATGTTACTCCTTAGCAACCATGGGGGCACGGGACAAATAAAATAAATAACCAGGCACGGAGTCATATAGTATCACTAGGAGGATACAGTACAACACACATACCAAGGTAAGATGTTACGATTTATACTATAAGAATTAGGCTCATGATGCCAAAGCTGATACGAGCGTCATCTGAGCACTTGTGGGAACAGAAACACGTGAGGATGGCACGTGCTTGGGGCTACATCACGTGCTTGATGGCACGTGCTTGGGTCAGATGCGGTACGGGGACATGCCACAGGGTGAGCGATCCGAAGACGGTAACGTGAGAGTAAAATAGCATGCTACATCTACAACACAGGGCAATGTAGCGGTTATTGCCAAAGCGAGGTAAACGCACAGCTCTCACCATGGAAAGTGTACAAGGGCACGTCAGTAGGATGGGACAGCCAAAAGCACTTGAGGTACGAGACAAGAGCTGAGAGACAGCAGAGGGTTGAACTGTTTGTCATAGCCACATGGGGCGGGAGCAGAGATTCATGGGCATGATGTGATGAGCTGCAACCTGCTGCAGATAGAGGGATTCCAGCTGTAGGAAAGGTAATCTGCAGCTATCCAACTATAAAAAGTTTGGTGCAAACGTCTTGGTCAGAAGCGTGACATAAAATGTGTGACCTGGTGGGGCTACACACAGAAATTTAGGTTTCAAGCCCAAACAACAGAAATCAGGTGGGAGACGTATTGAACTGTGTGACATGGGGCTGCACACAGAAAATTGGATTACAAGCCAACAATAGCATAATCGAAGTATGAACATGCCAAAGGTTGACGTGATAACAAGAAGGATTAGCAATCCACGAAGGATATGGGAGAGAAAAAACATTGCTACCACTCATGAGACAATGAACCAGCAAAGGGGGCTGACATGAAAGTTCAAAACAACAAGCAAGAGGCTAACGATGTCGTTGCTCGCAGTCAAAATAACTGAATGGGAAAAACCCAGTGGGTAAATTCCCAAAGAACCACGAATATCATGCAGAAAACAAAGGCTCGGCGACCGGGGGCTCGGTGTCCGGGCAGATCTATTGTCCTCTCGTGTTTATAAAGAAAAAGGGGCAACCAACGCAGGCAACTTGGGCTAATCTGCGCCAGCCATGCCACAGGTTACTCTACGCAGCAACGGGATCGTCAAAAAGGGTCAGATTCGTGCAGCAAGTGACGCACAAGATTTCAGTTTACTCTGCTATCAGGGCGACCCGAATCTGGTCGATTTATAATCAGGAAAAGGGGCTATGGCGGCCAGGCAAAAGCAAATTGACAGGCGGCCAGGTCTGTGAAAGCTAAATCATACTTTTTATAATGCATACGAGAAGGGAATCGTCACTAAAAGGACGAGCTACTAACGCTTGCTGTCAAGGGCTGCACCGGGGTCGAGGTGCGTGATCAGCAGAAGGGGTCTAAATTACACGTTGCTGCCCAGGCAGGGCTGCAAAAACAAGGGTAAATTCACTACGTTTTGTCTCTACCTAGACAGAAGATTGCCAGGCTTCTATCGGTTTATTTCGTTGAGTATCCGGTGTCCTATATCTAAGGCAGCACTACGTGATCTTGCTCAACAGGAAAAACGTACCTTATGTCGCTTGCCCGACTGCAGCAAAGTGATGGCAGGTGATAAAATGCATGACGATGTTTAAATTTAAACGCTGCAGCCATGGGCTGTCCGCTGCAGGTGTTCCTCCGAGTCCATTGTAACATCCTAGCCCCGGCGTCTAACCTCGGGCCGAGGTAGCACCTAATTCAAATGCGAAAGATCTTTTCCTACTGGACAGGGGATGCAATGCCAATTTACAATATCGTCATTAATACAAATTATCAATCATGCCAGGGTCGGCTTACCTAAATGGGACAAGGTTGAAAAACTAATCACTCCCCAAGGGGAGGGTAGTGACGCTACTCCACGCTGAGTATCAAGTGCGTCCGAAGGTTGGGCCACCTTCCTTGCTAATATTCCTTGCCACCGGCTCTGTCCTGACCACACTTCAACAGTGGGCCGACATGGGCCGTCGGGCGCAACCACACAAATAATACTAAGTACGTGGCTCACACATTTATGTCCACAATTCCCACTTGTCTTTTGGTCCTACTAAAAGGCGCCGGGCCATCCGGCCCTTAGCAAACATGGTACACACAATTAGGGACGCATTCGGCACAATTAAGGGTGCATGCTGGCTGTTGTTGCCACGGTAGGTACTACACAGCGCAGGTGCTGACGATATACCTAAACCTGCCGGACGGTACCACATTGGTTCCGACCGGGTACATGCATAACCGGCTGCACCAAGTCGGTATCATGTATAACTTTCTGCACACTTGTCCAAATTCAGCGGAACCTGGGGCGATTGAACGGACGTAATAAACTCTACGTCCAAGCAGTTACGGCGGGAGCGTAACACTACTGTTGCGTTGGGATGCAACAGTGGAGGGGAGCAGGAACAGCCTGAAACGGGTCCTGTCGGTGGCATGCGGATGGCTTTGCCCGCACCTGTTGCCCAGGAGCCCGCGGGTTGCGGTACCAGCGGGGTGTCCTTAGTGACCCTGCACTGCGCCCCAGCAGGCGGCCCTACAAGGGCTGGAGATTGCCGCCCAGGTCCATGAGCGCCGGCTGAGAGCCGTAGCGGCAGAGGACCTGGTGCATGACGTTGAGTCTGGGCCCTATGGGCCCGACGGGCAATATGAAATAATTGCCCCGGAGAGACTTGCGCTGCCCGCGGGCGGAGTGGCGGGCAGCTTGCCGCTGATGGACTGCCTCCCCCTCCAGTGGAGGGAGTATATGGCAGTATAAAAAATATTTTGAGGGAAGAGGCAGCGCAGCCAGGGCGTCGACGGCGAGTAACGCAAGGCTGTGCGAGCGACACGGAGTACGCGCGCCTGAGCGTGCGGCTGGCGGAGACCGGGATGACAGAGTATAGCGAGGAGGAACCACCGGTCACCAACGGCCTGTTCGGCGTGCCCAAGCGCGATCCAGGGGTGGTGGACCCGTCAGCCCAGCGCCAGCGACTCATCTGCAACATGGTGCAGAGCAACGACAAGTTCCTCACCCCTGGCAGCTGTTACCTGCCAGATGTGGGGGCGGTGGCCGAGATGGCAGGGGGCGCGCCCAGCTACTCGAGCAAAACGGACCTGGAGACGTACTACTACCGCTTCTCTGTGCCAACGGAGTGGCGGAAGTGGTTCGCGCTGCCCCCAGTCTGGTCGGACGAGGTCGGCCAGCCAGGGGAGCGCCGCCGGCTCTATCCCAGGTTCCGTGTTCTGGACACTGGTGATGGGGTGGTCCCACTCGGTCCTGCTGGCGCAGGTGGCGCACATGCAGACCCTGTTCGGGCCGGGGAAGCTGAACCCGGGCTGAGTGTGAGCGTCCCGATGCATCAGCTCGGGGTGCGCACAGTGCGTGAGGGAGGACGGGAGTGGATGGAGTTGGTGGGGGCCGCCGAGCTTGACTGGCAGCTGCTGCCCCAGGACCCTCCTCGGCCAGCGCAGTTGGTCATGATCGACGATCTGGGCACCACACACGCGCGCAGCGCAGCGGAGGCGAACGCGCTGCTGGACCGCGCATGCACTGAGTGCTACGCGCCAGCTGGCCTGGTGGTGAATGAGAAAAAGGTCGAGCGGCGCGGGAGGGCCAAGCTGTGGAGATCCTGGGCATCGAGTTTCACCAAGATGGGAGCTTGTGGCCGTCAGCGAAGCGACTAGCCCTCCTCGTCCATGACACTGAGGCGGTGCTGGCCCGGGGACGAGCAAGCTACCATGAGCTGGCCTCCCTACTGGGACGCTGGGTATGGATCCAATTGCTTCGCAGGAGTCTGCTAAGCATCTGGTTCCATGCCTACAGGATGCTCCACCAAGTGCTGGCCCTCCGCACGGGAGGACGCTTCCAACTCTGGGCAAGTGTGCGCCGGGAGCTCTGGGCGGTTGTCTGCCTGGCTCCCCTGGTGCATGCGCAGCACAACCAGCCGCTGGACACCACCGTCGTGGCCAGTGACGCGTCGAGCCGGGGCTCCGGTGTGGTGTACGCCCGTCTGGCAGAGGCAGACGTGAAAGCTTTGTCCAACTGCCGTGAGATGAAGGGGTGGAAGACTCTGTGTGTCGGGTCGGAAGAGGTCGGTGTGGAGCGAACGGGGGAGAGGGAACATCGGGCGGTGGCGACCGCCCGCTGGCGTGTGGCGGTGAAACACCGGTGGAGGGACGCGGGTGCGCACATCAATGAGAAAGAGGCGCGCGCAGCCGTGCAGAGCCTGGAGTGGGGGCTGCGCACGCGGGCGCGGTGGGGGCGACGGCAAGTACGGCTGGTGGATAGCACCGCCGTTCTGGGCGCACTGGTGAAGGGGCGGTCATCATCTTACCGCCTCAACACGTGGTGCCGCCGCGCTGCCGCCCTGGGCTGTGCCAGCAACACCAGGTACCACTGGGTGTACATCCGCTCGGAGCGAAACCCCGCTGACGCGCCCAGCCGGGGCCAGTGGGTGCGGGACCTTACCGCCGATGGCGATGTGGAGAGTAACCCGGGGCCGGGAGGGCGGCAGGAACTGCTGGAGAGCACCGTGCTGCCCGCGACCCTGCGCAGCTACCATCGCGCAGTGATCGCGTACCTTCTTTGGGCTGAGCCCTATGGTGCTGTACCGCCGGAGGAAGCGGAGAGCGTGTTCTGCGAGTGGCTCGTGTCTGTCTACGAGGATGGAGGGGGAGCAGGGCGTTCCATGTGCATGAGGGCGCTGTGTGGGCTGCAACTGTACTACCCCAGCCAAGTGCAGGGGTGGCGCGAGGCCCGCCGGCTCCTGTACGGGTGGCAGCGACGCGTGCAAACCCATAGCCCCAATCCGGTGCCGTGGGAGCTGCTCTACCTGGTGGTGCAGATCCTCCGCTGGCAGGGGGCGCCCATGGCAGCAGCCGTGTGCGTCATCACTTTCCAGCAATACCTGCGCATCGGGGAGGCCTTCAAGCTCCGAGTGGGGGACGTGGCGCTGCGCGGCGACCGTCGCCTGGGGCAGCGGGGACTGGGCGCGCTTCTTCTGCGGGATCCCAAGACAGCCAAGGGGGGTGCACAGGCGGTGGTGGTGCAGGACCCCTCTCGCTGTACGTGCTCGAGCGCCTGTGCGCTGGGCGGGAGCCCGAGGAGCCCTTGTTTGGGAGCCTCAACTACAGCCAGTTCTCTCGTCGGTGGCACGCGGCGTGGGAGGTTCTGGGCCTGCGGGGGATGTTTCCGCCCTACTCCATGCGACATGGTGGGGCAACGTACGACTACCTGCAGGGCGTTTCACTCCTAGACACCATCCAGAAGCGCGGGCGTTGGCGCCAGTTCAAGTCGGTGGACCACTACGTGGGCCTGCACCGTGCTCTAGCGGTGCAAGTGCCGCGGTGGGACCGTGTGGTTGCTGGCTGAGGAGTTCACCCCCGCTCAGTGGAGTTCACACTGGCAGTAGCAAGTGTGGGGATGCGCCTGCCCCGGCCTAGGCCGGGGAGGCGCAGTATAAAACGAAGCAGCTCCGTTGGAGGAGTCGGCAGGGCGCACTCCAGTGGACACATTGGGGCCCTGCTGGTTTTGGGCGTCGCGCCATCATCCTGATTTCCGGTTTGGTGTTACGTCCGGACCTGTGATCAGACCCGGGCCGGGTCCTGATCAAGGTATCAGGAAAGAATCTTTAACCCGTTGGACAATGGGTTGCAACTTGGAAATCTCGCGTGCCAACGTCGTTATTTCATTAATAATAAACGGGTCCGGGGCCAACTACAATCGGGACAAGAGGGGGAAGAACTAAATGGATGACGCAGGCTCAGGAAGCATGAACGCGTGGGAAGGTTGGGCCACCTTCCCCATCCATATACTTTGACAACCGCGTGGCGTGCGTCGCCGCCACGCGCTACAACTTGTCTCTTGACCACACGAACAGACACCGGGCCAACCGGCCCTGAACAAACATAGATCACACACTTAGGGTCGTTTGGCACACACACAAAATATCTGACGACTCTTGGTCGGCTCAGAAGTGTACAAAATAGTGTGCCACGACTATACTTCTACCACACCAAACGGACAGTGACCGGGCCGGTCCCCTCCGATCGGCACCAGCTAACTCTAAAAATACTTGTCCATTTTGTCCGCTTCCAGCGGCGGACTGTCACACGTTGATCACTTTATCCTGCTACAGTATTGTTGCCTTGGGATGCAACACACCTCCCCCTCGTCACAAGGCGGGAGTTATGGCGTAAGAGCCGAAGGGACGAACAAATTCCTATCGCATGTTGGAGCTTCTAGACTTCGACCACAAGAGGTTCTCCGTAGGATCAAGCAGTCGCCAGAACCACGCGTCTCGTGTAACTTGGGCGTCAGGGGCGGGGGCCGGCCCACCTGACTAGAGATCGCATGAGGCGGCGGGGACTGTCCCGACACAGACGGTGCCGGGCCTCCTTCGGCCAAGGTGCGGGCGGGAACGCTACCTTGCCTGCTGGCTGCTCAATTCTCTCTACAGAGTCATTCCCATGGTTTCCATCCTTCCAGTCCTCCATGCTGGCTATCTACCGGGACCCCTACACGAGTACAGGGTCATCCCGGGCGGCGTAAGGCCTTCTATCTACTCCGGATCACCTTGAAACATTCCTCGGGCGTTGAGCACGGCGCGAGTATAGTCACGTTGCACGTCTCCACGGACACCCAGGGGAGGGCGCTCGCTGCGGAGATAGACGTCCTCCCAGACGTTCTCAGGCAGCAGGCCCAGAAAGGCCCAAAGATACTGGTGGCGGGTAATCACCACGTGCAAGCGTGCCCAATCAATGAATCCACACTGAAACCTTTGCAGGAAGGGTCGCACAGC
The DNA here is from genome assembly GCA_009746045.1 of Mesostigma viride. Lineage (NCBI taxonomy): Eukaryota > Viridiplantae > Streptophyta > Mesostigmatophyceae > Mesostigmatales > Mesostigmataceae > Mesostigma > Mesostigma viride. Next base: position 2,367,010 of record RPFO01000103.1, on the reverse strand, counting down.
ACGGACGATTGCGAGGCGCATCGTATTAACGTCACTCATCGTCAGACCACGCACCATCTCAGGTGGGTACAGTACCTCGAACAATTGCTCTCCGGAACGTGGCATGTATCTGAAGTCTCTGACGCGATGTCGATTGCCGTTCTCGGTGTAGACCCACATGATCCGAGGGAGTCGAGTGAAATCCTCCAGGTGCGGGAGGTCAGGTGTCACGCGCACGTCTGGGTCGTCGTTCGTGACCAAGGGTCGGACAGGGGCAGGTCGCAGCGGCTCCAGCTGGGTGATTATCTCCAGGTGTGCAGGGTGCTCCAGACCCGGCACTTGGCGGTAAAAGTACACGCCTTGAACAGCGTCGACTGTCACATCGTCCGGATAGGCGAATTGTCCCGTCTGGACGATGGGATCCGTCCAAGCCCGCTGAAACTGGTACCTGACCCTTATCACATGATGCATAGACATTGCTGCCGGCCGATAAAACGGCACTAGGCCCCAAGGGGGCGGCGGGACGTCTTGTGGCAGAGTCGCATCCTCAGGGGCCGCGGGCGCGGCAACTCGGGGCGGCGGACCGAAATGCTCATCACTGGGAAGCATGGGTATATGAATCTGACCAAGCGGCTCGGGCAGATTGTACAATCCTGCCATGGCTAGGGCCAAGGTCGTGGGGGATGTCAAACCTGTTGGTGGTCGCACAGATTCCGCGCCGGTCGCTGGAGTTGACGCGGGACCTCCCCCCGTGTAGGAAGTATCGGGAGCCTCCTTCACTGGCCGTGGGGCTGCCGAGGCGAATCCCCTCGCCTAGTGCGCCCGGCGTTGAGGGCAACAGAGCGGGGCACAAACATGGAAGATGCCATAGGCCGCTGAAAAGCCATACCCCTACCACCTCCACGGCCCACAGGACGCGAAGCGAAACCGCTACTTGGGCCAATGGAAGCGCCAGGGAGCTCCGAAGTCTTCCGGATGGAGGTCGCGGTGGGCGACTGCATCGACGATGCTGAAGACGCGGCTGGGGTGGCCGACACGGGATTTCCCGAAGAAGCAGGCTCAGCTTTCGGCATCGGGGTTGACGGGGGATTCTTGCACTGCGCAGGGGCCACAGCAGACTCAGGGGCCACAACAGACTCAGGGGCCACAACAGACTCAGGGGCCACAGCAGACTCAGGGGCCACTGTTGGTACCGGGACCACAGGCAGGGGTGAGGCGCTTACTGCTACGCCAGCGATGGAGCCGTTGCCAGCCGTGGGATTGGCGGCGCCAGGGGCTACAGCCGATTGGGTCATAAGCTTAAGCATTTGCTCCATAGTAGAGCACAACCGGTCGATCCGCTTGTTATCATGATCGGCCAAGTCGCTTGGGCTCGCGAGTGCAGGCATAGCATAACCGGATGGATCTGGTGACGGGTGGTAGACAGGATAACCAGCGGGCACCATTCCATAGCCACCATACGGTGAAGCCTGCGGAGTCCATGGCGGCGCCAACACATACCCGACTGGCTGTGACGGGCCGGGCTGCGCTTGTATCCACGGGGAGGGCTCCATGCTCGGGAGAGGGAGAACACCTGGACCATCTGGACATGGTTGCTCAGGTTGGTACGCCTGCTCGTGGGAGGTCGGGTCGGCCTCAACCGGGTAAGACTCAGCATGCGTGAACTCAGGGTTCTCCTCATACTCTTCTTCGAACTGGCCCTCTTCATACTGTTCCTCCTCATAATCCTCCTCCTCATAATGCTCCTCCTCATAATGCTCCTCCTCATAATGCTCCTCCGGTTCAGAGCCCGATTCTTCCTCAATCGGTACTTTCACGGGGACGCTTCCGCCCGGATTGCGTGGCGGGCTGGGGTTCCTCTGCGGTTCTTTGCCGCGTGGTGACATCTGTTGACATGGGAGGGGACAACCAACCGAACGCACAACAATCCAGGAACTTCTGTAAGCTTACTTGTTTTTGAGAGAGGCCTTGTATTCAGACAACAGACGGGCACACCCTTCCAACTCTTTCTCGGAGAACCAACTGTTCTCTACATCTGTCCTGGAATACATCCATTTGACGCGGTATTGGCGGAGGTTTCCGCGACCCTTCTTGACGTCGCGGTGGCCAATGATTGCAGCCACTTCATCCTCCACGTCTCCCGTCTCCGGATTGTGTTCCAAGGGCGCCGGAGGGGTCTCCCGTCCCTGAAACGAACTCTGGTGGTAGAGCTTGAGTTGATTGCGGTGGAAAACACCGGAGGTGCCCCATGTTTCAGGGACAGCTACGCGAAAGGTGACATCACCGCGCTGCTCCACTACCTTATAGGGTCCAAGGAAGTGAGGGCGCAGTTTTACCTTGAGATCAGCTTCGACCTTGTGAGCAAAACGGCCGAGCTGGGGACCTTCTACCAGACAAGATCGCCTACCTGAATAGGCGGAGTGCGACGGTCAAGGGAGGCGCGGATGCGGGCCATGTACTTCTGTCGAGCGGCACGATAGCCGATCACTGCGCTCTCATGGGACTTAACCATCTTACTCAACAGCTCATTCACTCCTTGAATGGTGCTGCGCTTGAGTGTGTCCTGGGTAAGAAGGGGACTAGTCAGCAAATCCGTGGGAGTCAACGGGTGCTGTCCAGTATCGAGCAGAAAGGGGGTCATCCCATGAGCAGAATGTGGAGAGTTGTTGAGGGAGAACTCTATGAGGGGTAAGTAATCCTCCCAATCACCACCATCACTACTCACGTAATGCTTGAGGGCCTCCTCAACCACACGGTTAAGACGCTCAACCAGATGGGAGGACGAACTGTAGTAGGCGGTGCCAAGGTGTACTTTGGTGCCCAAGGCTGCGAAGAACTCTTGCCAGAAAGAGGCAGTGAACAGCTTATCACGATCAGCAATGAACTGCCGGCTAAGACCATGATATCTGAAAACGTTCTGCAGGTATAATAGGGCACAGTCACGGGAGGTGAGGGTCAAGGGACATGGCACCAAGTGGCAGCGCCTAGTAAGGCGATCCACAAAAACAAGGATCTGAGCATTGCCCTTAGGGGACTTCTTAAATGGGCCTACGAAGTCCATCATAATGCTGTCCCACGGGCGCAATGGGTCAGGGATCTCTTGGGGCTCCGCTTGGGACCCGGTATTACGGGGCTTCATAATCTGACAAGACTGGCACGTACGAACGTATTCCTCGGCGTCGCGACGCATATGTGGCCAGTAGTACGACCGGCGGAGGATCTCCACTAGGCGCTGGGAGCCCTTGTGACCGCCCAGAGCAGCGTCATGGAGCTCGTAAAGAAGGGATGGGCGACATAAGGCTGGAACGTACAATTTCCACGCTTCAGACGGGAGCTGGACGTACAGAAAACCTCCCTCGAACCGACAAGGATAGTCTCCCATCCGTTGGGGGTGAGCAGCTACAGCGGCTTGTGCCTCTGGCTCGGTTACCGTGAAACGACTAATCAGCCGCTCGAGGTCAGAGTCAGGCATGGCGACGTCGGTGTCGGCTTTTGGCTTGAAAACGTCAGCCGCAGCCTTACCGAATAATAGGGGCTCCCCCACAGGTTCTAAAGGTTTATAAACCTGTTTGGCCACATGACACAGAGGGACGCGCAAAAGTTTTTGAATCTCTGGGTCAGATCCCTCCCCCCCTACCGGAGGTATAGACCTGCCCTCAGACGCAAGAGGACAGTAGGACTGCAAGTCGGGCAGGGCCATGGGGACATGAAATAAGTCATGATATTCCTCGGTGTCCGGGGTAGCACCATAGGATGGTACAATTGGGATAGGAGAGGGGACCACCGTGGTATTCAGCACGTCCATGTCAGAGTAAAAGAAATAGTCAGAGCGCCGGGACAGCGCGTCTGGGACAATGTTTTCAGCCCCCTTTACATATTGGATTTTAAAAGGGGCAAACTGGGCTAGAAATTCCAGCCAACGGGCCATGCGGGGCACCAGATTGGGTTGTGTCAGCACGTGTGTTAAAGGGCGGTGGTCCGTATGAATTATCAGGCGATACGGGTCTGCCTCATTGGTCTCACTCAAGGCCACATCAAATTGCGCGCCCAGCAGATGGTGTTTCCACGTATGGCAGCAGTAAACGAGAGCCAAGAGCTCTTGTTGATGTACGGGGTAGTTGCGCTCTGCAGGAATCATAGTGCGTGAGATGTACTCTATCGGTTGTAGGCCGTTTCCATGGTCCTGGAGTAGCACACCGCCGATGGCCACCTTGCTGGCATCGCACGCCACCACAAAATGTTTGCTGGGGTCAGGCAAGATCAGCACCGGGGCTGTGGTCAGACGGGACTTGAGAAGGTCAAAGGCTTGCTGGCACTCCGGCGTCCAATCAAAGGGCACGTCCTTCTTCAAGAGGTGATTAATCGGAGCGGCAATGGTTGCAAAGCGGGGGATAAATCGCCTATAGTAGGATGCCATTCCTAGGAAGCTACGAATGCTCTTGACGTCCGTTGGGACAGGCCATTCTTGTACAGATGCGATTTTCTCAGGATCTGTGGCGACACCCTTATCGGACAGGATGTGGCCGAGAAATGGTACACTTCGGCCAGCACGAACCTTGGCTCGGCGGGCCCACAAATGGTTGGCTTCCATAATGTCGAGAACAGCTTGTACATCCTCACAATGATCATCAAAGGTTCGAGAATAAATGAGGATGTCGTCCATATATGGTACAGCGCATTGTCGTTTGTGAGGTGCAATGGGGACAGGAGCAGCAGTTGGATCTGGGTCTTTGAGGTCCTGAGGCACTTGGGGCAGTAGAGACGTGCCCATGACAGGACGTAGAACTTCATTCATCAACATCTGAAAGCTGGCAGGAGAATTACAGAGACCCATGGCTGCTACTCTGAATTGATAGTGGCCGAATGGGGTGGCGAAGGCCGTTTTTGCGCAATCTTCGGGAGCGATACGCAACTGCCAAAAGCCATCTGCACAATCTAGGACAGTAAAGCACGTTGCACCTTGGACTTTGTTGAAAATGTCATCTATCCTAGGAAGGGGGTATTTTGACTTGATGGTAATATCATTCAGCTTTCGGTAGTCCGTAACTAGTCGCCACTTGCCGTTGGGCTTGGGGACCAGAAGGACACCTGCAGAGAAGGGACTATTACTGGGTTCTATAAGACCAGAGTCTAGCAGGGAAATGAGGATTTGCTTGAGCTCCTTGAGCTCGCTTGGGCCCATTCTATACATTGGTGAGTGTGTGGGTGCCGCACCTGGTTTGAGATGAATGCGATGGAGCACAGCGCGGGCCGGGGGATAAGCAGGTGTTCGCTCCTCAAACGTCTTGGAGGAATCGATGATCTTATCAAAGCGGGCCTGTTCCTCTGTTGTGAATCCTATGCCCATCTCGTTCAGAGCAGCGACGAGGGGATCGATGCATGCCGGGTCAGCCATAAGCTGCAATACAAAACACTGAAGCTCTCCTTCCTGTTTGACCAGCTCACGAAGTTCCTCACGGGTCATGAGGACTTCGTCCAGGGAGCGAATATGACAAGGATCAACAGCTTGCGTAACGTCCACCACAGTGGCCTGGGTAACATCATAGTACCTGTCGGGGAGCCAGTGGGTGCCGTCGGGGAACCAGACAATCATGGTGTCATGGTTAATCTGTACCTTGTTGTCTTGCAGCCAGTCTAATCCTAGCAATATATCGGCTGCTGTAATCGGGCCGACAGTGGCAAGGACATCAATTGGGGTCCCGTTCACAACAGGTCGCAGCTTCACAGTTCCTGTGGAGACACTCGTTCGCCCATCCGCATAGTGGATGGCAACAGGAACATCATGTGGGACTGGAGTTAATCCTAGGCGCTGTACAAGGGCATCACTCACGAAGGTGCAGGCAGCACCGTTATCTACTAATAGCTTTACCGTCATAACCTCGGTGGTGGCGAGGGTTGGGTCGGTGACGGTCGCAGGCACTGGGAGTCCTGCTGTAAAAAGAAGCAAGGGGCGCACGCGAGGAGGTGAGGGTGGGGTCGCTTCGCCCAGTCGCGTGGTATATACTGGCAAAAATACTGGGGCGGGGTCTGACCGCAAGGTGCCCCCGTCTTGGCGGTCTACTCTTCCCCCTCCCCCAAAGGCGGGTCACGGGAGAAAGAGTCGAACACCGCCTTACCACCGAGTAGACCGGAAGGCGGCTCGTCGGCGGGTAGGCTGCCAGCGGGGTCCTGCGGTTGAACATCCACCTCATTCAGCGGGCGCGGCGCACGCTGAGTCGGACCAGCCGTAGGTAGGGTATTGGTCGGGCGCTGAAAAGGAACGGGGCGGCCGGTCGGAGCCGGAGAGCGCTGCGGCATTGTAGGAGCGGTAGCCGGGGCGCCGGCAAGGAAACGAGGGCAAGCACGCTTGATATGCCCAATTTCCTGACAGTGATAGCAGCGGATGCGCGAGGCATCCATCACAGCCAACTCGGCCACACGCAAGGGGATCTGAAGCTCATCTACAAACTCGTCCTGGTCGGGGTCATTAATTGCGCCTAACTGATTCACGCTCGCGCGGGCCGTGCGTTGTTGTGGCATGATGAGGTCCGCGACTCGAAGGAGATAGGGGCGAATCTGCCGCAGCTGCAGGTCCTGCCATCGGCTTTCAGAAAAGTGGCGGAAGACCTCAGCGAGGAGTGCTGGGTGTAAACCTTCAAGAAAGCGGGCGCGGGCCTCGGCACCTGAGACGTCCTTAAGGCGAGCCAGGCGCAGGTCAAAGTCGGTCATATACGCCGAAACATGGCGCTGGCCTTGACGGAGGCGACCGAATTCCAACCGCTCGCGGCGGTCGGCGTCAGGGGGAATACAACGACGCTCTATGCGCGCCATCAGCTCAGCAACCGAACCAGGGTACGTATGGGAGGCTACTTCTTCACATCCCAGGAGAGAGGCGACAGCACGGTCAAGAGCACGGGTGCGAATGAGGCCTATCTTAACAGAGTCAGACAGACGCCAATCGTGGTATTCCTCCCACAGAGAAAATTCCTGATACAATGAGTGTTTCCAATCAAGAATCTGTTGGGCTGTACAATCGAGCGTCAGTCTAGTGACAGAAAGCGTGGGCAAAGCGGGAGGTTTGCGGTCTTTACCACCAGGACGGCGGGGACCACTCACCTCAACATATCGAGCCCACGGAGGGAGCGAATCATCACCCGCGTTGTCGTCGGCGGGTTCCTCACCATTGTCGCTGGGACACAAGTCCGGTACGTCGTCGACCGGGTCGTAGGACGGGATCGGAGCACGGGCAGGAACACCAGGCGCAGAACGGGCGCCTCGGGTAGCCATGCGTGACCGAGGGCGAGCAGAGTGTGTCTCATAATAGAATTGATGGTCGTACAAGGGATCTGAGGGATGCATGGTACTGAAATCAGCGTTAGCCTCAATGTCGGCTACGCGAGTGTGAGTGTGGGCCATGGAATAGGGCCCATTGGCCAGCTCAGAAATGGCCTCTGTACGAGGAATAGCGGGACGTGCTACCCGACCACCGATGGGGGCGGACAGACGCACAGATGACGGTGGGTGAGCACGCAATCCCGGGCGCAGGCTAGCACGAGGGGCTACTGATGCGACAGGATATTGGCCGACAATTCGCCCAACATGTAACTGGGTTTGTGGGCTAGCACTGCCACCACCACGCCCGCGACCAACCGGAGAGGTGCGAGGGATAGCTACCTGGGGCTGATCAGGGGTAAGGTGTAGAGTGGGCTCGGTAGCCGCAGGGGATTGGTTTGCTGTCCTGTCATTAATAGGAGCGGTCTCGGGTGGGACTACACTAGCAGCCGGTGCAGGGACAGGCTGAGGGGGCCGTGCCTGGGGTTGGCCGGCCTGATGGGACCGGGTACGCTGACTCACAGCGTCTGCATTGTCTACTCCTGCCTGCCTAGGCGGATGTTGACTATGATCGGCCATTTGTTTATGCACGCAAGAATTTAATTACTAATAGTTATTGAATTAAACACAAGGGGTCTCACTAGTGCCGCTATATAGAAGGAAGAACGGTCAAGACGTTTCTAGCCCTCGATATTTACGGGGTCCGTCATGGGACCGTCTGAGGTACGGTGCACGTACTCCTCGCCGCCGAAAACCGTAAAGTCACTAGTAGGGGCAGGCTCCAGGCGTGCGGCGCGCGCGATGGCTTCAATGACCCAGATACTACGGAGGAGGTACCCGCCGCCAATTGTGCGGATGGCCGTACGCCGAGGCCGCGGGCCGGCCGGGCGTGACTTTGGGAGTACGAGTGACGCGAGGACGTTAGGGGCCGCGGGTTCCACAAATGGAGGAAGACTTGCGTCGTCCTCGTGGGAGAACAGTGCGCGGTAAACTAGATGGGCGTGGGCGGTCTGATGATACGACTCGCCGTAGCCGTGCACTCGTTTGCGGATGAGCTTGACAGCCGCGCGGTACCGGGCCGTTAACTCGCGAGCTTTCTCGCCAGGGTAGGCGTTTTCCAGTGTTAGAATGTCGATTTCCTTTGGGGATAATCCCTTACGAGGAAAGGGGACCCCCATGCTGGGGTACCATTTTGGGGGTACAATAGCGACACGAAATAAAAATCAAGCCCACTGGGGTCAGTGACTTGATGATTTTAGGCCTCTAAGAAAGAAGTAGGCCAAAACAAATTAGAAACAATAAAACATGATTTAATTAAGCAACACTACTCGGGTCTACCGCCTGCATCCTTATCATGGCCTGTTTATTTTCCCTCTATCAGTACTGCTAACCACCCAATAAGAGGCGGGGGTGACTACTGGCACGCGTCACCCTTGTACTCCCTAACTAGATGTCGTAAACGGCTGGGACGATTGTCCTACTTGTCTAGTGACTTGTGACAAGGCAGGAGAGGGACACGGTTCAGGAGACGGAATGACAGGGGTACATCGAGCGCGGCGAGTAGGGTTGGTGACCGGGTGCCCACGTCTATGGAGTCCTTCTGGGGCACGCAAGTTATCTATAAGGTATTCATATGCTGCATCCAATGAGTGGAAACCTGGGTATTCACACTGTGGGATCCCTGAGGTTAAGTTACTGGCTGTAACCCAACTAAGTACTATGCCTGCAAACGTAGGGGTGATTACAGCATATAAGGGGTAGTTACTACCTGTACCACTGGGACGCCAAATGGAACTAAGATCACGGGGTACAGGTTTCTTACTATGGGATGCAGAGGATTGGGAAGAGCTAGCAGATTGGGGCACACGCATTATGATACCGTATTACTAATGACAGCCTACTCATACGCACATACCTTGGTAACTGAAAGGGCCAGAGGGGGACCGTGTGCAGGGTGGGTAGGTTTTTTCTCAGGGGGTAGTAGCAAAGGCCTGTTTCAAACAAGCAGCGCAAGCATGCACACCACTCGGTTAACGGGGTGATACTAACCCGTAACCCACAGCACAATTACCACCTGTTTTTAGTGAAATTTCGGCAGCATTTCCCCTGTACAGTGGGGGAATGCTGGCCTCCTTGAAGCCGTGGCTGGGTCGTCGCCGTCTTGGGCCCTTCACCACTTGGGCCCTTCACCAATGGACGAAAAACAGAAAACAATGCTGGCGACCCTTGGCGTCCTGGCTCGTAGCCGTCTCGTGTGAAAATGGAGACAAAATCACACAAACAGGTCCTAACTGCGCATGCCAGGGCAAGACATCATTCCTACAATATTCCTAAGCACTAGACTCGCAGTAGGGACACTAGCAATGCGTGAATTCAATCCAGTTCACACAATGTGGTTCTAATTTGACGACTCAAGTCTCTCCGCTTTACTGGGTCAAAAACAAGCAATATTCCACCAATTTGAGCGATTCCAACTACGGCCAAGCAAGGGAAGGGTCTCCCCTACTTGCTAATTCGTTTTCGAAAGGAAAGGGCGATTAAAACCTAAAGAAATCGTCTAATTTCGGGCAGGGCCTGCCCTTCCATTAACCGTAATGCTACCGAGGTGATACGACCAATTTTCCACTAGAATTTGCCAAGTCGGGTCCAGATGCTGCGCCTTTACAGGACAAAAGAGTCTAAAAAGATTCGTTAACCCCTAAATGGGCGGAAATGCTGCCGATAAATCGGCAGTAACTCACCTATTTTGTAAACCAGCCCCTGTACAACCTAGCAATATCCAATGGCTGTCCTTGGGGGGCAAGCATGTCCGTGAGTTGCCCTAAGCCATGATATATCACAACCTCACATATATTCATCGTAGGCCATGTATAACTGCCGTCAAAGTCAGGGGGGTCAAGACGAGCGTTTTCATTTTTGGTAGAATGTGCATTTTGAATTATGTTGTAAGAGCTAGGCACCTACCACTTCAGGGATGATAAACAATTAGTTGCTGAACAGTTTGAGCCATTGGGGTCATCATTTGGGTGGGTATACCAGCAGTTACACCCAGTACAGCCCATAGGGGTACCGTTGGTAAAAAGCAACCAAGGGGGTAGGAGTGGGCATACTACCTACTAATACCTACTAATATGGCCCCCAACCATGCCAAACAATACATTTCCCTTCCACAATGATGGGGAAACATAACTGCATCATCACACTGCCCTTACATGGCACCTATGTGCAGGTGCCACCTTGTCCATGCACGTAGGTAACGTGGTACGGATACCCTACGCAAGGCATGCATTCTAGGAGGCAGCCACCAACAAACTAGTGATTTTAAGCCTATTTCAGCCTGCCCTAGCAAGGATAAACTAGGCCTAAGCTGCTATAGCTTTCCAGGTGATGGCCAGCACACCTGGTGGCACATGCTGACAATGGGAAGCTTCTACTCACCGGTTACATGCTTGATGATGCCACAGAGACCAGCCAACTGCCTCACACTCATGCAATATGTGTGTGGGAAATGTATAACAAACATATATGGAGGTATTCAAACCCATACAGCCTCTAAAACTTATCACCATCACCCTGTGGCAGGTCAACTGACTGAGGGAAGCATCTAAGAAGGGTGTTTTAGAAAGGGGCCAGGCCAGGGTCAAGAAAGAGCATGAATAATGCAAAAAGAATGTGCTACACAAGCTAGAACGTATATATAAACGTCAAACATCGATAGGAAAACGATGCTTAAGCTTTACCAGGCATGGATGGCGTTACCTTGGCCCAGGCGGTGGCCGCAAAATGGCGCATTTCGGCACACCAAAGTTGTGCAGCATGGTCGCTGGATTCGGCGATTTCTGGCCACCCTTGCACGTTTACGACTAATATGTATCATAAAAAGTACAAAGAAACCGATATATCCTTTAAAATACGCCGGAAAGGTATTGCTGTCAACGTTTCTATCGTCCGGCCTGATCGCAGTTTTTTCCAGCAAGAACGCTGCCGACACCTATCAAATGGCATTCCCGCGAACCAAAAATTGGCCTGTATGATCTTTAGGACGTATAAAATCAATATCCTAAGTTTGGCCAGAAAATTCGAACGCAAACGTAAATGCCATGCGTGGGCGCAAGCCGCCATGGCCAGGTCGTCGTTTTCCGGAATGCACGTTGTACGTGAAAAAGTACCCTGACCCCTTGTACTTTGACGGTCTGGAACACCTGTTAAACTTGGTCAAAATATAGCAAACCCTAGTATCATGTTCTGGAGAAACTTATAAACTTTCATTCTTCTCAGCTAAACGTTTCCTAATTCCCAATAGTATTCTCGCAAACTGGTCCCCCGAGTAGGTGCCGACAAATCGGCTGTAAGTCACTTTTTGGCGGAAAATCGGCAGCAAGACCATTTAGGGGTTAAAAGACTTGCAAAAAGGTTCGTCAAAAGACTGCAAAAAGGTTCGTCAAAAGACTGCAAAAAGGGTTCGTTAAAAGACTGCAAAAAGGTTCGTGAAGGGGAAAAACTGCAAAAAGATTCGTAACAAGATTCCAAAAACGGGGCGATCTGATTTCGATTTACTACGTTAGCACTAAGTATGAAGACAGAAGCTTGCAAGGCTTCGATCTGCCAAATTTTACTGAGTATCCGGTGTCCTCTCTAGGAATCCTCTCTAGGAAGCAGCACTTGGGATCCAACTCAGTGGGCTAGGCGTACCTTGTAGCTTGCCCGATTCGTTGACTTCGGCAGTTCGGCTGACGACCGAATATTGAATAATGAAATTAATGACTTCAATGCGGCGCGTTTGGCCGTTGCAGCCCTGTGCAGTCCAGCACGGGCGCTCCTCCGAGTCCAATGTTACGTCCGGACCTGTGATCAGACCCGGGCCGGGTCCTGATCAAGGTATCAGGAAAGAATCTTTAACCCGTTGGACAATGGGTTGCAACTTGGAAATCTCGCGTGCCAACGTCTTTATTTCATTAATAATAAACGGGTCCGGGGCCAACTACAATCGGGACAAGAGGGGGAAGAACTAAATGGATGACGCAGGCTCAGGAAGCATGAACGCGTGGGAAGGTTGGGCCACCTTCCCCATCCATATACTTTGACAACCGCGTGGCGTGCGTCGCCGCCACGCGCTACAACTTGTCTCTTGACCACACGAACAGACACCGGGCCAACCGGCCCTGAACAAACATAGATCACACACTTAGGGTCGTTTGGCACACACACAAAATATCTGACGACTCTTGGTCGACTCAGAAGTGTACAAAATAGTGTGCCACGACTATACTTCTACCACACCAAACGGACAGTGACCGGGCCGGTCCCCTCCGATCGGCACCAGCTAACTCTAAAAATACTTGTCCATTTTGTCCGCTTCCAGCGGCGGACTGTCACACGTTGATCACTTTATCCTGCTACGGTATTGTTGCCTTGGGATGCAACATTTGGCTCAACTTCGACCGTATCCTGCCTTGGACAGAGCCGGCAGGGCGCACTCTAGTGGATACACTAGGGCTCTGCGGGTACCTGCATTGACAGGTGCAGGGGAGGTGCACTCTAGCAGCCAAGCTAGGGCTTCCCCCTCTACAACCACTCCATATGCGGCCGGGGACGGCCAGGTTGGAGATGCGGGTGTTATATGGTGGCAGCCGCCTGGGACTTGCGCACAATTTGCCAGTCTCTCGGTCTACCAAGGCCTGCAAGCGGCTTAAGCATATAATTTTGCAATAAGCAAGTTCTGGTGCCTTCTCAAACAAAGTGAACCTGAAAGCATGCACAAAGGATGGTTGATCTTACGATCTGGATTCCCTGATTTGCGACTAAGGGGAGCGGAGTGCGAGTCGGTGCCGCTGCCTCATGGCTGATCTGCGAGAAATGCTCCTGGAAAGGGTGAAAGTCCCTGCAAATGACCTCTGGACTGCTTCCAAGTACTTGGATGTAGTTCAAAGTACTTCATTGGTACTACAGGGTAGTACAATCTACTTCAAACTAGTTCAAACTAGCTCAGGCTAGTAAAGATTCGTTCAGGTGTAGCACAACCTGCCTAGGAGGTGGTATGACCACCTGGGTTGAAGTAGACAATGACTAAACGTAGTACAATGTCGAAAGAATCAGTACAAGTGGGTTCTTTGTAGTACAACTGGTCAGTGGCACCTGGGCGCCGCGCCAGTACTGTACCGGACTTGCATTCGTCACCGTGCGCATGCAATGCAGCCAATTTATTGAGGAAGACATGGCGGCGCATGCTTTATCAGTTTTCCCCACCCACCCACCCTCTTTTGTTTGTTTGTTTGTTTGTTGTCTTTGGGGGTGTTATATGGTGGCAGCCGCCTGGGACTTGCGCACAATTTGCCAGTCTCTCGGTCTACCAAGGCCTGCAAGCGGCATATAATTTTGCAATAAACAAGTTCTGGTGCCTTCTCAAACAAAGTGAACCTGAAAGCATGCACACAGGACCACGTAAGCTGCTCCCCACGACATCCACAAACAGGATAAAGGTCATCGTGCATGCAGAGGCAGCTCAATCCTAATCCGTAAGGACCAATCAAATGCAAGGAAGCACTCAAGGTAAGATCCTGTCTTCTAATTTCACAAAAACAACACAAGGCCAGCGCTACAGAATCTCCGTGACCGGGAACAAAATCCACCAGGTACAAAAGTCTTAAAGAGAATCTATAACTAGCTGAACTCGGCCATTCAAAGTACCCCACGTTGTTAAATAAAGCATCAATTACAAGCTTAAGGAGTTGGCGAAGATCCTCGAAGATGATGGTAGTGGGTATTGTGCTCAGATCCATAGCCCGCAGCCCTTAGGCCCGTAGGTGCGCGCGCTCACATGGTGGTTGCGCCCCAAAATGTAATGACGGCTGCCTTTGTGGATCATCACCGCAACGCATCAGCTCAACCACAAGACACACATACCGCGAACTGAAGCTATCAGCGCGACGCCACAAAGTACCCAGAAATAGAGCGATATCACCGCAAGTAGTAAAACTGCACAAGTACCGGCGCGGCGCCACACACATCGGCCACAGCCGAAAGTACTCAACTTCCGATCACTGACAGACTTCCGCCCACTCGATTAGTCACAATACCATATCAACACATAGCCCACATCAGCTCATCAAATACCAACACCAATCAACACAGACAAGATGGGTGAACACAAACTTGTATGAATTACCACCAGTTGGTTAATGCACCAATCAACACAGGTTGTTATAGGTTACCCACCAATGTGACTGCGAGCCATAAAAGACAACACCAGCCCATTTTTCCCGAGCAGTCACATCCCCATGTGATTTTCAATCAGAACCACACTTAGCCTGTCCGCACCCACAACTGATGCCATTTCACAACAACTACTCGTCATCACCTCAGACATAACATTATGTAACTGTCACATGACACACCATTAACTCCTCAAGCAAAACCAAGACCCACAAATAAACACTGTTGGTCACAACCATGCATACCAAACAAAGACAATAAGCGAGAATCAATGAGACAACCAAGATAACCAAAATCAACATCACTTGGCTATAACGGTATCACTTGTCAACTACGCATCACTAAATGTATCAAGGAGACAACCAGCGCAGGCCAGAAATCATATATGCATACGCATTGACAATTATCCAACATGGATCTGCCACCACCACACATCAGCATACTCAGCTTCAACATTGCACAGATCATCTGCACACACCACACAAAATAATACGAGCCAGAACATTATGTACTAGGGGAGTGCCAACCCCGTTATCAGGCGCCCATTGATGCCCTGCTCATATTATCAGCATGTGCTAGAAAGTCATGTAAGCAAGCGAGAATACAAGACTGGTCCACCAAGACCATCTGTGCCACTGACCTCATCAACACTCAATCACTTTACGCCAGGCACTAGGAATCACACAGCCACCTTTGCGGCTTTGCCAGGTCAACCAGGTGAGTCATTTGCCCACTGCCCACCAGACGATCCTTCCTGGACCAAAGTACCCGACTTCCCACGTACCCGAATAAAACGAACATGAGCTGACACGGACCCGTGGGGTCAATACCACACTGACCATCAAGAGAGAAGCAAGAAATGAATCAAGAACTCAGGTACTCAGACCTGTTCAGCAATCAGATTTGCAGTGCCACATTAATCCAGTAGGCTTGATATTACCGGCACACACTCCCAAGGCCTTCCTGGCCCATGCCCTTGCCTGCGGCCTCCCCAACGCCAAGGCACACTCTGCAAGTAGTTCACACTGACTATCAACAAGCCATACGGTCACAGAACACATTCCCTCACTCCCATAAAGTAGACACCACTCACAAGGACATCCAACTCCAATGACATGCTCTCACCAGCATCCATGCTTTGTCCACATAACATTCATCGCGGCCCCCAAATATACACCACACCATCTACTCAGGCCACAAAAGTTTAGGGCAAACTGCCCACCATATTCCCGTTAAACTCAGACCTGCTCACATAGCCTCACTCTTATAGGAAATGTCACATATTGATGCATATCAATTGGGTGATTTCAGCCAATTCACTCGTTTGCACGTTTGGATGCCTATGTCAAAACTATTTACGATCATCTCACAGCTCACAGCACCACATCATATGCAACAAGGACCATCACTGAATGAGACAACTCAAAACTGTGTGCATAATTCACATGCATCATGCAACACTGATCCTATGCCCACATACCCATCCTCACAAGGTGCTTCGCTCATAAAACCATCATGCTGCGGAAGACCCTCGACACATCTACATTCCCGTGCATCTAAGCACATCCAGTGCCCACAACAAGCATACCCCGCCTGCGGCATGCACCACGCACTGCCGGCCCGCGGTGTAAAATCCCAGGCGTCATCTCCTTCCGCCTCATCATCAACACGTCTCTCCAAAGCGTGTATCCTCGCCTGTGGTTGATGCACCTTGCACCACCAGCCCGCGAATTGAGCGCCATCGGCTAGTGCCCGAGCACTACCGGACCCCGCGCTCCCTTGCCTTCAGTAGGTGTCACAGCACCTCTGGTCCGCAAGACCCCAGCAGTCGCTTCATACCGGGCAAGTATGAGCCTCGCAGACTGCTCGCATTACCATCAGCAAGTGGGGCAACCCCCGAAATGCCTAGGTACTCTAGCCGTACTGCCCCCGGATTTGGGCAACCCCTCATCCAGCAGAAGTGGCAAGTAGGGTAGCTAGTCCTACTCTCACCACCCAAGTCAGCTTCCAAGCAGGGTTTCCCCCTCCTCAACATCAGGCATCAGCCTATGTCCTGTTCACCATCTGTCGCGGGGAGTGTGTCAGGGCCACCGTCTCCCCATGGTGCTGCTGGAGCTGAACTTCCCAGGCTAGGCACACACGTTCAGCTCTGCTGTTGTCAAGCATTATTGAGCCTGAACACAACGACCAGGGCGCGCGCATGACTCCACTCATGCTCCCCATTGGTCCCGCACCACAGACCCACTGCTTGGCAACATAAATATATCGGGGCATGTACACCACGGGTGCAGATCCGTTCATCACCAGACCAAGTATCTGTCTGCTAGCTCCCATCTCTGAACAACCCAAACCAGTGTCATGGTCACAGCCACCGTTCCAGAACAATACCAACTGCGCAAAACCCGAATTGTTACCAAACGCTCATGAGGTACTTCTACGCCCGCAAAACAGTACAATTCCCAACGCTTTCCTTTTATTAAGGAGTAAAATGTGCGTTTGACCGACCAACACGAGCATAAGGACGCGTGAAGTGACACGCCACGGAGCTAACGCACCACGATGGGTTGGTTTAGAAGAAAAGGTCGTTGGCGGAGAGGAGACACAGCAAGTTCACACAAGCAACACCTGACTGCAGTTACCACCGCCAAATCGGTACCTGCACTAGTAACCCCACCTGATCGCTGGTACCCAAAACGTTGTCACTCACAGCACCGGCACCTTAGGGAACAATACCACAGAGATTAGCTGCACGCCCAGAGAGGTACTGTGTGATGAATCAGACACCGATCTCAATCTGCCACCCATGCCCCACCAAGCGTCCGGATACTAAGTGGGACAACTTTGTCTGTGGTGGGCCCCCTTTTAGTGTACTCAATTCCAAGCTCCCATTTCTTCCTCGTTCCCAAGGGTAGCTTCCCCCGCTCACAGCTCCCTTTGCCCCAGGCGGGACCCTCCTACATGCAAGCTCCAGCGGGATGCCCCCCTTTCTGTGCACACCCGCGAGCGATCTCTCCATGGACCGAGCTGCTGCCTGGGCAACCGAGAAGGGACTAAGTCTCGGTGGGTCAGACCTAACATGCCCCCTTCAACATGAGCATGCAAGTCCGCAGTGAACGCCATCAACCGGCACGCACCTTGACCTTAAATCGGCACGCACCATCTGACCTTCAACCCCAAACATATCCAGAGCACACTCACCAAGTTCCCTTCTAGAGGTCTGCACTGGCACAATCAAAAGGTGCCGCCAATGACTCAACATCATGCCACAGCACAGGCCATTCACATCAGAATTCAACTCCATGGAAGCTCGGCACACAAATTACAACCAGTAGACAATCCCAGTAGAGGCAACCTGACCCAGACTATGCACAAATGGGCCGTTAGTCTGCTATACTGTTGCCTCCTCCCACATCTATAGAAGTAGTCGGCGCATGGACAGAGCTCAAAGCAAGAGGACACGGGATAATGCCACTGTCAGGCCAGCAATCCCTCTGCTTGTAAGCTCTCATATGAATGAACAACGCACATCCTGTCCACATCAAGCCCAAATGGAACCTCCGCATGATACGCACTGCCTGAAAGAAACGCCATACACAAGTCACACGCCACTGCAACCTTGCTTAGCGGGTCACCATCCCACAACCCATTCAAATGTGCAATCTCAGCTTAGACACCGCCTTGCAACTTCGTCAGATGTAGAGGCAAACTCTATCATCAACTCATGGACAGCACGGAGCAACCCTAGCCACAAAAAACAGATGAAAAACCACAGATGAAAAAACAGAGAGAACCCATCGGAGGAAGTCTTTAGAGAAAACACGCCCCCTTTCCAGGTTTATAAAAGACACAGACACTTAGTCCAAGTAAGTCTCCAGTCATTGACACATAGAAAAACAGCGTGGGACATCTCATCACTGTCCGCTCATAAACAACTGCCTTCATCCCAGCTGCCCAACCATAACCGGCAGCCACAAACATTAGCATGCCACACCGAGGCACCACGCATCATCCGAACGCCAAGCGACAAGTGTGACAGCCACTCATTCATTAACAAATTCCAAATAATCATCACATGGAGTCATTAACAAATTCCAAATAATCAAGTAGAGTGTCACACATACTCCCAGATAATACAAGGCTCACTCGACTCAGTGATACAGTTTCGTTCTCGGATTCCACTGCACCAATATTGCCCCAGCGGGCAGGATGCACCACGGCTGGTTCAGCCAGACCACCATACCCAGTCACACACGGGTTACTGAAAATGCCTCTCACAATCATCATCACCACTGGTATCCCAACTCTCTGTCTCAGCAGGGCACAGCCCAACACTGCGCATGCGCATGTGGTATAAAATGCAACCGTTACCTGGGAGAACGCTGAACAGCGCAGCCAGTACACTGTTCTTGACATGGCTGAAATGGAGAACAGAACACTAAGAGCAGGCACACTCAGCGGCCCTCAGTTGGCAAAAGCGTCCCAAAGCCGGTAGCACATAGCTCATGGTGCTGCAAACAAGGAACAAGATGAAGCAAGCCTCTTCTCGGTACATGCAACTTTCATCACCTGCATAAACTTTATTTGAGTACGCTTAGCACCCAGGCTGAGAAGGAAGCCACCAGCCGAATCAAAAGAACAAATTATACATTGCAAGTCGTCATGGACTTGCTGGAGTACTAGCAATTTCGGCGCAGAAGAAGCGCAGATAACGTCGAATAACAGACTTTTGTAACACACACAGAGCCTACGTTTCCTGCACAAAGACTTGCCCATATGCAACCACAACGTATCGAGACAAGACAATAGCAGGTGCCCAGTTGACGCAGAGAAATCGCTAGCATACTGCATGCAGCAAGTAACGACCCAAGAAAACTGCATTCCGACAATCAGCATGACGAGCATGACCCACAAGAGATCACCTCAGTCTATTTCGTTTGGATACACAGCGCACAGTTACGGAATCTATTGCAAACTCAATCGACACGGCTATCATAATAAATCCATTAGCATTCTTAAAGGACAAGCGCACAGAGAGAGATTCTGGCGCAATTCAGTCGGTCAGTCGAGACGACCCGAAATTCCAGGCACATCGCCTACCGAGCTCCGTTTCAGATCGAATTGTCGCAGCTTCAAGCAGCCAATCAGGAGTAGCTCGCCAAGATAGCAGAGGACATTTCCTTCGTCACTTCCGTTTACATTACCGCTAGAAAGTGTACAATTCCGTTAGAAATTCCGCATCATTTTCTCTTGGACAAATGCCGCCATGGTCAACTGACGCTTTCAGCTAAAACAAGAACCCCAACCTAGTACATGTTAAATAAAGCATCAATTACAAGCTTAAGGAGTTGGCGAAGATCCTCGAAGATGATGGTAGTGGGTATTGTGCTCAGATCCATAGCCCGCAGCCCTTAGGCCCGTAGGTGCGCGCGCTCACATGGTGATTGCGCCCCAAAATGTAATGACGGCTGCCTTTGTGGATCATCACCGCAACGCATCAGCTCAACCACAAGACACACATACCGCGAACTGAAGCTATCAGCGCGACGCCACAAAGTACCCAGAAATAGAGCGATATCACCGCAAGTAGTAAAACTGCACAAGTACCGGCGCGGCGCCACACACATCGGCCACAGCCGAAAGTACTCAACTTCCGATCACTGACAGACTTCCGCCCACTCGATAAGTCACAATCCCAGATCAACACATAGCCCACATCAGCTCATCAAATACCAACACCAATCAACACAGACAAGATGGGTGAACACAAACTTGTATGAATTACCACCAGTTGGTTAATGCACCAATCAACACAGGTTGCTATAGGTTACCCACCAATGTGACTGCGAGCCATAAAAAGACAACACACGTGGATCAGGCCACGACCAATGAGGGTAGAACAATAATTCAGCAAGTCTCAGCAGGCCCAATACTAATAATACTTCGAAGCCTCCTAACTCTTTCTAAATAATTGCCCCAAAGAACTCAAAGTACGATCAACAGCAGGAAAACTTTGGATGTAACATTTGGTTGTTACAGCGGCAAGCAATGAGGGGCACCTGCTGTGCGACTGCCTGCAGGCAGGACAATTAAGAAGCCGGTGTGGACCCCCTCCCAGAGTTCCATTATTCGTAATACGTGGTTATACGCACAGGGTCCCTATAAAGTATAATACGGTAAAATACAGTATGATACGCGATCGTACGTGGCCACTAGATTTGATAGTTTTCAGGGCTGTTTCAACCATTTCTCACTCACTGACATGTTTGTGACACTAAAAAGCATAGAATACACAGTTGGCTCACTGCCTTGCATACAAGGTACATACATGATTTCACTGACGTTCAACAAAGCAATCATACACGCATGGAGTCTAGTATCCCTGGACTCACGATAAAACATCGCACACATGCACGTTGAAAGACACTTGCCATGCAAAGAAATACTCATTCGTGCAATATATTATATATGTAAATAATGTATGAGCCAGCTGTGCATCGTGCAAGTTGTTGCAATTGGCAGTGAAAGCATAATGACTCTGCCTAATACCCCCTGCATGCCAATTAGCCATACCATATTGCTATACTTCCTTTTTGATAGAAAAAAAGGGCCAAGAAACTGGGGAAGAAATGGAGTTTCTACAATGCTGCACAACCATGCCAATGTCTGACTTGCAGAAGGTTTGCACAGCTTTGCTACCATCAAGTAAACAAAGAAAACTGTGTGCACACAGCAATGATGTCCGCAACTCTCACTGCACAGGTCCGGTATGAGCTGCAGTCACGCTGCATTGATAAATCGGCATCAACTTGGCTCATACGAGCTTAGTATCCTGTAGACTGCCTGAGCAACAAAGGTAATCCACAAACTATCGTGGCAAATGGTTTAAACGTCGGAGCGGCCCTCTTTGTGTATATAACAACCAAACATTGACGCACCACTGGAACCCCGGCCGTCGTGAAGCTTTGCAGTTGTAAAATATTCGAAGTCTCGGATTCGTGAGTACACGATAAAGCTGGATAGACACCTTCGCACGGGGCACCAGAAGCCATACAGTCTGCAAGCCTATACACCATACTAACAACGACCTGAGAGCCCTACAGCTGGCCTCAATCCGTACCACTAATTAGGTGCAAATGAAAGCCTGCCCCATTTTTTTGCGCTTCTTAAACTACACATCATCGTCATGACCAACCAAGGCTGCGATTCTTGATCAAATTTTAGAGTGCCTGCAGCTTCAAATTTCGATATTCAAGTAACTTTGCTAACCTTCAAGTTAAGGGGAGGGTCCCATGGAAATGTATCAAAACTGAAGCCCCCTGATAACTACAGAATTGCAACTGACAACCACTGAATGATGTTTGGGGACCATAAACATGATGTTTGGGCATGCATACCACCACTTGTTGGGGGTACTACCCCCAGCCATACACCGGCTATTATGTGCTAAAAATAGAAGAAAAACGCTGTCCGGGGCACATCTTGCCCAGAATAGTGGGAGAACCAGTTGCATGCCAAAAGCACAACCCATATAAAAATGTCATGGGACATGGTTTCTACCTAATTGGATCAACAAAATCAGCACATCCCTTCATGTTATTAATTTTTTACCAAAAAATACGCTTTTTTAGGGGGGGCGTCCCCATACACACTCATAACACATCAAGTAGGCCTGAAAAGCACAAGTCAAATTCTGTCATGACCATAGAAGGCACTGTCAAAGTTTGGTGGCATTCTGAGCTCAGATGTAGCAGTTATTAATTTGGCTGTTGGCCACCTGTGCAGACGCTAAGGAAGGCATTAGTGAGTATTAAGGCACACTAACACTTCCTATGCCATCTAAAAGGCTCCTGACCATACCCAATTCGACCACAATGTACGAGGAGGTGGCTGGGCACGTCATGTGCCCTTGCCTTACCTCGACACGGGCAACCTGTTGCGTGTGTGCACAACAATGAGGCAGGTAGCTCTACATGCCTAGCCAACACTTCTAAAGCATATTCCAGGCTTATGGTGTGGGCACTGATCATCCCAAAACCAAGCTGACCAAATTCAAACACACCCTAGAAAGCCATATCCACTAATTGCCCAACAAGGGTAACAACAGACAGTCCACAGAGAAAGCAGAATTATCATACATGCTGCTTGCCAAGGCTTCTTACCATGGTTAACTTGCCTTGCTAGCATATGAATTAGGGCTCTCCCATTTTAGTGGGAGAAAGGCCAACAAGACAACGATAACCCCTACCTACGTGCAGTTCCACCCATGCAGTATGCCCCTCAGAAAAACCACTGCCACCTTTCTTTCCAGCGCAATTGTTTGCCAAGAAACAAACTCAAGCTTGTGAGCCTCTAACCACAATGAAGCCTCTGCTACTAAGAAAGGCCGCGTCAATATTCACACAAAACTGAGTGCTGTTAGCAATCTCCTTCCAAGAAACCACTCAGCAAATCCCTGACAACTTGACGATATGCCACGGTCACGCTTTGACACGTCCCAGCCATGCAACGTACATAAAAACCACTGAAAGGTGCCAGGAATCTGGCGATGCGCAGCACGGAATGGCATTATACCAGACGCTAACTGCAAGGAAAGAAGCCGAAACCTTGCGTTGATAACCCATAAAGGAAGCGAAACATTCATAGGGTCACGCTGAGCACAAGATCGTACCATTACCGGCATTGTCCTTCGCCCAGCGGCGCAAGAAATAACAACCTTCCATGGAATAATGAGACGCGCATCCCGCGAGCCTGGAGAGTGTCTTACCGATCATGACGGAAATCTTGCCGAAACCCAGCAAAATTTTTAAAGCTTTACCAACAACAATTTAAGCGCATCCTTGACGCTAGGTAAAGCCCATAAAACCTGACAATCACCGCCGCCAGCGTGCATTCCAATTTATTCCTCTCGACGAAAACATCAGATTGGACCCCCGTGGCGATGGTCATCAATAAAATCATCGACATGGCAAAAAACGCGAACTCCGCTACGAAGTAGTATCATTTACTCATCGTCTTTAAGATTCGCTCAGTTTCTCTGCATTCCGCGAGCTATCTTTTCTACTCTGCCTGAAAGCATGTCGCCATGGCCAGCTCCTTTGCCCTGCACGCTATACTTGTTATGCTACGCTTACATGGGTCTTACTGCACCCACAGTTTGCCGGATCGTTAGCGTGTCCGTTTAGCTAGCGCGCCCGAATGCAGCTGTGGCATGCCTTTGGCATGAAGGAGACTGGGGGTCTCTGCTCTTTCTCCTGTAGTGCACACACAGGGATTACAAGCACTTCGGTGCTCCGTGACTCCCCAACGGGAGCACGTGTTTAATTAATTAATTAATTAATGGCCAGCTCCGGTAGGGGTGCGCACACCGTGCAACACTTTTTCACGGTACGGACGGGTACCGCGAATTTTTTCGGCGCCAAAATATTCGCGCCGGGACCGTACGTCCATATCTGACCATGTCCGAGGCAAGGGCCATCAACTCTCGCACGCCTCCCCTGCGCCTCCTAAGAATTTGCACCATAGGAATACATTATACAACCAGAGTACCGTAGGAGTCAAAATCACTTTGCGTCTAACTACTTTGCGAATCAACCTCGCAAACTGCTATTAACCCATAGTCCGGGAATGGGTTTTGGGCATTTTTAGACCCCTAAAAATGGAAAAAATCATAACTCATAGGCCACAACTCCAAATACCCCAACCAAGGTGCTAGGAGTATTTACACTTCAAGGGCTTTCAGAATATGCAATAATATCCCGAGTCCATTCAGTGCTTTGCAAGATATTTACTGCCAAAGTTGGACAAAAGACAATCATTTTCAGGTCAGCAAAAATTATCCCCTTACATAATAACATCTACTGGGAGGGTCAGGAACCTCAATATTAACATTGGACAATTTCATTGGATAGTGCCACCATTCTTTCCTTGGGTCAGACCGCACGGATAGCCCATCTGACCTATATAATGCGCTCACTTACGTGTGTGGGTTACGCGCGCGTAAGCAGCCATCCATGAAATGCCACACAGTTATGCCTGCAGGGTGGGAGGGAGGGGAAAGAAACAATTGCGGATAACGGCCTGCCTAGCTTGCTGAATTAACCCATAGTCCGCTGACCCATTTTTGGCTCTTTCATACCGGCCCTGAAAATGAAAAAAATCATAACTCACAGGCCACAACTCCACATACCCCCAACCAAGATGCTAGGAGTATCTACACTTCAAGGGCTTTCAGAATATGCAATAATACCTTGGCTTTATCAAAGCATTTGGATGATAGCTCCAGTCAAAGCTGGCCAAAAGATGATCTTTTTTCCCCAAGGAAAAGTCTACCCCCCCCTAACTTCCCAGGGAGGGCAAGGAATCTCAATACCAACATTGGACAACTTAGTTGGATAGTCCAATGGGGGTTTCCTTGGGTCAGACCACCCGGATAACCCATTACCCCTATATAACGTGCTTATACATGTGTGTGGGTTACGCGCGTGTAAACAGCTCTCTATGACATGCAGCACAATAATGCATTATAACAAGCTATCAAAGGCTGCCAAAAGTGCTGGAATACAAACACGTTGCCTACCTGCACTGACGGAGTGGTATACTCCAAAGAAATGCCCAAAACTGGGCACTTTCAGGGCTAATACCACTCTTTACAACAGGCATGGAACTTGCTGAAATATGCATGGATAAAATCGTCATTCATAATGCATGGGATACGTATTCCGCTGCAAACAACACGCAAATACGTTGTCGTACCTGGCTCGTTCACGCCCTACCCGGATTCCGCTGGCCGGGACCCTCATATCTCACACATACTGATGCTCTACAGGCAAAGGCCGCCATAGCCGCATACTTCATGATCCGCCATGGCTACCAGGTCGATGTTCCGTGCAAAGATGGCCACTAAACTAGTCCGCATCTCAGCAAACGCTGCAGTTGACGTCCCTTACCCAAACTGGATGCCCGGGCTGGCGCAGATTGCCCGGCCATAGGGAGAAAATCGACCTTTGATAAGCTATGACTCTTCTGGAATTGACGACCAAGAAAGTTCTATTTTCTTGCAGGGAGGAGGGCACCCCCCATGGTTGATCTTACAAGTCTTGCCTTGTAGGCAGGACCGAGGGAACCCACTATCAAAGTGGCCAACGAAGTGGTATCCTTATTTGCTGCAAAAAAAAGATTTCGTGCAGTTTGCGCGAAACCTCTCGGAATGGGCTCATTCGACCCCATTTTTTGCTGCGAAATCACTTAAGGGGACATGACACCCGGGACTTTTTTGGCGCCAAAAAAGTCGGGACGGCACCGACGGACAGTGAAATTGTGGTGCACAGTGCGCGCACCGTGCGGAGGTGGCCATGGCGACGTGCGTTCCGTTAAAATATGGCTAATCCGGCGGGCGACCGGCCGAAAAATTAAGCCGATGGTTAAAAGTGATGTTCTATTATGATGTTTCATAGCAAGATCTGCACTATTTGCAAATTCGCTGCCTTTGTTGGTACAGATTTGCACGGGGGTCTCATCCAACAATTTGGCCGCGATGAATAATCTAGCATGCGTGCCTGCGACGGTAGAACTCGATATTCGTGGGTTGTAATGATGCAGTAAGAGCCGTTTAGTAACGGACACCATGAAAATAACCTAAGCGTCTTCGATCTGCGGCCATTTCCTGTCATCTCTAAAATGATTTCGTTCAGGCCTGCGCGATCCGCGGTTAATCCATCCATGGCTGGCTGGCTTTTCTTGCGCGCCTGGGTAGGAAATAATGCCGGCCGTGGTACGTTGATTTGCCGCATGTCACCGCCCAGTCTGTTTGAACTCTTAGTGAACCTGGCATGAAACTTTTGGCGCCGTTTCTGGGTTCTTCTTGCTATTTTGTTCTCCACTTGTTGCAGTTGTGCTATCAGATTTTCCGCAGCTTTCAATGGTTTTCCTTACGCTGCGTATGCCATGCTTCCTAAAGCTACCCAGAATTGATCGGGCAGCTATCTGGCTTTGCTACGCTTCCTGTATGGAGGTTTTCACACAGTAGACATTCTATATTGCGTAGTCAAGGGCCCTAGCTGCCTGGGAGCGGCATCACCGTTGCAAGGAGCTGGCGAGCTCATAAACGCCTGTCATGGCTCTTCAGCCTGCTGGAAAACAAGGTTCTTGTATGGAAGGTGAGAATATGTGAGTTACTTATCACATCCCCACCTGTTTAGCCTCCATTAAACATGGCTTGTACTTCCTAGATGACAGGGATCAGGTCGTTATGGCTGTGAAGGATGCACCTTTTATCCATAAGCGTCATGACATGGTGTTGGCTATGAGTGATTCCCGCAAGCGGTCATACCTGCTCATAATAATGGTTAAAGAGTTGGTGGTTGTTTTCTTCAAGCATCTAGCATTTGTTTTTCGTGGTTCTGCCCCATTTGCATGGGGCAAGCTTAGGAATGTGCTCATGGTATTGCCTCATGTCAGGGTGCACCAAGCATGCAGGCTGGAAGCTATAACAAGATGTAATATGGGCAAACTAGGTCCGAATGACCTGTAATTTGGTGGCAAGCTTCGTGATACATTAATTTAATTAATTGCACTTGTTTTGGCCCAGTTTGTGGTGGGCAAGGGTGTCTTTGTGGTGGTGTTTGAGCTCCAAACCACAAAAAGCGATCATTTTTTTTTTGCACATGACCATATTTCAATGTGAGTAAACGTGGTCAGAATGAGCTGAAACTTAGGGGCTGTGTGATTGCAACCCTGGGCCAATTTTGATTATATGATTTGACCCCATTGCATGTGTCCATGATTTGATATATTTTTTTAGGCACCAAAAAATACGTGTTTTGGGGTAAAATATTTCAATGTGTCTAAACATGCTTATTCTGACCTGCAAACTAGTTGGAATTAATGGCAAGGGTTGCAATTAGATGGGAATATATGATTTGGCCACAATGGGTTTGCCCATTGTCCTAGGGAAAATCGGCCAAAAATAGCGTCTTTTTCTATTTTTAGCACATAACGGTCACATGGTGGGGGGTAGTACACCCCCAAGTGGTTGGAAAATTTTTTTTAATCATATTTACGGTCCCCCATCATAACTGGATTTTTATCACATGCCTAGGTATGGTTTCCAGAAAAGTGCCCTTTTGGGGTGTCATGTCCCGTTCATATGACGTGGAAATTATCGAGCTTTAAAGAGCGCAAAAAGAACTTATGACACTTGAGCTCCCAAGAAAACCAGCATTTGATTGAAAACAATGAGTAGAGCCCCTGCCACAGGCAGGTTTAAGTAGTCATCTCGTCTCCCTCGCATGCAGGAGCAAGAGCCCCCCAAGGGTGGGATGGGTGGGAAGAAACAATTACGGGTCACAACCCGCCGACCATGCTTATCAAGCCTACCGTCAAAATGGAAAACGGCAAAACCAGAAATATCCTAACGCTGACAATTTAATAATTCAGCCAGCCAGCTCATCTGTCACACGTCTGAGCTGTCAGGCCATGTGTACTCTTCGAATGCAACCCTGAACACACTACCCAACCAAGCAGCACACCAATCAATTGGTGAGTGCTGGTTACATCAGATTTTATTACAGCTTTTTGACGCAACTTCCGTCAGCATTCAACACATGGCCGGCCGTTCAAACAAACGGCGCCTGACTTACAAAAGGCAAAGCTAGTTGCCAGTAGGATTCCCCGGTAAACAACAAGCCGTCCCCATTCGTCTAACAAGCCTTTCTGCATGTACAGCCACAAGGTTGTGGCGGCCCTTTCTTTCCCGCATGCTGTTTAATAAACTATTTTCAGAGAAATCCGATTATGACACTTGAGCTCCCAAGAAAACCAGCATTTGATTGAAAACAATGAGTAGAGCCCCTGCCACAGGCAGGTTTAAGTAGTCATCTCGTCTCCCTCGCATGCAGGAGCAAGAGCCCCCCGATCCACCCCAGTCCCTGGCGCCATTACCCTCCTCCCCCGCACTGTCGCCGCTTAGGAAACAAAACTTGATAGGATCACTGTTGCCCCAATAACAGTGAACAAAGAAAAGGAGAAGACCCCCCCCCTCTTCCGAGCAGCCTCGAGGGTAGCCGCTTCCATAAAAGACCACAAAGTGGGGCGTGTCGCAACATCTCCTTCATGGCGACTCAGCCCGCACAAGGCTATAATAACCCCCTAAGGGGCCCGACAATAAAAGGTTAGCGAATCCGCGGAGCCGCCTCAGCAAAATATTATTCCGGATAAAAACCCAGAAAATTCGCATTCCGACGCCACCAAGGTTTGAACCGCTACCTGCCGGGTGCTGAGCAGGGAGAGACGACAAGGCCAGACACTGCCACTGTCAGCCGAGACGCCTTTCCGATACTCGGTTCCTTTTGTGGGAATTTTGCAAATATATTTTCTTCCGGAACGCAAGAAATTAGCCGGCCGCGCGTCACCCTTATATCCCTCGCTGGCCCATAACAAAAAAGGGCCGCGCACCAAGCCGAAGGCAGCGCCATGCAGCGCCCTAGGCGGTGGGCCGCTGACTGACTACCAGCGCAGTCTCATGGAATCCAAATTAATCTATTGACCTTCGCACAGTTTCCGCATCAGCTGCGGACTTCTTAGTCGACATGATTGGCTCCGCTGCTGGAATTACCAGCAGCCGGGGCGGGGCGCCCAGCCCACTTTCTATGACCACCGAGACGCTGCCCAGCAAGGTGCCAACCAGAACCACTTGGCACATTGGTAACGCGAAATTTCCGTTCCGTTCAAACCGCCCCTACCTGCCGTGAAGTCGCAAAGCCCGCGACTTCATAGCAGGCAAGGACGGGGTCTTTGCCTAATTTTCTTTAGCCCCGCCGCCATAGCAGCGAGGCCGCGCATACTGCTTCAGTGAGCACATTCAAAGAAACAATTACGGGTCACAACCCGCCGACCATGCTTATCAAGCCTACCGTCAAAATGGAAAACGGCAAAACCAGAAATATCCTAACGCTGACAATTTAATAATTCAGCCAGCCAGCTCATCTGTCACACGTCTGAGCTGTCAGGCCATGTGTACTCTTCGAATGCAACCCTGAACACACTACCCAACCAAGCAGCACACCAATCAATTGGTGAGTGCTGGTTACATCAGATTTTATTACAGCTTTTTGACGCAACTTCCGTCAGCATTCAACACATGGCCGGCCGTTCAAACAAACGGCGCCTGACTTACAAAAGGCAAAGCTAGTTGCCAGTAGGATTCCCCGGTAAACAACAAGCCGTCCCCATTCGTCTAACAAGCCTTTCTGCATGTACAGCCACAAGGTTGTGGCGGCCCTTTCTTTCCCGCATGCTGTTTAATAAACTATTTTCAGAGAAATCCGAGAGTGATTTTGACCAAGAAACGGCAAAGAAAACTGATAAAGCATGCGCCGCCATGTTTTCCTCAATAAATTGGCTGCATTGCATGCGCACGGTGACGGATGCAAGTCCGGTACAGTACTGGCGCGGCGCCCAAGTGCCACTGAACAGTTGTACTACAAAGAACCCATTTGTACTGATTCTTTCGACATTGTACTACGTTTAGTCACTATCTACTTCAACCCAGGTGGTCATACCACCTCCTAGGCAGGTTGTGCTACACCTGAACGAATCTTTACTAGCCTGAGCTAGTTTGAACTAGTTTGAAGTAGATTGTACTACCCTGTAGTACCACTGAAGTACTTTGAACTACATCCAAGTACTTGGAAGCAGTCCATAGGTCATTTGCAGGGACTTTCACCCTTTCCAGGAGCATTTCTCGCAGATCAGCCATGAGGCAGCGGCACCGACTCGCACTCCGCTCCCCTTAGTCGCAAATCAGGGAATCCAGATCGTAAGATCAAGCACTCTGCCGCTACGGCTCTCAGCCGGCGCTCATGGACCTGGGCGGCAATCTCCAGCCCTTGTAGGGCCGCCTGCTGGGCAGCGCTGCAGGGAGCCGTTGCCGTCGCCCCGCTAGTGCCGCGCCCTGGGGGCCCGCCGGCAGGCGTGGCCATTGCTGGCCCCGCCCCACACCCGGCCGCCCCCACAGGCGGTTCCCGTGTCCCCCCCCACATCCAGTTCAGGCCTTCCACGAGCCGGACCATGAGCAGCAAGCGTGCCCGCCGCCGCGTGGCTCGCTGCAGCCTGCGTCGTGAGCGCAGGCGGGACCGGTCGAGGGGCTGGACGGCCTGAGCTGGGAGGGGGAACACGCCGCGCCCCCTCACTTCTGCTTGTTGCTGGTGGAGGAGGAGGCCACCGCCCCCCCATCCACCTTGGCCAGCACCGCCGCGCTGACCCGCGCGTCGTTCTCCTTGGCGGCCTTGAGAGCCCGTCGCGCCGCCCTCGTCCGCTGGCTGCCGCTCTCCACCACCGGCAGCACGAAGGCGGCCTGGGAGACCCACGCGCCCTGGCCCCGCTCGCTCTCCACCACCATGAATGACTCCATGATGCGTGCAACGTACTCCGTGCACGCGAGCTCGGTCACCGCCGTGACTCCACGCTCCTTCACCGCCACGTCCAGGGCGTGGCACAGGTTGACCGCGATGTCCATGCGCTCGCGACTCTGCCACCCGCTGGTCTGGCCTGGCCCACGGATGAACATGGGCTTCAGGCCCTCCAGCCGGGCCCGCAGACTGCCCCCGTACCGGTCCTTGGCCGTTTGCAGGTACTCGGGCAGCACCCGCAGCTTGTACCGGTAGTCCTCCACCTCCCAAGGGATGCTGGTGGCAGTCCCCGGCAGGACGACCCCCTTGGTCATGGGCACAGCCAACACCTGGCCGCTCGCTGGGTCGGCGCGACCCGGTAGGCGGTCCCTGCGACGCCGGCTGCTGCTGCGCCGGCCCGAGTCGCTGCTGCTGCTGCTGCTGCTGCTGCTCCTCTGTGCATGCTTTCAGGTTCACTTTGTTTGAGAAGGCACCAGAACTTGTTTATT
The DNA here is from genome assembly GCA_009746045.1 of Mesostigma viride. NCBI lineage: Eukaryota > Viridiplantae > Streptophyta > Mesostigmatophyceae > Mesostigmatales > Mesostigmataceae > Mesostigma > Mesostigma viride. The sequence continues at coordinate 2,335,614 of RPFO01000103.1, read as the reverse complement.
GCAAAATTATATGCTTAAGCCGCTTGCAGGCCTTGGTAGACCGAGAGACTGGCAAATTGTGCGCAAGTCCCATGCGGCTGCCACCATATAACACCCCCAGAGACAACAAACGAACAAACAAACAAAAGAGGGTGGGTGGGTGGGGAAAACTGATAAAGCATGCGCCGCCATGTCTTCCTCAATAAATTGGCTGCATTGCATGCGCACGGTGACGGATGCAAGTCCGGTACAGTACTGGCGCGGCGCCCAGGTGCCACTGAACAGTTGTACTACAAAGAACCCATTTGTACTGATTCTTTCGACATTGTACTACGTTTAGTCACTGTCTACTTCAACCCATGTCTTCCTCAGGTTGTGCTACACCTGAACGAATCTTTACTAGCCTGAGCTAGTTTGAACTAGTTTGAAGTAGATTGTACTACCCTGTAGTACCAATGAGTACTTTGAACTACATTACTTGTCCAGGTCATTTGCAGGGACTTTCACCCTTTCCAGGAGCATTTCTCGCAGATTAAGCCGCTTTGCAAATCAGGAATCCAGATCGTGATCAACCATCCTCTGTATGCTTTCAGGTTCACTTTGTTTGAGAAGCACCAGACTTGGCATTATATGCTTAAGCCGCTTGCAGGCGCGAGAGACTCCCAAGTCCCAGGCGGCTGCCACCATATAACACCCGCATCTCCAACCTGGCCGTCCCCGGCCGCATCTGGAGTGGTTGTAGAGGGGGAAGCCCTAGCGTGGCTGCTAGAGTGCGCCTCCCCTGCACCTGTCAACGCAGGTACCCGCAGAGCCCTAGTGTATCCACTAGAGTGCGCCCCGCCGGCTCTGTCCAAGGCAGGATACGGTCGAAGTTGAGCCAAACCGGAAATCAGGATGATGGCGCAACGCCCAAAACCAGCAGGGCCCCAGCGTGTCCGCTGGAGTGCGCCCTGCCGACTCCTCCAACGGAGCTGCATCGTTTTATACTGCGCCCCCCGGCCTAGACCGGGGCAGGCGCATCCCCACACTTGCTACTGCCAGTGTGAACTCCACTGAGCTGGGGGGAACTCCTCAGCCAGCAACCACACCCACCGCGGCACTTGCACCGCTAGAGCACGGTGCAGGCCCACGTAGTGGTCCACCGACTTGAACTGGCGCCAACGCCCGCGCTTCTGGATGTCTGGGAGTGAAACGCCCTGCAGGTAGTCGTACGTTGCCCCACCATGTCGCATGGAGTAGGGCGGAAACATCCCCCGCAGGCCCAGAACCTCCCACGCCGCGTGCCACCGACGAGAGAACTGGCTGTAGTTGAGGCTCCCAAACAAGGGCTCCTCGGGCTCCCGCCCAGCGCACAGGCGCTCGAGCACGTACAGCGAGAGGGGATCCTGCACCACCACCGCCTGTGCACCCCCCTTGGCTGTCTTGGGATCCCGCAGAAGAAGCGCGCCCAGTCCCCGCTGCCCCAGGCGACGGTCGCCACGCAGTGCCACGTCCCCCACTCGGAGCTTGAAGGCCTCCCTGATGCGCAGGTATTGCTGGAAAGTGATGACGCACACGGCTGCTGCCATGGGCGCCCCCTGCCAGCGGAGGAGCTGCACCACCAGGTAGAGCAGCTCCCACGGCACCGGATTGGGGCTATGCGTTTGCACGCGTCGCTGCCACCCGTACCGGAGCCGGCGGGCCTCGCGCCACCCCTGCACTTGGCTGGGGTAGTACAGTTGCAGCCCACACAGCGCCCTCATGCACATGGAACGCCCTGCTCCCCCTCCATCCTCGTAGACAGACACGAGCCACTCGCAGAACACGCTCTCCGCTTCCTCCGGCGGTACAGCACCATAGGGCTCAGCCCACAGGAGGTACGCGATCACTGCGTGATGGTAGCTGCGCAGGGTCGCGGGCAGCACGGTGCTCTCCAGCAGTTCCTGCCGCCCTCCCGGCCCCGGGTTACTCTCCACATCGCCATCGGCGGTAAGGTCCCGCACCCACCGGCCCCGGCTGGGCGCGTCAGCGGGGTTTCGCTCCGAGCGGATGTACACCCAGTGGTACCTGGTGTTGCTGGCACAGCCCAGGGCGGCAGCGCGGCGGCACCACGTGTTGAGGCGGTAAGATGATGACCGCCCCTTCACCACTGCGCCCACAACGGCGGTGTTATCTACCAGCCGTACGTGCCGTCGCCCCCACCGCGCCCGCGTGCGCAGCCCTCACTCCAGGCTCTGCACGGCTGCGCGCGCCTCTTTCTCATTGATGTGCGCTCCCGCGTCCCTCCACCGGTGTTTCACCGCCACACGCCAGCGGGCGGTCGCCACCGCCCGATGTTCCCTCTCCCCCGTTCGCTCCACACTGGTTGATCTCCCTCGATCTGGATTCCCTGATTTGTCGGGGCGGAGGGAGCGAAGGAGGCGAGGGACGCCGCTGGGAGACAGCACATATAAAAAATAAATAGAGCATTTAATATTTTATTATAGGCCCTGGTCTTTTATAAGGGGCAGTAGTCACAATTTATAAGGGCCCTGGAATTTAATAAGGGGCGCCAGTGTGGTGGTACGAGATCTGCCCTCTAATAGGGTGTAAGTCCGTACAAGTAACTTGTAAACTAGTTCTAAGTACTTGGATGTAGTTCCAAGTACTTCACTTGGCCTACAGGGTAGTACAGTCTACTTCAATCTACTTCAAACTAGTTCATTCTAGTTCAAACCAGTGCTGACGTGCTTCGGCGTAGCACTGGACGCTCAGGAGGTGAACGGACCTACTGGGGTGTAGTAGACCAAGACTAAACGTAGTACAAAGTCAAAAGAATTAGTAGGGATGGGTTCCTTGTAGTACAACTGGCCAAGGGTGCTTTTGGCGCCAAAACCAGGTGTACCGGACTTGCATCCGCCACAGTGGGCAAGTACGCTGCCACTTCGCATGGTGTACGAATATTGTATGGGTCACGGAATTGTGTTTCGACCCGAATTAGAAGGACCTGGGCCGCCGCCGGCCCAAGTCTGAGAAAAAGTGCTGGCATATAACCAGCCGAGGTGTGCCTGTGCTGGTATTCGTTTTTATTAGTGGTGACGGCCAGCCATGGTGGCTGGCAATGATTTAAACGAATGCAAAAGGCCTCCCCGAGTCCGGGGGGGCTGGGAATGAATTTTATTTAGAGACGCGCGACGGTGGTCGGCGTCCAAGCGGTCGTTTGAGGGCCAGTCGTTGAAAATCGGGGCAGAAATTGCGGATTTAGTGCCGAAATCTGCGGTAGGGTGCCGGCAATCTTTTTCGGCCTTAACTGACCTGGGACGAGGCGAATAAAGGTTGCTTGGACCTGTTTCGATGGTCCTAAACGACGAGCAAAGGTGGCCGGCTGCTGTCCCGTCGTTTGAGGGGTGGGCATAGAAATTTTGACCCGAAATTGAGTCGCAAGGCCGGAAAGTGCGGTAAGGGAACGAAAATTCTATTTCGGCCCTGGGCGTGCTTGTTCGAGCTGTTTTACGTTTGATACTGCCTTGCACGATGACCCTCAACGACGAGCAGTGTAAAAAATATAGTAGGCTGCAATGCCGGCTGCCCAAGATCTGAATGCGGCATCATTAGCTATCTTTGGCTCTCGGGGCTTTGCGGGCAGGGCATACCGCGTCACAGCCCGATGGCTTTGAAGGAGCGGGTCGGCTGGTCCATTACGTGATGGTAACGTGAAAAAGAATATGTGGAGCCGAATTTTATGGGGAAAACCGGTGGCTGGAGGAGCGCTGGGTGTGGCTCCCTGGATTTTATTTCTCGAGGGCTTACGTGGTGGTAGGGCGGCTCGGCGGCCTTGGGCCAGTGGTGGCCGGTTGGGGGAGGTGCCTTTCTTGACGGCTTTGGGGAGCTAAGGACTGTGGTGTTTTGGAACTGGGGGGAGGCAAAATGAGCGGCCTACGTAAAAAGACTTTTGGGCGCTGCCAGGCTAGTACCCTGAGAGCTTTGGGATGACATCTGTAATGGCATCCAAGAGGTGGGCAGGCAATGGGGGGAGCCTGGTGAGACCGGCTGGTTTTGACGGTTGTGAGGGCTAAGAGCAGGGGCGCTTGCTCAAGATAGCCTAAGTGACCGGCTAGCTGTCCTGAGAATGGAATGGAGATTACACCTTGCTATGTATGCCGCCGGCAGCCCTCTAGGGCGAGTACCTGGGGATGCTTGCACCCCGGGTTACGCCCTGCAAACAGAGGGCTGTGACCGTAGCGGCAGCTTGTGGCATGTGACTTTTGGCGAGTCGCTGGGCCATAGCACTGGATCGTGACAGTTATGGCATGAGGAGCGCGAGGAGGATGGTGTAGGGTGGAAGTTGGCAGACGTGCCAGCTATTTTCGCTGGACGAGGAGGGGGGAAAGGTGTGGGGGATTGATTGACCGTACCTTTGGTTGGACGCTGTTCTCTCCTATCCAAGGGGGATCAAGGCATTGTTTGAGACTTCGCTAGTGGGGCGCACTCCAGCAGACAAGCTGGGGCCCCACTGTTGGTGACAGGCTTCCCCGCGACCAGTAAGTGAGGGGCACTCTAGCAGGCATGCTAGGCCTTCACTATTGGTGACGGGTCCTCCACGGCCAGAATGGCCAGGCTGGGGGAAGCGGGAAGTGAGATGGCAGCATCAGCTGGCTGGGGGGGCCTGCAGATGCTTTATTCACCAATTATGCGACTTTGGTCCAAGAGTCTCTTGTGCGTAAACGTATTTTGTAAAAAATAATGTCTGGAGCCCTCAGTGATGGAGTGAACGAGTTGAGACATGCATAGGGATGGTTGATCTCCCTCGATCTGGATTCCCTGATTTGTCGGGGCGGAGGGAGCGAAGGAGGCGAGGGACGCCGCTGGGAGACAGCACATATAAAAAATAAATAGAGCATTTAATATTTTATAATAGGCCCTGGTCTTTTATAAGGGGCAGTAGTCACAATTTATAAGGGCCCTGGAATTTAATAAGGGGCGCCAGTGTGGTGGTACGAGATCTGCCCTCTAATAGGGTGTAAGTCCGTACAAGTAACTTGTAAACTAGTTCTAAGTACTTGGATGTAGTTCCAAGTACTTCACTTGGCCTACAGGGTAGTACAGTCTACTTCAATCTACTTCAAACTAGTTCATTCTAGTTCAAACCAGTGCTGACGTGCTTCGGCGTAGCACTGGACGCTCAGGAGGTGAACGGACCTACTGGGGTGTAGTAGACCAAGACTAAACGTAGTACAATGTCAAAAGAATTAGTAGGGATGGGTTCCTTGTAGTACAACTGGCCAAGGGTGCTTTTGGCGCCAAAACCAGGTGTACCGGACTTGCATCCGCCACAGTGGGCAAGTACGCTGCCACTTCGCATGGTGTACGAATATTGAATGGGTCACGGAATTGTGTTTCGACCCGAATTAGAAGGACCTGGGCCGCCGCCGGCCCAAGTCTGAGAAAAAGTGCTGGCTTATAACCAGCCGAGGTGTGCCTGTGCTAGTATTCGTTTTTATTAGCCCACCCAACCCACCCTGAGGGAAGTGAGATGGCAGCATCAGCTGGCTGGGGGGGCCTGCAGATGCTTTATTCACCAATTATGCGACTTTGGTCCAAGAGTCTCTTGTGCGTAAACGTATTTTGTAAAAAATAATGTCTGGAGCCCTCAGTGATGGAGTGAACGAGTTGAGACATGCATAGGGACGACCTCTTCCGACCCGACACACAGAGTCTTCCACCCCTTCATTTCGCGGCAGTTGGACAAAGCCTTCACGTCTGCCTCTGCCAGACGGGCGTACACCACACCGGAGCCCCGGCTCGACGCGTCACTGGCCACGACGGTGGTGTCCAGTGGCTGGTTGCGCTGCGCATGCACCAGGGGAGCCAGGCAGACAACCGCCCAGAGCTCCCGGCGCACACTTGCCCAGAGTTGGAAGCGTCCTCCCTTGCGGAGGGCCAGCACTTGGTGGAGCATCCTGTAGGCGTGGAACCAGGTGCTTAGCAGACTCCTGCGCAGCAGCTGGATCCATACCCAGCGTCCCAGTAGGGAGGCCAACTCATGGTAGCTTGCACGTCCCCGGGCCAGCACCGCCTCGGTGTCGTGGACCAGGAGGGCCAGTCGCTTCGCCGACGGCCACAAGCTCCCATCTTGGTGAAACTCGATGCCCAGGATCTCCACAGCTTGACCTTCCCGCGCCCGCTCGACCTTTTTCTCATTCACCACCAGGCCAGCTGGCGCGTAGCACTCGGTGCATGCGCGGTCCAGCAGCGCGTTCGCCTCCGCTGCGCTGCGCGCGTGTGTGGTGCCCAGGTTGTCGATCATGACCAACTGCGCCGGCCGAGGAGGGTCCTCGGGCAGCAGCTGCCAGTCAAGTTCGGCGGCCCCCACCAACTCCATCCACTCCCGTCCTCCCTCACGCACTGTGCGCACCCCGAGCTGATGCATCGGGACGCTCACACTCAGCCCGGGGTTCAGCTTCCCCGGCCCGAACAGGGTCTGCATGTGCGCCACCTGCGCCAGCAGGACCGAGTGAGACCACCCCATCACCAGAACACGGAACCTGGGATAGAGCCGGCGGCGCTCCCCGGGCTGGCCGACCTCGTCCGACCAGACTGGGGGCAGCGCAAACCACTCCCGCCACTCCGTTGGCACGGAGAAGCGGTAGTAGTACGTCTCCAGGTCCGTTTTGCTCGAGTAGCTGGGCGCGCCCCCTGCCATCTCGGCCACCGCCCCCACATCTGGCAGGTAACAGCCGCCAGGGGTGAGGAACTTGTCGTTGCTCTGCACCATGTTGCAGATGAGTCGCTGGCGCCGGGCTGACGGGTCCACCACCCCTGGATCGCGCTTGGGCACGCCGAACAGGCCGTTGGTGACCGGGGGCTCCTCCTCGCTGTCCTCTGTCATCCCGGTCTCCGCCAGCCGCACGCTCAGGCGCGCGTACTCCGTGTTTCTCGCACAGCCATACGTCACTCGCCGTCGACGCCCTGGCTGCACTACCTCCTCCTCCCTCAAAATATTTTTTATGTTGCCATATACCTCCCTCCACTGGGGGGGGAGGCAGTCCATCAGCGGCACGCTGCCCGCCACTCCGCCCGCGGGCAGCGCAAGTCTCTCTGGGACAATCATGATTGATCTTACGATCGGGATTCCCTGATTTTGCCTGGGGGAGCGGAGGGATGGAGGTGCGCCGCTACCTTGGAGGCGCTACACCGTTGCCCAGTGGTGCAAGTCGACATGCGGGAGCCAAACGGGGTGGCCACGCCCTCTCTGGAGGGTCTGACAGCCTTGGATGGGCCTCAGATGTAGTTCGAACTAGTTCAAAGTTAGTACAGGTAGTACAAACTAGTTCAAACGAGTTCAATCTACTTCAACTAGTATCCAGGGACCCTCAAGATATGCCAGGTGGTTGCTGAACGGTTCTGGCATGACAGAACATGTGTGACATCATAAAAATGTAGTACAATGTTGAAAAAAGTAGTATCAGGGTCCTAGATCTAGTACAGTAGTATTCTGAGGTCATTCTTACATGGAGCGCCGCGCCAGCGGGGCGCCGCACTTGCGTGTGTCACGGATGCAACGTTGATGCGATGTATTTCAAGGTGGTGATGGCTGCCAAGCCAGCTTATCAGTTTTCAACACAACTAGAGCAATACTTCACCGTTTTTGACAAAGTTGGTGTCAAAATAATCGTGAGACAATAGCCGACAACATTTTGACGGTTTTCGCACCAAGTTTTGACGGGTTTGCGCAACGGGAGTAAAAGTCCGCAAGGTAGAACTGAGTGACAAATTTTCAGTCCGAAATTTTTCTCAGTCTCCAAGATTGCGGAATATTGAGCCTAGTTGTGAGAAATTTCTTCATCTTTGAATTCTATAATGGCTAGTGATCACGAAGACACCACCCTTGAGGCAGTAGACCGAGATTTCTTATTAAATGTGAAAAAATCGTATTTTCAGGGGGGCAAGGAGTTGTTAACGACTTTGAAGTTCTTGACTGAGTATCTCGGTCCAAACTGGGCCCAAAGGCTTACTACTATGTCTGAGGGTCGTTTGACATCCTTGGGACAGTTTCTCAAGACTGCAGGGCTCCAGATTAGTGAGGGGTCAAGTGATTCCGACATGGGTTCCATGTTGTGCAAGGCCATTACTCTAGAGATGAAGAAGCCCCCAGTGGCCACTGGGGGCAAGGGGAAGACTGGTCCAGCCAGGGGCGAAAAGACCCGAAAGGATCCTCCCAGCAACGGCACCAACGACAAGTTCCTCACCCCTGGCAGCTGTTACCTGCCAGATGTGGGGGCAGTGGCCGAGATGGCCGGGGGCGCGCCCAGCTACTCGAGTAAAACGGACCTGGAGACGTACTACTACCGCTTCTCTGTGCCAACGGAGTGGCGGAAGTGGTTCGCGCTGCCCCCAGTCTGGTCAGACGAGGTCGGCCATCCCTATGCATGTCTCAACTCGTTCACTCCATCACTGAGGGCTCCAGACATTATTTTTTACAAAATACGTTTACGCACAAGAGACTCTTGGACCAAAGTCGCATAATTGGTGAATAAAGCATCTGCAGGCCCCCCCAGCCAGCTGATGCTGCCATCTCACTCCCCTCAGGGTGGGTTGGGTGGGCTAATAAAAACGAATACCAGCACAGGCACACCTCGGCTGGTTATATGCCAGCACTTTTTCTCAGACTTGGGCCGGCGGCGGCCCAGGTCCTTCTAATTCGGGTCGAAACACAATTCCGTGACCCATACAATATTCGTACACCATGCGAAGTGGCAGCGTACTTGCCCACTGTGGCGGATGCAAGTCCGGTACACCTGGTTTTGGCGCCAAAAGCACCCTTGGCCAGTTGTACTACAAGGAACCCATCCCTACTAATTCTTTTGACATTGTACTACGTTTAGTCTTGGTCTACTACACCCCAGTAGGTCCGTTCACCTCCTGAGCGTCCAATGCTACGCCGAAGCACGTCAGCACTGGTTTGAACTAGAATGAACTAGTTTGAAGTAGATTGAAGTAGACTGTACTACCCTGTAGGCCAAGTGAAGTACTTGGAACTACGTCCAAGTACTTAGAACTAGTTTACAAGTTACTTGTACGGACTTGCACCCTATTAGAGGGCAGTTCTCGTACCACCACACTGGCGCCCCTTATTAAATTCCAGGGCCCTTATACATTGTGACTACTGCCCCTTATAAAAGACCAGGGCCTATTATAAAATATTAAATGCTCTATTTATTTTTTATATGTGCTGTCACCCAGCGGCGTCCCTCGCCTCCTTCGCTCCCTCCGCCCCGACAAATCAGGGAATCCAGATCGAGGGAGATCAACCATCCCTATGCATGTCTCAACTCGTTCACTCCATCACTGAGGGCTCCAGACATTATTTTTTACAAAATACGTTTACGCACAAGAGACTCTTGGACCAAAGTCGCATAATTGGTGAATAAAGCATCTGCAGGCCCCCCCAGCCAGCTGATGCTGCCATCTCACTTCCCGCTTCCCCCAGCCTGGCCATTCTGGCCGTGGAGGACCCGTCACCAATAGTGAAGGCCTAGCATGACTGCTAGAGTGCCCCTCACTTACTGGTCGCGGGGAAGCCTGTCACCAACAGTGGGGCCCCAGCTTGTCTGCTGGAGTGCGCCCCACTAGCGAAGTCTCAAACAATGCCTTCATCCCCCTTGGATAGGAGAGAACAGCGTCCAAGCAAAGGTACGGTCAATCAATCCCCCACACCTTTCCCCCCTCCTCGTCCAGCGAAAATAGCTGGCACGTCTGCCAACTTCCACCCTACACCATCCTCCTCGCGCTCCTCATGCCATAACTGTCACGATCCAGTGCTATGGCCCAGCGACTCGCCAAAAGTCACATGCCACAAGCTGCCGCTACGGTCACAGCCCTCTGTTTGCAGGGCGTAACCCGGGGTGCAAGCATTCCCAGGTACTCGCCCTAGAGGGCTGCCGGCGGCATACATAGCAAGGTGTAATCTCCATTCCATTCTCAGGACAGCTAGCCGGTCACTTAGGCTATCTTGAGCAAGCGCCCCTGCTCTTAGCCCTCACAACCGTCAAAACCAGCCGGTCTCACCAGGCTCCCCCCATTAAAATTGCCACCTCTTGGATGCCATTACAGATGTCATCCCAAAGCTCTCAGGGTTCCAGCCTGGCAGCGCCCAAAAGTCTTTTTACGTAGGCCGCTCATTTTGCCTCCCCCCAGTTCCAAAACACCACAGTCCTTAGCTCCCCAAAGCCGTCAAGAAAGGCACCTCCCCCAACCGGCCACCACTGGCCCAAGGCCGCCGAGCCGCCTTACCACCACGTAAGCTCTCGAGAAATAAAATCCAGGGAGCCACACCCAGCGCTCCTCATGCCACCGGTTTTCCCCATAAAATTCGGCTCCACATATTCTTTTTCACGTTACCATCACGTAATGGACCAGCCGACCCGCTCCATCAAAGCCATCGGGCTGTGACGCGGTATGCCCTGCCCGCAAAGCCCCGAGAGCCAAAGATAGCTAATGATGCCGCATTCAGATCTTGGGCAGCCGGCTTTGCAGCCTACTATATTTTTTACACTGCTCGTCGTTGAGGGTCATCGTGCAAGGCAGTATCAAACGTAAAACAGCTCGAACAAGCACGCCCAGGGCCGAAATAGAATTTTCGTTCCCTTACCGCACTTTCCGGCCTTGCGACTCAATTTCGGGTCAAAATTTCTATGCCCACCCCTCAAACGACGGGACAGCAGCCGGCCACCTTTGCTCGTCGTTTAGGACCATCGAAACAGGTCCAAGCAACCTTTATTCGCCTCGTCCCAGGTCAGTTAAGGCCGAAAAAGATTGCCGGCACCCTACCGCAGATTTCGGCACTAAATCCGCAATTTCTGCCCCGATTTTCAACGTCTGGCCCTCAAACGACCGCTTGGACGCCGACCACCGTCGCGCGTCTCTAAATAAAATTCATTCCCAGCCCCCCCGGACTCGGGGAGGCCTTTTGCATTCGTTTAAATCATTGCCAGCCACCATGGCTGGCCGTCACCACTAATAAAAACGAATACCAGCACAGGCACACCTCGGCTGGTTATATGCCAGCACTTTTTCTCAGACTTGGGCCGGCGGCGGCCCAGGTCCTTCTAATTCGGGTCGAAACACAATTCCGTGACCCATACAATATTCGTACACCATGCGAAGTGGCAGCGTACTTGCCCACTGTGGCGGATGCAAGTCCGGTACACCTGGTTTTGGCGCCAAAAGCACCCTTGGCCAGTTGTACTACAAGGAACCCATCCCTACTAATTCTTTTGACATTGTACTACGTTTAGTCTTGGTCTACTACACCCCAGTAGGTCCGTTCACCTCCTGAGCGTCCAATGCTACGCCGAAGCACGTCAGCACTGGTTTGAACTAGAATGAACTAGTTTGAAGTAGATTGAAGTAGACTGTACTACCCTGTAGGCCAAGTGAAGTACTTGGAACTACGTCCAAGTACTTAGAACTAGTTTACAAGTTACTTGTACGGACTTGCACCCTATTAGAGGGCAGTTCTCGTACCACCACACTGGCGCCCCTTATTAAATTCCAGGGCCCTTATACATTGTGACTACTGCCCCTTATAAAAGACCAGGGCCTATTATAAAATATTAAGGGGAGGGGACACCCCTAAAGGGCACTTTTCTGGAAACCATACCTATGCATGTGCTAAAAATCCAATGATGATTGGGGACCATAAATATGATTAAAAAAAAAATTTCCAGCCACTTGGGGGTGGTACTAGCCCCCACCATACACCGGTTACGCGCTAAAAATAGAAAAAGACGCTATTTTAGTCACATTTTTCCTAGGACAATGGGCAAACATATTGGGACCAAATCACATATTCCCGCATAGTTCCCCCACTTTTGAGAAAGTCTGCCTAATTGGGACCAATACATAAGCATGGATGCACCAGTTATTAATTTTCCCGCAAAAAGGGTCCTTTTTTAATGAAAAAAAAATAAATCAAATCATAAACACTTCAAATGTTGCCATACCATATATTCCCAAATACTAGAGAGGGGGGACATGCAGCCCCAAAATTTCAGGTCATTCTGACCACCACAGCTCCAGTTATTAACGTTCTTAGGTTGTCACCAATGACGAAGCTAAGGGAGGTTTTAGCCAGTATTTAACCACACTAACACCCCTTTATTCATCCAAGCCGCGTGAAAACTGGCCAAACCACACACTACCATCCTCTGCACATATGGTACCTCCTATGTTCAAGGTTTGACGACATTCTGACAAGAACTGCCCAAGTTACAACCATTCCAAGATGGCCACCCATGTAGACGCTACAAGGAAATTAGAGTAACCATTTAGCCACACTAGCACCTCCTTCTTCATCAAAGACATCTGCAAACTGACCAAAGCACACATAATTAACTCTTGCACGCTGACGGCAACGCATGCTCAATGTGGGGGGTCATTGTGACAAGAACTACTCAAGTTGATGGGTTTCCTATATGACCACCTGACAAGGCGCTAAGAACCACTCAGTAAGTTAGTAACACCACAATCGGTTTTCTCTGAATATAGTTTAATTAACGCATGCGGGAAAGATAAGGCCGCCATGCCTTGGCCTGGATGTGGAAGGCTGTCTGCGACATGGGCTGACTAATTCGATTTGTACAAAGGGTTTCCTGCTCGCCCGAATTTTCCTTGGATGACCCGGTTGTTTATAAGGGTCGGTGGTTATTAATTAGCGGTCCGAGAAAATTAATTGTAGGTTTTATACGACTTCACTTGCAAAGATTCGTGTTTGGTTGCACCAGCTGAGGTTAGGTGGGGACCTGTAGGGTCGGCTGGTTGCTTACCGAATCTTTGGCTGATTTGGGTTATTTAGTGAGTCGTGATTAATTATTGTAAAGTGGATTCGGACCGGCCCAAGGGGTCGATGGGCGCGTTTTATGTTTGTTAGTCTTGGGAACCTTGTACAACTACCTGTACGGTTAACGCACTAGCCTGGGGGTGCGTGGCCACGCTGTTTGTAGTGGCGTTTTCAGCACTGTTCAGGCCGGTGTGTGACGCATGCCGGTGTTAATTCATTTAGGATGATGTCAGCTTGTGTGTCGGCGGGCCATGCCTTAAGCAAGCTAGGCAGGCAATGATCCGCAATTGTTTCTTTCACAATGGCGGCAATGGCCGCCTGTGCAAAATTGCACATTCTAGCGCGGGTTGCATCTGTCTTGTAGCCGAGGCAGATGGTGGCACAACCGCTAAGTTGTTCGACCAAGCATAGTATAGTTGGTCGTGCAACGGAAAGAAAATTTAAATTTACCCCCATGTCGTTTTCCCCGGCTGCGGGTCTTTTTGACATGGGCGAAGGATGGGGCGTTACTCCGGCGGTTTGGCCAGCTTCGGCGGAGCTGTTTATAAGTTTCTAAAACAGCTCTAGTGTCACATCGCAGGCTTGCCACCGTGCGATGGTGCGTGGGACGTGACCTGGATTCAAAAGGTCCCGAACCAGGATCCTGTCAGCAACGACCTTTTTTGTCATAAAATATTTTTTGTGGCGGCAGGTCAGTTGTCCAGCTGCCCCTGCCGAGGAGGGGTGGTTGGGGACAATAGGAGCCGCGCGAGAGTTGCGCTCCGAAGCTAGAAATTTCCCTATTGCGAGACTCGAGTTGGGGAGGGCGTCTCAGGGAGGCGAGGCTACGCCAGACCTTTGTCGTTCCTTTTCGTCTCAGCACCTGCTGCGCGGCTCAGTCTATTATGGTGTCGTAAAACCTCTTTCCTTTTTGGACGGTTCCGGAATTGCGAAATGCTGGCTCTTTTTGAGGGCTTGCTTTTGGGGTGGTCACCGGCTTGTGTCGCATTGTAACCAGCGGGCCCCTGCGGGGGTTAATATAGCCTAGCGCGGGCTGAGTCGCCATTTAAGATGTTGCGACACGCTCTTTCGCGCACGGTGGTCATGAGTTTAATCGGCGCAATGGGGTTGGCGCCAGGGGGGGTAATTGGGTGGAGGCTTCTTGCTTCCGCGTGCGGATTGAGAAACCTTAAGGCCACTGTTAACTGCGGCATTTGTGGCAGGGCTCCACTTATTGTATTCAATCAAATGCTGGTCTTCTTGGGAGCTGAGTGATCTTAATCGGTTTTCTCTGAATATAGTTTAATTAACGCATGCGGGAAAGATAAGGCCGCCATGCCTTGGCCTGGATGTGGAAGGCTGTCTGCGACATGGGCTGACTAATTCGATTTGTACAAAGGGTTTCCTGCTCGCCCGAATTTTCCTTGGATGACCCGGTTGTTTATAAGGGTCGGTGGTTATTAATTAGCGGTCCGAGAAAATTAATTGTAGGTTTTATACGACTTCACTTGCAAAGATTCGTGTTTGGTTGCACCAGCTGAGGTTAGGTGGGGACCTGTAGGGTCGGCTGGTTGCTTACCGAATCTTTGGCTGATTTGGGTTATTTAGTGAGTCGTGATTAATTATTGTAAAGTGGATTCGGACCGGCCCAAGGGGTCGATGGGCGCGTTTTATGTTTGTTAGTCTTGGGAACCTTGTACAACTACCTGTACGGTTAACGCACTAGCCTGGGGGTGCGTGGCCACGCTGTTTGTAGTGGCGTTTTCAGCACTGTTCAGGCCGGTGTGTGACGCATGCCGGTGTTAATTCATTTAGGATGATGTCAGCTTGTGTGTCGGCGGGCCATGCCTTAAGCAAGCTAGGCAGGCAATGATCCGCAATTGTTTCTTTCCCCTCCCTCCCACCCGGTGGAGGCTTCTTGCTTCCGCGTGCGGATTGAGAAACCTTAAGGCCACTGTTAACTGCGGCATTTGTGGCAGGGCTCCACTTATTGTATTCAATCAAATGCTGGTCTTCTTGGGAGCTGAGTGATCTTAATGCCACTTCATATGCCATCCAACATGCACCAAATCCATGCTGAATATGTTATGAAGTACAAAGGGGTGGCCACGCACCTCATACGTCTTCATCGTCCCTCGAGCATGGCCAGCCTTGTAAATATGTGCATAGCCTTGACGATGGTAGCCCTAACATGCCTAAGCAGCATTTCCTATGTTTCTCCCAGGTTAGAGTGTAAGGTTGATGCCTACCAAGCTAATCAACACAACAACACCTCCTAAACTATCCTCCCCAGCATGGATGACAAACTGGGACTATGGAGGGCAAGGAACCAAGTAGGAACATGGTATATATAGCTTGCATGCAGTCATGCATGTCAACCATGGTTGGCTCAGCACATTGTAGTCTTATCACATCATCATAACAAAGGAAAGCTCAAACAACCAATGGTGCCTGCTATCTACATGCAGTCACACAAATGCAATATCTCCAACATCATCATCACTATAACACTTCCATCCCTGCACGATAAAATGCAAATAAACAATTGGCGGCCCTTCAGCGCATGAGTGCTGTGATGCCGCTGCGGCCTGCGAAGAGAGGGTGCGTCACTCTCACACAACAAGAAGCGTCCATACGCACAACATCCTTGCCACAACACGTTTTATGAAATGCCTTATACCCTCGACGAGCTATAGGCTGCGACTTAAGCGGCCCTGATCACGACATCAACGAAAACAATCTAAAGCTGCCAGTATTCGACAACACAACGGCAAGCGACGGCGAGCTAGCTGGCGGAAACTGCCCAAAAAGAACGCAAAAAACTTCGAACGATGAGCTCATAGAAGAAAGCACTGATAGCAGATAACATTCGCGACACTTCTGTACCTTGCCCTCGTAAATCCCTCGCCCAGGCGCGCAACAACAGCCGTTCTTCCATGGACAGGTCAGACACGCACTGCGCAGGTCTGAACAATTACTTACCGATAATGGCCGAAAATCTGGCAAAAACCACCAGCTGGGTTTAGAATTCGATGCTACCGGTATTAATGCCTGCTTCACGGTCAGAACAACCCCCAAAACCGCGATTTTACTGCCGCTATCATGAATTCTATTTCATTCCGCGCGACCAAAAAATTCAGATTACCCCCCATGCCGATGGCATAAAAAAACAACAGCGATATTGTAAACCAGCTGATTTCCGCCACATACTAACATCATAAACTCATCGTCTTTTAGATTCGAGTAAAATATTTGCATTTCGCTTGCCCTATTGTGGTAGTTTCGCCTGAACGCAGTCGCCATGGCCACTTCCGCAAGGGGTGCGCGCACCGTGCACGTGAAATTTGTGACCTTCGGTTCCGGCGCGAATTTTTTGGCGCCAAAAAATTCGGGGGTGTCCCGTCCCCTTAAATGCTCTATTTATTTTTTATATGTGCTGTCACCCAGCGGCGTCCCTCGCCTCCTTCGCTCCCTCCGCCCCGACAAATCAGGGAATCCAGATCGAGGGAGATCAACCAACCAGGGGAGCGCCGCCGGCTCTATCCCAGGTTCCGTGTTCTGGTGATGGGGTGGTCCCACTCGGTCCTGCTGGCGCAGGTGGCGCACATGCAGACCCTGTTCGGGCCGGGGAAGCTGAACCCCGGGCTGAGTGTGAGCGTCCCGATGCATCAGCTCGGGGTGCGCACCGTGCGTGAGGGAGGACGGGAGTGGATGGAGTTGGTGGGGGCCGCCGAGCTTGACTGGCAGCTGCTGCCCGAGGACCCTCCTCGGCCGGCGCAGTTGGTCATGATCGACGATCTGGGCACCACACACGCGCGCAGCGCAGCGGAGGCGAACGCGCTGCTGGACCGCGCATGCACTGAGTGCTACGCGCCAGCTGGCCTGGTGGTGAATGAGAAAAAGGTCGAGCGGGCGCGGGAGGGCCAAGCTGTGGAGATCCTGGGCATCGAGTTTCACCAAGATGGGAGCTTGTGGCCGTCAGCGAAGCGACTAGCCCTCCTCGTCCATGACACTGAGGCGGTGCTGGCCCGGGGACGAGCAAGCTACCATGAGCTGGCCTCCCTACTGGGACGCTGGGTATGGATCCAACTGCTTCGCAGGAGTCTGCTAAGCATCTGGTTCCATGCCTACAGGATGCTCCACCAAGTGCTGGCCCTCCGCAAGGGAGGACGCTTCCAACTCTGGGCAAGTGTGCGCCGGGAGCTCTGGGCGGCTGTCTGCCTGGCTCCCCTGGTGCATGGGCAGCGCAACCAGCCGCTAGACACCACCGTCGTGGCCAGTGACGCGTCGAGCCGGGGCTCCGGTGTGGTGTACGCCCGTCTGGCAGAGGCAGACGTGAAAGCTTTGTCCAACTGCCGTGAGATGAAGGGGTGGAAGACTCTGTGTGTCGGGTCGGAAGAGGTCGGTGTGGAGCGAACGGGGGAGAGGGAACATCGGGCGGTGGCGACCGCCCGCTGGCGTGTGGCGGTGAAACACCGGTGGAGGGACGCGGGTGCGCACATCAATGAGAAAGAGGCGCGCGCAGCCGTGCAGAGCCTGGAGTGGGGGCTGCGCACGCGGGCCCGGTGGGGGCGACGGCACGTACGGCTGGTGGATAGCTCCGCCGTTCTGGGCGCACTGGTGAAGGGGCGGTCATCATCTTACCGCCTCAACACGTGGTGCCGCCGCGCTGCCGCCCTGGGCTGTGCCAGCAACACCAGGTACCACTGGGTGTACATCCGCTCGGAGCGAAACCCCGCGGACGCGCCCAGCCGGGGCCGGTGGGTGCGGGACCTTACCGCCGATGGCGATGTGGAGAGTAACCCGGGGCCTGGAGGGCGGCAGGAGCTACTGGAGAGCACCGTGCTGCCCGCGACCCTGCGCAGCTACCATCGCGCAGTGATCGCGTACCTTCTTTGGGCTGAGCCTGATTGATCTTACGATCGGGATTCCCTGATTTTGCCTGGGGGAGCGGAGGGATGGAGGTGCGCCGCTACCTTGGAGGCGCTACACCATTGCCCAGTGGTGCAAGTCGACATGCGGGAGCCAAACGGGGTGGCCACGCCCTCTCTGGAGGGTCTGACAGCCTTGGATGGGCCTCAGATGTAGTTCGAACTAGTTCAAAGTTAGTACAGGTAGTACAAAC
Organism: Mesostigma viride; assembly: GCA_009746045.1. Lineage (NCBI taxonomy): Eukaryota > Viridiplantae > Streptophyta > Mesostigmatophyceae > Mesostigmatales > Mesostigmataceae > Mesostigma > Mesostigma viride. The sequence continues at coordinate 2,317,732 of RPFO01000103.1, read as the reverse complement.
TAGTTCAAACGAGTTCAATCTACTTCAACTAGTATCCAGGGACCCTCAAGATATGCCAGGTGGTTGCTGAACGGTTCTGGCATGACAGAACATGTGTGACATCATAAAAATGTAGTACAATGTTGAAAAAAGTAGTATCAGGGTCCTAGATCCAGTACAGTAGTATTCTGAGGTCATTCTTACATGGAGCGCCGCGCCAGCGGGGCGCCGCACTTGCGTGTGTCACGGATGCAACGTTGATGCGATGTATTTCAAGGTGGTGATGGCTGCCAAGCCAGCTGATCAGTTTTCTGGGTCAAGTGGAAGCGGCGGCCAGGGACTGCCAAAAAATATTTTATGTCTCTCTGTCTACTAAGTCCGGTCGGCTTCAACACCATAGTGTAATAAACAAGTTCTGGTGCCCTTCAAAAAAAAAAAAAAAAAAAAAAAAAAAAAAAAAAAAAAAAGGGTGTGCTCCCGCTGCCAGTGAAGATGGTCCCCCCGCTCGACCGCAGCCGCCTGCGATCCAACCGCAGGCTGCAGCGCGCTCTGCGTGCCAGAGCAAGGCTGCGGTGTCAAGAGCGGGCCACAAGGGGCCTGAACTGGCTGTGGGGCAAGGGCCGCCCTACAAGGGATGGAGGATGCTGCCCGCGTCTACAACCGCCGGCTTACCGCCGTAGCGGAGGCGACAGACACGGGGGACGCAGAGCCCGCGCCATACGGGCCGGGCGGTCAATACGAAATTATTGACCCGGAGAGGCTGGCACTGCCAAAAGGAGGAGCTGCAGGTAGTGTCAAGCTGCTGGACTGCCTGCCGGAGGCATGGCAGAGGACGTATGAGGACATAAACAACATTCTACAAAGATGCGACGCGGAGGCGGGGGCGAGGATGCGGCGGGGCCGGGTGTCTCATGGTTGTGCAAGCGATGCGGCGTACGCACGACTGAGCATCAGGCTGGCGGAGACGCGGATGATCGAGTACAGTGAGGAGGCGCCCCTGTGGTGAACGGCTGTTTTGCCGTCCCCAAGAAAGACCCCGGGGTTGTGGAGCCCAGCGAACGACGGCAGCGGTTTATAGGGAATATGGTGCCGTGCAACCGGCGCTTCCTCAAGCCGCCTACCTGTTACCTGCCTAACTTGGGCGAGGTCGCTGAGCTGAGTGTGGGGGCGCCATGCTATTCGGGCAAGACAGACCTTGACACCTACTATTACCGGTTCGAGGTACCTGAGAGCTGGCGCCCCTATTTCTCGCTGCCCCCCGTGTGGTCCGATGAGGTCGGCCAGCTGGGACGACGGCGAAAGTTGTACCCCAGGTTCCGGGTCCTTGTCATGGGCTGGAGCCACTCGGTGGTCCTTGCACAGGTTGCCCACCTGCACTGTCTCTACGGGGCGGGGGTGCTCGATGCCAAGAGAGGGCTGTCATATCCCATGCACTTGATGGGGGTGCGCACAGTGCGCGGGGATGGCATGGACCGGCTGGAGTTGGTGGAGAGCGCAGCCAGTGCAGCGTGGCGGCTGCTGCCGGAGGATCCCCCACATCCCGCTCAGCTGGTCATGATCGATGATCTGGGGGTCACCCATGGGCGGAGCGCGGAGGAGACCAACGCCGTGCTCACCAAGGCGTGCGAGGAGAGCTACGGTCCCAAGGGGTTGGTGGTCAACGAGAAGAAGGTGGAGAGAGCTGAGGAGGGGCGCCCGGTGGAAATCTTGGGGATTGAGTTCTGCCAGGACGGGTCCATGCGGCCGAGCGCGGCCCGGATGGCGGCCTTGGTGCGCGACACGCAGGCAATGCTGGGGCGTGGACGGGCCACTTACCACCAACTGGCCTCGTTGCTGGGACGGTGGGTGTGGGTCCACTTGCTGCGTCGGGGTCTACTGTCCATCTGGTTTCACGCCTACCGCTTGCTGCAGCAAGTCCTGGTGCACAAGCGGGGCTGGAGCTATCGGCTGTGGGGTAGTGTAAGGGAAGAGCTCCAGGCTGCAATGGACTTGGCCCCGCTGGTGCATGCGCAGCGCGACCAGCCCCTGAGCTGCACCGTGGTGGCCACTGATGCGTCAACCCACGGTTCTGGGGTGGTGTACAGCCGGTGGGAGGCGCCTGCGGTGCGTGGCCTGTCCAACTGTCGGGAGCGGAAGGGCTGGAAGACGCTCTGTGTGGACTCTGAGACGGCCAGCGTGGAGCGCACAGGGGAGATTGAGCACCGAGCCATGGCAGCGGCGCAGTGGAGGACCGCTCTTGCCCACCGGTGGCTCGATCCCTCGGCCCACATCAACGAGAAGGAGATTCGTGCGGCTGTGCAAGGGATCGAGTGGGGCCTGCGCTCACAGGTTCACTGGCAGCAACGTCACGTGCGGCTGGTGGACAATTCGGCAGTTGTCGGTGCGCTCGTCAAAGGGCGTTCGTCGTCCTACCGGCTGAACGCCTGGTGCCGCCGGGCGATCGCGCTAGGGCTGGCCAGCAACACCCGCTACCACTGGGTGTATGTGAGGTCGGAGCGCAACCCGGCCGACGCGCCCAGTCGTGGTCGATGGGTGCGCAACCTCACTGCGGATGGCGACGTGGAGAGCAATCCGGGGCCACATGGGCGGCAGGAATTGCTGGAGGCCACTGTGCAGCCCAGCACGCTAGCTGCATATCACCGAGCGCTGAGGGCGTACGTGGAGTATGGTCAACCCCTCGCTCCCGTGGCCAAGACGGAGGCGGAAGGCGTCTTTTGTGAGTGGCTGGTCAGCGTGTATGAGGAAGGGGGAAGCCGGACCATGGTTGTGCGCGCATTATGCGGGCTGCAGCTGTACTTCCCCAACGAGATTAAGGGGTGGTACGAGGCGCGTCGCTTGCTGGCCGGCTGGGCGCGACGAGTTCCCGTGCAGAGCCCTCACCCCGTCCCGTGGCAGCTACTGTACCTCGTGGCAAACATTCTTCGTGCACAAGGCTCGATATTAGCTGCCTGCTGCTGCATCATTGTTTTTCAGCAATACTTGCGCATCGGAGAAGCGTTCAAGCTTCGCGTGGGGGACGTGGCTCTGCGCGGGGACTTCCGCCTGGGGCCCAGTAACCAGGGTGCGCTGCTGCTACGCGACCCCAAGACAGCCAAGGGCCAGGCCCAGGCAGTGGTGGTTGTTGAGCCCCTTTCACTCACGTTGCTTGGCGCCCTGTGTGCTGGGCGGGCGCACGAGGAGCTGCTCTTTGGCGCACTCAGCTACAGCCGTTTCTTGCGGCGGTGGCACGCCGCCTGGGACCTCCTTGGCTTGCGGGGGATGTTTTCACCCTACAGCATGCGCCACGGGGGGGCCACCCATGACTACCTGCGCGGGGTACCAATCGCGGACATCCAAAAGCGTGGCCGGTGGCGCCAGTTTTCGTCCGTGGACCATTACGTGGGGCTCCACCGCGCCCTGCAGGTGCGGGTGCCCCAGGTGGTGTGGGACCTCGCGGGCAGACTGCCCCCCGTGACTGGCGTCGTCACTTTGGGCCATAGATTTCGGCCATACTTCGGTGAGGCGCACTCTAGCGGACACGCTAGGGCTTCACCAGCTGGAGGGTAAGGATGTGCCCTCCCATGGCTCCTGACGCGGTTTCCAGATGTACGGCCTGCGGCCAGGTTGGAGATGCGGGTCAAGTGGAAGCGGCGGCCAGGGACTGCCAAAAAATATTTTATGTCTCTCTGTCTACTAAGTCCGGTCGGCTTCAACATATAGTGTAATAAACAAGTTCTGGTGCCCTTCAACCAGAAGTGGACCTAGGCAATGCACAGTGGATGATTGATCTTACGATCGGGATTCCCTGATTTTGCCTGGGGGAGCGGAGGGATGGAGGTGCGCCGCTACCTTGGAGGCGCTACACCATTGCCCAGTGGTGCAAGTCGACATGCGGGAGCCAAACGGGGTGGCCACGCCCTCTCTGGAGGGTCTGACAGCCTTGGATGGGCCTCAGATGTAGTTCGAACTAGTTCAAAGTTAGTACAGGTAGTACAAACTAGTTCAAACGAGTTCAATCTACTTCAACTAGTATCCAGGGACCCTCAAGATATGCCAGGTGGTTGCTGAACGGTTCTGGCATGACAGAACATGTGTGACATCATAAAAATGTAGTACAATGTTGAAAAAAGTAGTATCAGGGTCCTAGATCTAGTACAGTAGTATTCTGAGGTCATTCTTACATGGAGCGCCGCGCCAGCGGGGCGCCGCACTTGCGTGTGTCACGGATGCAACGTTGATGCGATGTATTTCAAGGTGGTGATGGCTGCCAAGCCAGCTGATCAGTTTTCCCCACCCACCCACCCTTTTCTGTTTCGTCTTGGGGGGTCAAGTGGAAGCGGCGGCCAGGGACTGCCAAAAAATATTTTATGTCTCTCTGTCTACTAAGTCCGGTCGGCTTCAACATATAGTGTAATAAACAAGTTCTGGTGCCCTTCAACCAGAAGTGGACCTAGGCAATGCACAGTGGACTATGGTGCTGTACCGCCGGAGGAAGCGGAGAGCGTGTTCTGCGAGTGGCTCGTGTCTGTCTACGAGGATGGAGGGGGAGCAGGGCGTTCCATGTGCATGAGGGCGCTGTGTGGGCTGCAACTACCCCAGCCAAGTGCAGGGGTGGCGCGAGGCCCGCCGACTCCTGTACGGGTGGCAGCGACGCGTGCAAACCCATAGCCCCAATCCGGTGCCGTGGGAGCTGCTCTACCTGGTGGTGCAGATCCTCCGCTGGCAGGGGGCGCCCATGGCAGCAGCCGTGTGCGTCATCACTTTCCAGCAATACCTGCGCATCGGGGAGGCCTTCAAGCTCCGAGTGGGGGACGTGGCGCTGCGCGGCGACCGTCGCCTGGGGCAGCGAGGCCTGGGCGCGCTTCTTCTGCGGGATCCCAAGACAGCCAAGGGGGGTGCACAGGCGGTGGTGGTGCAGGACCCCCTCTCGCTGTACGTCAGTGCTGACGTGCTTCGGCGTAGCACTGGACGCTCAGGAGGTGAACGAACCTACTGGGGTGTAGTAGACCAAGACTAAACGTAGTACAATGTCAAAAGAATTAGTAGGGATGGGTTCCTTGTAGTACAACTGGCCAAGGGTGCTTTTGGCGCCAAAAACCAGGTGTACCGGACTTGCATCCGCCACAGTGGGCAAGTACGCTGCCACTTCGCATGGTGTACGAATATTGTATGGGTCACGGAATTGTGTTTCGACCCGAATTAGAAGGACCTGGGCCGCCGCCGGCCCAAGTCTGAGAAAAAGTGCTGGCATATAACCAGCCGAGGTGTGCCTGTGCTGGTATTCGTTTTTATTAGCCCACCCAACCCACCCTGAGGGAAGTGAGATGGCAGCATCAGCTGGCTGGGGGGGCCTGCAGATGCTTTATTCACCAATTATGCGACTTTGGTCCAAGAGTCTCTTGTGCGTAAACGTATTTTGTAATGATTGATCTTACGATCGGGATTCCCTGATTTTGCCTGGGGGAGCGGAGGGATGGAGGTGCGCCGCTACCTTGGAGGCGCTACACCGTTGCCCAGTGGTGCAAGTCGACATGCGGGAGCCAAACGGGGTGGGCACGCCCTCTCTGGAGGGTCTGACAGCCTTGGATGGGCCTCAGATGTAGTTCGAACTAGTTCAAAGTTAGTACAGGTAGTACAAACTAGTTCAAACTAGTTCAATCTACTTCAACTAGTATCCAGGGACCCTCAAGATATGCCAGGTGGTTGCTGAACGGTTCTGGCATGACAGAACATGTGTGACATCATAAAAATGTAGTACAATGTTGAAAAAAGTAGTATCAGGGTCCTAGATCTAGTACAGTAGTATTCTGAGGTCATTCTTACATGGAGCGCCGCGCCAGCGGGGCGCCGCACTTGCGTGTGTCACGGATGCAACGTTGATGCGATGTATTTCAAGGTGGTGATGGCTGCCAAGCCAGCTTATCAGTTTTCAACACAACTAGAGCAATACTTCACCGTTTTTGACAAAGTTGGTGTCAAACTAATCGTGAGACAATAGCCGACAACATTTTGACGGTTTTCGCACCAAGTTTTGACGGGTTTGCGCAACGGGAGTAAAAGTCCGCAAGGTAGAACTGAGTGACAAATTTTCAGTCCGAAATTTTTCTCAGTCTCCAAGATTGCGGAATATTGAGCCTAGTTGTGAGAAATTTCTTCATCTTTGAATTCTATAATGGCTAGTGATCACGAAGACACCACCCTTGAGGCAGTAGACCGAGATTTCTTATTAAATGTGAAAAAATCGTATTTTCAGGGGGGCAAGGAGTTGTTAACGACTTTGAAGTTCTTGACTGAGTATCTCGGTCCAAACTGGGCCCAAAGGCTTACTACTATGTCTGAGGGTCGTTTGACATCCTTGGGACAGTTTCTCAAGACTGCAGGGCTCCAGATTAGTGAGGGGTCAAGTGATTCCGACATGGGTTCCATGTTGTGCAAGGCCATTACTCTAGAGATGAAGAAGCCCCCAGTGGCCACTGGGGGCAAGGGGAAGACTGGTCCAGCCAGGGGCGAAAGGACCCGAAAGGATCCTCCCAGCAACGGCACCGACGAGGAAGAGGAGGACGCGACGAGCTCTGAGGATTTTTTGGACGCGCGCGAGCAGCTGGCCCCTGCTGCTGCTCGCGCCAAGGGAAAGAAGTCTCAGGGCAGGAACCGAAAGCTGGCAGAGAATGCTGCCCTTCTGGCGGGCGTCCGCGAGCTCATCGGAGCGGAGTTGCAAGCCCTGGCGCGGGGGAAGAGGAGGGACGCGAGGAAAGGGAAGAGCCAGCGCGAGGACAAGGGGGGCAAGGGCCATCCGAAGAGCAAGCGCCAGGAGAAGAGACGCGCGCGGCGCGGGAGCAGCCCAGGCTCGACAGACACCAGCAGTGGGAGCGACGAGAGTCGCGGCAGCAGCAGCAGCAGCAGCAGCAGCAGCAGCAGCAGCAGCGACAGCTCCGACAGCGAGAGCAGAGGCCGTGGCAGGGGCAGGGGTGGCGCTCGGTCGCGCCGCGACAAGTCCCGGGAGCGACGTGGGCATGGCAGGGGCCGTTCTGCGGAGCCCAAGGGGCGTCGGGATCGCTCCCGCGAGCGTCGCAAGGAGCGGCAGCGGTCCAGCAGCCGGAGCACGAGTCGGGACTCCTCCCAGCGGAGCTCGCGTCGATCGCGGGAGCGTGTGAGGGAGAGAGACCTGCGCCGAACCACCAAGGGGGTGCGTCTCCCCCGGCGAGCTTTCAAAGTGGCCTGGCGCCTGTTGGTCAAGGACCGCGACGACAGGGTGCTGCCGCTGCAGGTGCTGGATGCGCGCCAGGTCGCGCACGGGAGCCTGCAGGCCCGCTTGGCCCTTCGCAAGGAGCAGGAGGGCGTTGGGGCTGCACCGGGAGCCCCCCGCGGGTGGAAGAACAGCACGCACCATCTGGTGTGCAACAACCTGACCTACATTCTGGATGTGGCCATCCAAGAGCTGGGGGAGGATGTGGTGACGGAGCTGGCCTGCTTCGAGTACCTGGCGCGTGTGGTCGAGGCGTTCCTCATGGTGGAGAAGACCAGCGGCTGGAACAACGGGGCGATGCACCTGCTGCCACTGGTGGAGGGCAGTACTATTGGAAGCGCAGCAGCCCGGGCAGCGCGGAAGGCGGCTCGCCAGGAGGCGGAGCTGGCATCGGCGGCGGCGGCGGCGGCCAAAAAGGACAAGTGAGGGGCAGGGGTGTGCTCCCGCTGCCAGTGAAGATGGTCCCCCCGCTCGACCGCAGCCGCCTGCGATCCAACCGCAGGCTGCAGCGCGCTCTGCGTGCCAGAGCAAGGCTGCGGTGTCAAGAGCGGGCCACAAGGGGCCTGAACTGGCTGTGGGGCAGGACCCGGGAACGGTCCGGTGGACCGGCGGTGCAGCAGCAGGCTATTACTGCGAGCCCCTGCACCGTCGCCCAAAGGGCCGCCCTACAAGGGATGGAGGATGCTGCCCGCGTCTACAACCGCCGGCTTACCGCCGTAGCGGAGGCGACAGACACGGGGGACGCAGAGCCCGCGCCATACGGGCCGGGCGGTCAATACGAAATTATTGACCCGGAGAGGCTGGCACTGCCAAAAGGAGGAGCTGCAGGTAGTGTCAAGCTGCTGGACTGCCTGCCGGAGGCATGGCAGAGGACGTATGAGGACATAAACAACATTCTACAAAGATGCGACGCGGAGGCGGGGGCGTGGATGCGGCGGGGCCGGGTGTCTCATGGTTGTGCAAGCGATGCGGCGTACGCACGACTGAGCATCAGGCTGGCGGAGACGCGGATGATCGAGTACAGTGAGGAGGCGCCCCTGTGGTGAACGGCTGTTTTGCCGTCCCCAAGAAAGACCCCGGGGTTGTGGAGCCCAGCGAACGACGGCAGCGGTTTATAGGGAATATGGTGCCGTGCAACCGGCGCTTCCTCAAGCCGCCTACCTGTTACCTGCCTAACTTGGGCGAGGTCGCTGAGCTGAGTGTGGGGGCGCCATGCTATTCGGGCAAGACAGACCTTGACACCTACTATTACCGGTTCGAGGTACCTGAGAGCTGGCGCCCCTATTTCTCGCTGCCCCCCGTGTGGTCCGATGAGGTCGGCCAGCTGGGACGACGGCGAAAGTTGTACCCCAGGTTCCGGGTCCTTGTCATGGGCTGGAGCCACTCGGTGGTCCTTGCACAGGTTGCCCACCTGCACTGTCTCTACGGGGCGGGGTGCTCGATGCCAAGAGAGGGCTGTCATATCCCATGCACTTGATGGGGGTGCGCACAGTGCGCGGGGATGGCATGGACCGGCTGGAGTTGGTGGAGAGCGCAGCCAGTGCAGCGTGGCGGCTGCTGCCGGAGGATCCCCCACATCCCGCTCAGCTGGTCATGATCGATGATCTGGGGGTCACCCATGGGCGGAGCGCGGAGGAGACCAACGCCGTGCTCACCAAGGCGTGCGAGGAGAGCTACGGTCCCAAGGGGTTGGTGGTCAACGAGAAGAAGGTGGAGAGAGCTGAGGAGGGGCGCCCGGTGGAAATCTTGGGGATTGAGTTCTGCCAGGACGGGTCCATGCGGCCGAGCGCGGCCCGGATGGCGGCCTTGGTGCGCGACACGCAGGCAATGCTGGGGCGTGGACGGGCCACTTACCACCAACTGGCCTCGTTGCTGGGACGGTGGGTGTGGGTCCACTTGCTGCGTCGGGGTCTACTGTCCATCTGGTTTCACGCCTACCGCTTGCTGCAGCAAGTCCTGGTGCACAAGCGGGGCTGGAGCTATCGGCTGTGGGGTAGTGTAAGGGAAGAGCTCCAGGCTGCAATGGACTTGGCCCCGCTGGTGCATGCGCAGCGCGACCAGCCCCTGAGCTGCACCGTGGTGGCCACTGATGCGTCAACCCACGGTTCTGGGGTGGTGTACAGCCGGTGGGAGGCGCCTGCGGTGCGTGGCCTGTCCAACTGTCGGGAGCGGAAGGGCTGGAAGACGCTCTGTGTGGACTCTGAGACGGCCAGCGTGGAGCGCACAGGGGAGATTGAGCACCGAGCCATGGCAGCGGCGCAGTGGCGCACCGCTCTTGCCCACCGGTGGCTCGATCCCTCGGCCCACATCAACGAGAAGGAGATTCGTGCGGCTGTGCAAGGGATCGAGTGGGGCCTGCGCTCACAGGTTCACTGGCAGCAACGTCACGTGCGGCTGGTGGACAATTCGGCAGTTGTCGGTGCGCTCGTCAAAGGGCGTTCGTCGTCCTACCGGCTGAACGCCTGGTGCCGCCGGGCGATCGCGCTAGGGCTGGCCAGCAACACCCGCTACCACTGGGTGTATGTGAGGTCGGAGCGCAACCCGGCCGACGCGCCCAGTCGTGGTCGATGGGTGCGCAACCTCACTGCGGATGGCGACGTGGAGAGCAATCCGGGGCCACATGGGCGGCAGGAATTGCTGGAGGCCACTGTGCAGCCCAGCACGCTAGCTGCATATCACCGAGCGCTGAGGGCGTACGTGGAGTATGGTCAACCCCTCGCTCCCGTGGCCAAGACGGAGGCGGAAGGCGTCTTTTGTGAGTGGCTGGTCAGCGTGTATGAGGAAGGGGGAAGCCGGACCATGGTTGTGCGCGCATTATGCGGGCTGCAGCTGTACTTCCCCAACGAGATTAAGGGGTGGTACGAGGCGCGTCGCTTGCTGGCCGGCTGGGCGCGACGAGTTCCCGTGCAGAGCCCTCACCCCGTCCCGTGGCAGCTACTGTACCTCGTGGCAAACATTCTTCGTGCACAAGGCTCGATATTAGCTGCCTGCTGCTGCATCATTGTTTTTCAGCAATACTTGCGCATCGGAGAAGCGTTCAAGCTTCGCGTGGGGGACGTGGCTCTGCGCGGGGACTTCCGCCTGGGGCCCAGTAACCAGGGTGCGCTGCTGCTACGCGACCCCAAGACAGCCAAGGGCCAGGCCCAGGCAGTGGTGGTTGTTGAGCCCCTTTCACTCACGTTGCTTGGCGCCCTGTGTGCTGGGCGGGCGCACGAGGAGCTGCTCTTTGGCGCACTCAGCTACAGCCGTTTCTTGCGGCGGTGGCACGCCGCCTGGGACCTCCTTGGCTTGCGGGGGATGTTTTCACCCTACAGCATGCGCCACGGGGGGGCCACCCATGACTACCTGCGCGGGGTACCAATCGCGGACATCCAAAAGCGTGGCCGGTGGCGCCAGTTTTCGTCCGTGGACCATTACGTGGGGCTCCACCGCGCCCTGCAGGTGCGGGTGCCCCAGGTGGTGTGGGACCTCGCGGGCAGACTGCCCCCCGTGACTGGCGTCGTCACTTTGGGCCATAGATTTCGGCCATACTTCGGTGAGGCGCACTCTAGCGGACACGCTAGGGCTTCACCAGCTGGAGGGTAAGGATGTGCCCTCCCATGGCTCCTGACGCGGTTTCCAGATGTACGGCCTGCGGCCAGGTTGGAGATGCGGGTCAAGTGGAAGCGGCGGCCAGGGACTGCCAAAAAATATTTTATGTCTCTCTGTCTACTAAGTCCGGTCGGCTTCAACATATAGTGTAATAAACAAGTTCTGGTGCCCTTCAACCAGAAGTGGACCTAGGCAATGCACAGTGGATGATTGATCTTACGATCGGGATTCCCTGATTTTGCCTGGGGGAGCGGAGGGATGGAGGTGCGCCGCTACCTTGGAGGCGCTACACCGTTGCCCAGTGGTGCAAGTCGACATGCGGGAGCCAAACGGGGTGGCCACGCCCTCTCTGGAGGGTCTGACAGCCTTGGATGGGCCTCAGATGTAGTTCGAACTAGTTCAAAGTTAGTACAGGTAGTACAAACTAGTTCAAACTAGTTCAATCTACTTCAACTAGTATCCAGGGACCCTCAAGATATGCCAGGTGGTTGCTGAACGGTTCTGGCATGACAGAACATGTGTGACATCATAAAAATGTAGTACAATGTTGAAAAAAGTAGTATCAGGGTCCTAGATCTAGTACAGTAGTATTCTGAGGTCATTCTTACATGGAGCGCCGCGCCAGCGGGGCGCCGCACTTGCGTGTGTCACGGATGCAACGTTGATGCGATGTATTTCAAGGTGGTGATGGCTGCCAAGCCAGCTTATCAGTTTTCCCCACCCACCCACCCTTTTCTGTTTTGTCTTGGGGGGTCAAGTGGAAGCGGCGGCCAGGGACTGCCAAAAAATATTTTATGTCTCTCTGTCTACTAAGTCCGGTCGGCTTCAACATATAGTGTAAAAATAATGTCTGGAGCCCTCAGTGATGGAGTGAACGAGTTGAGACATGCATAGGGACGCCGAATTTCTGATCTGGGTCGGCGTGCGTGTGGCCCACGAGCATGCGGTGCATTTCGACGACGTCGAAGGAGCCAACGTGTACGAGCCACCATGCAAACAGTAAGACGGTGTGATTCCGGTTTTCACTCCCACCGTCCAGTTGCAGGACCAAACACCTGGGCATGTGCGGCAGCCCTGCCCTCCTCCATGGCTGGTCCCTCATCAACTGCGCCAGGATGTGCATCAGCATCGTGACGGTGACACTGCCGGAGAGGTTGTCGGTCATGAGGACCCATGCGAGAACGATGAACCACATCGCCTTGTACCCATGGACGGCCGCACAGAAGAGCGAGAACGGCATCATGCCACCTGCATAGCTGCCCCATGAGTCGGGCCCCCCCACCAGCTTCGGCCAGTATGTCTTGGCGTGATCCAGCTTGTCGAGGTTGATCGACAAAATGGCCGTCAACATAGCAGCCACCATCGCGCAGGCAAGCTCGCGCCTCAACCAATAGTTCTGGCGGGTAAACCAGGCCAGAGCGACATGCTGCTTGATTTGGTTTGGTTGATCTCCCTCGATCTGGATTCCCTGATTTGTCGGGGCGGAGGGAGCGAAGGAGGCGAGGGACGCCGCTGGGTGACAGCACATATAAAAAATAAATAGAGCATTTAATATTTTATAATAGGCCCTGGTCTTTTATAAGGGGCAGTAGTCACAATGTATAAGGGCCCTGGAATTTAATAAGGGGCGCCAGTGTGGTGGTACGAGAACTGCCCTCTAATAGGGTGCAAGTCCGTACAAGTAACTTGTAAACTAGTTCTAAGTACTTGGACGTAGTTCCAAGTACTTCACTTGGCCTACAGGGTAGTACAGTCTACTTCAATCTACTTCAAACTAGTTCATTCTAGTTCAAACCAGTGCTGACGTGCTTCGGCGTAGCATTGGACGCTCAGGAGGTGAACGGACCTACTGGGGTGTAGTAGACCAAGACTAAACGTAGTACAATGTCAAAAGAATTAGTAGGAATGGGTTCCTTGTAGTACAACTGGCCAAGGGTGCTTTTGGCGCCAAAACCAGGTGTACCGGACTTGCATCCGCCACAGTGGGCAAGTACGCTGCCACTTCGCATGGTGTACGAATATTGTATGGGTCACGGAATTGTGTTTCGACCCGAATTAGAAGGACCTGGGCCGCCGCCGGCCCAAGTCTGAGAAAAAGTGCTGGCATATAACCAGCCGAGGTGTGCCTGTGCTGGTATTCGTTTTTATTAGTGGTGACGGCCAGCCATGGTGGCTGGCAATGATTTAAACGAATGCAAAAGGCCTCCCCGAGTCCGGGGGGGCTGGGAATGAATTTTATTTAGAGACGCGCGACGGTGGTCGGCGTCCAAGCGGTCGTTTGAGGGCCAGACGTTGAAAATCGGGGCAGAAATTGCGGATTTAGTGCCGAAATCTGCGGTAGGGTGCCGGCAATCTTTTTCGGCCTTAACTGACCTGGGACGAGGCGAATAAAGGTTGCTTGGACCTGTTTCGATGGTCCTAAACGACGAGCAAAGGTGGCCGGCTGCTGTTCCGTCGTTTGAGGGGTGGGCATAGAAATTTTGACCCGAAGTTGAGTCGCAAGGCCGGAAAGTGCGGTAAGGGAACGAAAATTCTATTTCGGCCCTGGGCGTGCTTGTTCGAGCTGTTTTACGTTTGATACTGCCTTGCACGATGACCCTCAACGACGAGCAGTGTAAAAATATAGTAGGCTGCAAAGCCGGCTGCCCAAGTTCTGAATGCGGCATCATTAGCTATCTTTGGCTCTCGGGGCTTTGCGGGCAGGGCATGCCGCGTCACAGCCCGATGGCTTTGATGGAGCGGGTCGGCTGGTCCATTACGTGATGGTAACGTGAAAAAGAATATGTGGAGCCGAATTTTATGGGGAAAACCGGTGGCATGAGGAGCGCTGGGTGTGGCTCCCTGGATTATATTTCTCGAGAGCTTACGTGGTGGTAAGGCGGCTCGGCGGCCTTGGGCCAGTGGTGGCCGGTTGGGGGAGGTGCCTTTCTTGACGGCTTTGGGGAGCTAAGGACTGTGGTGTTTTGGAACTGGGGGGAGGCAAAATGAGCGGCCTACGTAAAAAGACTTTTGGGCGCTGCCAGGCTGGAACCCTGAGAGCTTTGGGATGACATCTGTAATGGCATCCAAGAGGTGGCAATTTTAATGGGGGGAGCCTGGTGAGACCGGCTGGTTTTGACGGTTGTGAGGGCTAAGAGCAGGGGCGCTTGCTCAAGATAGCCTAAGTGACCGGCTAGCTGTCCTGAGAATGGAATGGAGATTACACCTTGCTATGTATGCCGCCGGCAGCCCTCTAGGGCGAGTACCTGGGGATGCTTGCACCCCGGGTTACGCCCTGCAAACAGAGGGCTGTGACCGTAGCGGCAGCTTGTGGCATGTGACTTTTGGCGAGTCGCTGGGCCATAGCACTGGATCGTGACAGTTATGGCATGAGGAGCGCGAGGAGGATGGTGTAGGGTGGAAGTTGGCAGACGTGCCAGCTATTTTCGCTGGACGAGGAGGGGGGAAAGGTGTGGGGGATTGATTGACCGTACCTTTGGTTGGACGCTGTTCTCTCCTATCCAAGGGGGATGAAGGCATTGTTTGAGACTTCGCTAGTGGGGCGCACTCCAGCAGACAAGCTGGGGCCCCACTGTTGGTGACAGGCTTCCCCGCGACCAGTAAGTGAGGGGCACTCTAGCAGTCATGCTAGGCCTTCACTATTGGTGACGGGTCCTCCACGGCCAGAATGGCCAGGCTGGGGGAAGCGGGAAGTGAGATGGCAGCATCAGCTGGCTGGGGGGGCCTGCAGATGCTTTATTCACCAATTATGCGACTTTGGACCAAGAGTCTCTTGTGCGTAAACGTATTTTGTAAAAAATAATGTCTGGAGCCCTCAGTGATGGAGTGAACGAGTTGAGACATGCATAGGGATGGTTGATCTCCCTCGATCTGGATTCCCTGATTTGTCGGGGCGGAGGGAGCGAAGGAGGCGAGGGACGCCGCTGGGTGACAGCACATATACAAAATAAATAGAGCATTTAATATTTTATAATAGGCCCTGGTCTTTTATAAGGGGCAGTAGTCACAATGTATAAGGGCCCTGGAATTTAATAAGGGGCGCCAGTGTGGTGGTACGAGAACTGCCCTCTAATAGGGTGCAAGTCCGTACAAGTAACTTGTAAACTAGTTCTAAGTACTTGGACGTAGTTCCAAGTACTTCACTTGGCCTACAGGGTAGTACAGTCTACTTCAATCTACTTCAAACTAGTTCATTCTAGTTCAAACCAGTGCTGACGTGCTTCGGCGTAGCATTGGACGCTCAGGAGGTGAACGGACCTACTGGGGTGTAGTAGACCAAGACTAAACGTAGTACAATGTCAAAAGAATTAGTAGGAATGGGTTCCTTGTAGTACAACTGGCCAAGGGTGCTTTTGGCGCCAAAACCAGGTGTACCGGACTTGCATCCGCCACAGTGGGCAAGTACGCTGCCACTTCGCATGGTGTACGAATATTGTATGGGTCACGGAATTGTGTTTCGACCCGAATTAGAAGGACCTGGGCCGCCGCCGGCCCAAGTCTGAGAAAAAGTGCTGGCATATAACCAGCCGAGGTGTGCCTGTGCTGGTATTCGTTTTTATTAGCCCACCCAACCCACCCTGAGGGAAGTGAGATGGCAGCATCAGCTGGCTGGGGGGGCCTGCAGATGCTTTATTCACCAATTATGCGACTTTGGACCAAGAGTCTCTTGTGCGTAAACGTATTTTGTAAAAAATAATGTCTGGAGCCCTCAGTGATGGAGTGAACGAGTTGAGACATGCATAGGGAGTCGACGTACTTCCGTTGTGCCTCAGTTGAAGCACCGCGGCGCCGCATTCCACGCAGTCCGCGCAGTGACCGGTGCTCTTGTTGTGCGGGCATACCACCACCTTCGGGCTCCTCTGCCCTGGGAAGTAGTCGCCTTTGCAGTAGGTGCGCCAGATGCGGTGGAATGCGTTGTAGCCTAGCACCTTGGCCCCTTCCCCCGCTTCTGCCACCACGTCTTCAACGTACATGGCGTGCTCCTTGATGGACATGACGTCCATGAAGACAACGCCAGCATGAGTCGGGTCATGGTCTGCGATCTGCTGCACCAACTCATGCATCCACATTGCTGCGTGTTCGCCAACCTCCGAACGCCCCCGAGCATCACGCTCAGGTGGTGCGTGCTCCAGACCAACACCGAAAGTCGCTAGGTCGTTGGGATGCACGGTCAGGAAATACTCCTTCGCCGACACGACCGACGCCACCAGATTGTTCCAAGTCGCCCGGGTAACGCCGGCCATCTTCCGGATGGCAGATGCACAACCGGTGACGGTGTACATGCACCCCGCAATCACCACGCCCACGTGTAAAGGGCCGGTAATGATGTACTTCTTGTAACGGCCACCGTCGGCAGGGGATTCTACCTCGATGTTGCCCACGCCGGCCGACCGGATCACGTCGCAAAGGGAGGCCATGCGCTGCTGGTCCGTTTGGTTGTACAGGAACTCTCGAAAGGCAGTCCACGACCTGGTATCGGTAAGTAAGGTGCCCACCTTCTCGAGGCAATGCTCCCCACAAGTCGGACCGCACTTCCTGGCCTTGGCGATGTCCTTGTCAACGGACTTCAATTTGGAGGCGAGAAGCCGGGCGCCATCTTTCTTCCCACTGCGCTTCGCTCGAGAGGAAGACGTGCCGGGTCCCATTTCCGTGTGAAGCAGGTCGTCGTCAGAGCCGTCAGAATCCACGCCCCAACTAGCTTCAGAACTCGCATCCGAATCCACCAGGTCTGGCACATCCCATTCTTCATCCATGTTGATAGGAAATCTACTGTATTACACCCGGTGGTGCTTGGACAGAAGCAAGAAACCCCGCCCACCGCTCAAATGTGGCGCCCAACAAAGCCCCAAACTGATTTCTTCAATAAGTCTACTGTTCTACATCCGGTGGTGGATGGACACAAGCAATAAAGGCCCCGCCCACACCTCAGATTTCTTTAGAAAATCTACTGATCTACATTCGATGGCGCCTTCACAGAAGCAGGAAACTCCGCCCACTGGTCAAATGTGACGCCCAACAAAGCCCCAACTGATTTCTTCAAGAAGTATACTGTTTTACACCCGGTAGTGCTTGGACAGAAGCACTATGTAAAGCCCGCCCACACATCGGATTTCTTTACGAAAAACCTGTTTTACATTCGATGGGGTCTTGACAGATTCAAGCAGCAATACTCGTTTCTACCTGCGTGCGACTGCTGCGGCTGAGTGCTGCAACTTGTCTTCACGTCCCAGTCTTCATGTGACAGTCCTGGTCTTCACGTCTTCACGTCTTCACGTCTTCACGTCTTCACGTCTTCACGTCTTCACGTCTTCACGTCTTCACGACTTCACCTGAACTTGCGGCGTATCGTATCTTTGATACCTTGCATGCACGTCTTCACGTCTTCACGTCTTCACCGCGTCTTCACCTGTCTTCACCACGTCTTCACGTCTTCGCGTCTTCACGTCTTCACGGCTTCACCTGAACACCTGAACTTCACCTGAACTTGCCGTATCGTGTCTTCACGTCTTCACGTCTTCACGTCTTCACGTCTTCACGTCTTCACGTCTTCACGTCTTCACGTCTTCACGTCTTCACGTCTTCACGTCTTCACGTCTTCACGTCTTCACCGCGTCTTCACCTGTCTTCACCACGTCTTCACGGCTTCACCTGAACACCTGAACTTCACCTGAACCTGCCGTATCGTGTCTTCACGTCTTCACGTCTTCACGTCTTCACGTCTTCACGTCTTCACGTCTTCACGTCTTCACCGCGTCTTCACCTGTCTTCACCACGTCTTCACGTCTTCACGGCTTCACCTGAACACCTGAACTTCACCTGAACTTGCCGTATCGTGTCTTCAAGTCTTCACGTCTTCACGTCTTCACGTCTTCACCGCGTCTTCACCTGTCTTCACCACGTCTTCACGGCTTCACGTCTTCACGTCTTCACGGCTTCACCTGAACACCTGAACTTCACCTGAACTTGCCGTATCGTGTCTTCACGTCTTCACGTCTTCACGTCTTCACCGCGTCTTCACGTCTTCACCGCGTCTTCACCTGTCTTCACCACGTCTTCACGGCTTCACGGCTTCACGTCTTCACGGCTTCACCTGAACACCTGAACTTTGCGTATCGTATCTTTGATACATTGCATCATTTGCATGCCTTGGAGCTGCACGTCTTCAAGCAGTGTCACCCAGTTCCCGCTTGATTCAAATGCACTTCGCGCTTGAATTCGTGACTTCGCCCCGCTCAAGGTGGAAAGAATGATGGGCACTAGCCACGGGAACTATGCCCGATGCTGATAGCCGAAGCGATGACATGGACGAATTGATTGATTTGTGTTATGCCGGGGACGATTGTAGAAAATGGGTGCTAGGAAAGAAATCTGGTGCCATGAAAGTAGTTTGGCCGGTGCAAACCACCAATGCGCCGGCCGATGTGGCAAGGTCCTGCACGGCATCTGTACGCATATTTTCAGGCACGCAGACGACGGTGACGGCACGGAATGGCAATGCTCTGACTGCGGCGGCCCTCCACGATGCCAGCCGTGCGCCACGCTCGAGCAGCCAGGGCACACTAGCAACACGGAGCCTTCCACTATCAGCCCAGAGTGCCCGGATGTTTCGTTTCGCAGGCCCGTCACCGAGGATGACCTGAATTTCGATGATGATGGCGGTTGTGATGATGAAGCTGCAAGGGCAGAGGATGACTTCCATCATGATGGGGCTGCAAATGCGACAAACGAGAAAGATTCCGCGATGTCTCCTCAGCGTCCTGCCGACGAGCATGGTCATTCAAACCCGGGTTCGGGGCTGGACGCCACTAAGAATCAAAACTGAGAAAGGATCTGTTCTCTTCCCCTCTACCTGAGGCCGACGTTCCTGAAAAGCGGGACGATGGCACGCCGGTCCCTACTGCAAGCTCTTTTAGCCGCAGTGGACCGATGGCACTGTCTGTCGTGGAAATTTCTGGCTGGGATACCCTCGGCACATCAGTCCGGCGCCGCGCCTTGCACACCCCGGTAATTCCCCCGCGAAAGTTGACGAAATTCGGTGCGCGCGTGCAATTTTGACTGAAATTCGGTGTGCACGGCTATGGTGACGCGAAAATTTATTGCGAGCTGATTACGCAACCATTTTGGACGTTATTTGGCTTGTTCGGACGTTGATTACGTAAGGAACAGTATCGTACATTAAAAAACCTGAAAAACAGTTTCTTTTTTTTCTGCAGCGAGGGCACGTGGGCAGCAGGCGGGCGTTTTGCACACTAACCGGCCCGACCCGTGTGTGTGCAAGGTAAAACACAGACAGGAAAAACATGCTCTCGGCTGTCATGAACACATTCTACCAGTTCCTAACATCATTTCAAAGAAACCCAGCGATGGATTTCCCTTATGCGTTTCCGATTTTTACGCCCCTTCCGCGAAAAAGTGAGAATTATAGGAGCGCTGACTGGTTGATCTTACGATCTGGATTCCCTGATTTGCGACTAAGGGGAGCGGAGTGCGAGTCGGTGCCGCTGCCTCATGGCTGATCTGCGAGAAATGCTCCTGGAAAGGGTGAAAGTCCCTGCAAATGACCTCTGGACTGCTTCCAAGTACTTGGATGTAGTTCAAAGTACTTCATTGGTACTACAGGGTAGTACAATCTACTTCAAACTAGTTCAAACTAGCTCAGGCTAGTAAAGATTCGTTCAGGTGTAGCACAACCTGCCTAGGAGGTGGTATGACCTCCTGGGTTGAAGTAGACAGTGACTAAACGTAGTACAATGTCGAAAGAATCAGTACAAATGGGTTCTTTGTAGTACAACTGTTCAGTGGCACCTGGGCGCCGCGCCAGTATTGTACCGGACTTGCATCCGTCACCGTGCGCATGCAATGCAGCCAATTTATTGAGGAAGACATGGCGGCGCATGCTTTATCAGTTTTCTTTGCCGTTTCTTGGTCAAAATCACTCGTTCTTTTTGCGCTCTTTAAAGCTCGATAATTTCCACGTCATATTAAGTGATTTTGCAGCAAAAAATGGGGTCGAATGAGCCCATTCCGAGAGGTTTCGCGCAAACTGCACGAAATCTTTATTTTGCAGCAAATAAGGATAGCACTTCGTTGGCCACTTTGATAGTGGGTTCCCTCGGTCCTGCCTACAAGGCAAGACTTGCAGCTTCTTCAAAAAGTCCCTTAGACTCACTAGGACGGTATTTGGTGAGTGTGGGATATGAAATAGAAGCTAGCAGCGAGCCAGCACAACTGGGAAAGAATATCGCGTTTTCCTTGGAGCACAAACTGCCAGAGGGGTTCCTGGCCGAAATGGGGGCCGAGGAGGGCTTCGTAGGCTCTGAGGAGGCCGAAGATATGTTGGGGGACATGTCTGGGGCCTCTGGAGATGAGCAGAATGATGGGGCGCCTCAAGCTGCGAATTTTTCCAATGATTTGGCAAAAATTGCGGCAACCATGGGCAACATGAGCATAGAAGCCCTAGGATCGGCTCAGGAGACTGGCACAGGTCTCCCAGGGGGTGGGGAGACTGTTGGCAGAGGTGCCACGCCATTTGCTGGGCGAGGGAAGGTGGTGGGAGGCGCCCCCCTGGTGGCTGGAGGGGCCAGGGGAAAGGGGGTAGGGGGCACGGCCCCAACTGTGGGGGGGGGGTGCAGCGGTGGCAAGGGAGGGGCTGCGGGGGCCCACCTGTTGGCCATGGACCCCTCCATGATGGCCCGCATGGGCGCCGTCATGGGTGGACAGGGGGTGAAGGGTGCGGGGGGGTGGGGGGGGCCCTGCCGGCTTGCAGGGAGGAGGGCACCCCCCATTGGGCCCTGCACTGCGAGTGCCGGGTGGGCACACCCCTCAAACCCACCCCGGGATAGCCCCACTGTGGGCTGGTGGCCTGCACGCCACGGGGGTAGCCCCTCCATGGGGGTACACCAGTGGGGCAGGGGAAGGAGCAGTGCCAGGGGGCGGTTACTGGATGCCTGCTCCCCCCCCGGGGTACTGGGGAGCCGGGTGGCCGGGGGCTGGAGGCCCAGGCACTGGGGAAGAGCCCCGGAGCGGCCAGGGGGGATGGGTGACGGCCCCCGCGTCCGTGGCGGGGGACGAGGAGCCTGCAGAGGGGTATCCCTTGCACAGCTCACACCCAGCGGCCCAGCAAGGGGCGCGGGGGGGTGGGACAATCCTGCCCGGCGCCAAACCAGTGGCCCCAGCACCGGCGCGAGCCAAGACGGCCAAGTGTCCCAAGTGCCGCCATCGCACGTGCCGTTGCAGCAGCAGCAGCAGCAGCAGCAGCAGCGGCAGCAGCAGCAGCGACAGCAGCAGCGACTCGGGCCGGCGCAGCAGCAGCCGGCGCCGCAGGGACCGCCTACCGGGTCGCGCCGACCCAGCGAGCGGCCAGGTGTTGGCTGTGCCCATGACCAAGGGGGTCGCCCTGCCGGGGACTGCCACCAGCATCCCTTGGGAGGTGGAGGACTACCGGTACAAGCTGCGGGTGCTGCCCGAGTACCTGCAAACGGCCAAGGACCGGTACGGGGGCAGTCTGCGGGCCCGGCTGGAGGGCCTGAAGCCCATGTTCATCCGTGGGCCAGGCCAGACCAGCGGGTGGCAGAGTCGCGAGCGCATGGACATCGCGGTCAACCTGTGCCACGCCCTGGACGTGGCGGTGAAGGAGCTGGGAGTCACGGCGGTGACCGAGCTCGCGTGCATGGAGTACTTTGCACGCATCGTGGAGTCACTCATGGTGGTGGAGAGCGAGCGGGGCCAGGGCGCGTGGGTCGCCCAGGCCGCCTTCGTGCTGCCGGTGGTGGAGAGCGGCAGCCAGCGGACGAGGGCGGCGCGACGGGCTCTCAAGGCCGCCAAGAAGGAGCACGACGCGCGGGTCAGCGCGGCGGTGCTGGCCAAGGTGGATGGGGGGGCGGTGGCCTCCTCCTCCGCCAGCAACAAGCAGAAGTGAGGGGCGCGGCGTGTTCCCCCTCCCAGTTCCGGCCGTCCAGCCCCTCGACCGGTCCCGCCTGCGCTCACGACGCAGGCTGCAGCGAGCCACGCGGCGGCGGGCACGCTTGCTGCTCATGGTCCGGCTCGTGGAAGGCCTGAACTGGATGTGGGGGGGACACGGGAACCGCCTGTGGGGGCGGCCGGGTGTGGGGCGGGGCCAGCAATGGCCACGCCTGCCGGCGGGCCCCCAGGGCGCGGCACTAGCGGGGCGACGGCAACGGCTCCCTGCACCGCTGCCCAGCAGGCGGCCCTACAAGGGCTGGAGATTGCCGCCCAGGTCCATGAGCGCCGGCTGAGAGCCGTAGCGGCAGAGGACCTGGTGCATGACGTTGAGTCTGGGCCCTATGGGCCCGACGGGCAATATGAAATGATTGTCCCAGAGAGACTTGCGCTGCCCGCGGGCGGAGTGGCGGGCAGCGTGCCGCTGATGGACTGCCTCCCCCCCAGTGGAGGGAGGTATATGGCAACATAAAAAATATTTTGAGGGAGGAGGAGGTAGTGCAGCCAGGGCGTCGACGGCGAGTGACGCATGGCTGTGCGAGCGACACAGAGTACGCGCGCCTGAGCGTGCGGCTGGCGGAGACCGGGATGACAGAGTACAGCGAGGAGGAGCCCCCGGTCACCAACGGCCTGTTCGGCGTGCCCAAGCGCGATCCAGGGGTGGTGGACCCGTCAGCCCAGCGCCAGCGACTCATCTGCAACATGGTGCAGAGCAACGACAAGTTCCTCACCCCTGGCGGCTGTTACCTGCCAGATGTGGGGGCGGTGGCCGAGATGGCAGGGGGCGCGCCCAGCTACTCGAGCAAAACGGACCTGGAGACGTACTACTACCGCTTCTCCGTGCCAACGGAGTGGCGGGAGTGGTTCGCGCTGCCCCCAGTCTGGTCGGACGAGGTCGGCCAGCCCGGGGAGCGCCGCCGGCTCTATCCCAGGTTCCGTGTTCTGGTGATGGGGTGGTCTCACTCGGTCCTGCTGGCGCAGGTGGCGCACATGCAGACCCTGTTCGGGCCGGGGAAGCTGAACCCCGGGCTGAGTGTGAGCGTCCCGATGCATCAGCTCGGGGTGCGCACAGTGCGTGAGGGAGGACGGGAGTGGATGGAGTTGGTGGGGGCCGCCGAACTTGACTGGCAGCTGCTGCCCGAGGACCCTCCTCGGCCGGCGCAGTTGGTCATGATCGACGACCTGGGCACCACACACGCGCGCAGCGCAGCGGAGGCGAACGCGCTGCTGGACCGCGCATGCACCGAGTGCTACGCGCCAGCTGGCCTGGTGGTGAATGAGAAAAAGGTCGAGCGGGCGCGGGAGGGTCAAGCTGTTGAGATCCTGGGCATCGAGTTTCACCAAGATGGGAGCTTGTGGCCGTCGGCGAAGCGACTGGCCCTCCTGGTCCACGACACCGAGGCGGTGCTGGCCCGGGGACGAGCAAGCTACCATGAGTTGGCCTCCCTACTGGGACGCTGGGTATGGATCCAGCTGCTGCGCAGGAGTCTGCTAAGCACCTGGTTCCACGCCTACAGGATGCTCCACCAAGTGCTGGCCCTCCGCAAGGGAGGACGCTTCCAACTCTGGGCAAGTGTGCGCCGGGAGCTCTGGGCGGCTGTCTGCCTGGCTCCCCTGGTGCATGCGCAGCGCAACCAGCCACTGGACACCACCGTCGTGGCCAGTGACGCGTCGAGCCGGGGCTCCGGTGTGGTGTACGCCCGTCTGGCAGAGGCAGACGTGAAGGCTTTGTCCAACTGCCGCGAAATGAAGGGGTGGAAGACTCTGTGTGTCGGGTCGGAAGAGGTCGGTGTGGAGCGAACGGGGGAGAGGGAACATCGGGCGGTGGCGACCGCCCGCTGGCGTGTGGCGGTGAAACACCGGTGGAGGGACGCGGGGGCGCACATCAATGAGAAAGAGGCGCGCGCAGCCGTGCAGAGCCTGGAGTGGGGGCTGCGCACGCGGGCGCGGTGGGGGCGACGGCACGTACGGCTGGTGGATAACACCGCCGTTGTGGGCGCAGTGGTGAAGGGGCGGTCATCATCTTACCGCCTCAACACGTGGTGCCGCCGCGCTGCCGCCCTGGGCTGTGCCAGCAACACCAGGTACCACTGGGTGTACATCCGCTCGGAGCGAAACCCCGCTGACGCGCCCAGCCGGGGCCGGTGGGTGCGGGACCTTACCGCCGATGGCGATGTGGAGAGTAACCCGGGTCCGGGAGGGCGGCAGGAACTGCTGGAGAGCACCGTGCTGCCCGCGACCCTGCGCAGCTACCATCGCGCAGTGATCGCGTACCTCCTGTGGGCTGAGCCCTATGGTGCTGTACCGCCGGAGGAAGCGGAGAGCGTGTTCTGCGAGTGGCTCGTGTCTGTCTACGAGGATGGAGGGGGAGCAGGGCGTTCCATGTGCATGAGGGCGCTGTGTGGGCTGCAACTGTACTACCCCAGCCAAGTGCAGGGGTGGCGCGAGGCCCGCCGGCTCCTGTACGGGTGGCAGCGACGCGTGCAAACGCATAGCCCCAATCCGGTGCCGTGGGAGCTGCTCTACCTGGTGGTGCAGCTCCTCCGCTGGCAGGGGGCGCCCATGGCAGCAGCCGTGTGCGTCATCACTTTCCAGCAATACCTGCGCATCGGGGAGGCCTTCAAGCTCCGAGTGGGGGACGTGGCACTGCGTGGCGACCGTCGCCTGGGGCAGCGGGGACTGGGCGCGCTTCTTCTGCGGGATCCCAAGACAGCCAAGGGGGGTGCACAGGCGGTGGTGGTGCAGGATCCCCTCTCGCTGTACGTGCTCGAGCGCCTGTGCGCTGGGCGGGAGCCCGAGGAGCCCTTGTTTGGGAGCCTCAACTACAGCCAGTTCTCTCGTCGGTGGCACGCGGCGTGGGATGTTCTGGGCCTGCGGGGGATGTTTCCGCCCTACTCCATGCGACATGGTGGGGCAACGTACGACTACCTGCAGGGCGTTTCACTCCCAGACATCCAGAAGCGCGGGCGTTGGCGCCAGTTCAAGTCGGTGGACCACTACGTGGGCCTGCACCGTGCTCTAGCGGTGCAAGTGCCGCGGTGGGTGTGGTTGCTGGCTGAGGAGTTCCCCCCCGCTCAGTGGAGTTCACACTGGCAGTAGCAAGTGTGGGGATGCGCCTGCCCCGGTCTAGGCCGGGGGGCGCAGTATAAAACGATGCAGCTCCGTTGGAGGAGTCGGCAGGGCGCACTCCAGCGGACACGCTGGGGCCCTGCTGGTTTTGGGCGTCGCGCCATCATCCTGATTTCCGGTTTGGCTCAACTTCGACCGTATCCTGCCTTGGACAGAGCCGGCGGGGCGCACTCTAGTGGATACACTAGGGCTCTGCGGGTACCTGCGTTGACAGGTGCAGGGGAGGCGCACTCTAGCAGCCACGCTAGGGCTTCCCCCTCTACAACCACTCCAGATGCGGCCGGGGACGGCCAGGTTGGAGATGCGGGTGTTATATGGTGGCAGCCGCCTGGGACTTGCGCACAATTTGCCAGTCTCTCGGTCTACCAAGGCCTGCAAGCGGCTTAAGCATATAATTTTGCAATAAACAAGTTCTGGTGCCTTCTCAAACAAAGTGAACCTGAAAGCATGCACAGAGGATGGTTGATCTTACGATCTGGATTCCCTGATTTGCGACTAAGGGGAGCGGAGTGCGAGTCGGTGCCGCTGCCTCATGGCTGATCTGCGAGAAATGCTCCTGGAAAGGGTGAAAGTCCCTGCAAATGACCTCTGGACTGCTTCCAAGTACTTGGATGTAGTTCAAAGTACTTCATTGGTACTACAGGGTAGTACAATCTACTTCAAACTAGTTCAAACTAGCTCAGGCTAGTAAAGATTCGTTCAGGTGTAGCACAACCTGCCTAGGAGGTGGTATGACCTCCTGGGTTGAAGTAGACAGTGACTAAACGTAGTACAATGTCGAAAGAATCAGTACAAATGGGTTCTTTGTAGTACAACTGTTCAGTGGCACCTGGGCGCCGCGCCAGTATTGTACCGGACTTGCATCCGTCACCGTGCGCATGCAATGCAGCCAATTTATTGAGGAAGACATGGCGGCGCATGCTTTATCAGTTTTCCCCACCCACCCACCCTCTTTTGTTTGTTTGTTCGTTTGTTGTCTCTGGGGGTGTTATATGGTGGCAGCCGCCTGGGACTTGCGCACAATTTGCCAGTCTCTCGGTCTACCAAGGCCTGCAAGCGGCACTGGACACTGCATGTCGTGCTTTTAATCGCTTTTACGTCTTTTCTTGCAGCTATATGACTTCCCTTGGGCGCAGCAACATCGCCCGGTGTTTATCCTGCGGGCGGGGCTTGCTGGCCCCGTCCGGAGTGTGCTCGGGGTGCGGGAAAAACCACAGCTACTGGTTTATAACGTCGACAACCCCCCATTTTCTGGTCATTGACCGGCGTATTCTTGTGGTTTAAGCTTCCGGCGACGGGCGAAAAGAGCTCTTACCATGACGGCATGCTCTGGGGAGGCGTTCCGAGAAGGACTGGGGCGGGCAGGCAAATTTACACGCGACAGTGCCCGCACGTCGCCTGCGCACCCCGGCGTACAAGGCAAAGCGCAGTGTTTCCCTCCTGGACGGCCCATCGCTGCCTTTGCCGGGCGGCATGTTGGGGAGGCGGCTCCTTCTTCCTTTCTTACCGCCCGTTTCATAGTTCATACCCCGTGAGTTTCCCAACGGAGGCGTGTTAATGATGAGCGGCTGCATGCATGAATGAACGGGTGTATGAATGAGGGAGGGGAGGGAGGGAGGAGGGAGGGAGGGAGGGAGGGAGGGAGGGAGGAGGGAGGGAGGGAGGGAGGGAGGAGGAGGGAGGGAGGGAGGGAGGGAGGGAGGGAGGGAGGGAGGGAGGGAGGGAGGGAGGGAGGGAGGGAGGGAGGGAGGGAGGGAGGGAGGGAGGGAGGGAGGGAGGAGGGAGGGAGGAGGGAGGGAGGGAGGGAGGGAGGAGGGAGGGAGGGAGGGAGGAGGGAGGAGGGAGGGAGGGAGGGAGGGAGGGAGGGAGGAGGGAGGGAGGGAGGGAGGGAGGGAGGGAGGGAGGAGGAGGGAGGGAGGGAGGGAGGGAGGGAGGGAGGGAGGGAGGGAGGGAGGGAGGGAGGGAGGGAGGGAGGGAGGGAGGGAGGGAGGGAGGGAGGGAGGAGGGAGGGGGAGGGAGGGAGGGAGGGAGGAGGGAGGGAGGGAGGAGAGGAGGGAGGGAGGAGGAGGGAGGGAGGGAGGAGGGAGGGAGGGAGGAGGGAGGGAGGGGGAGGGAGGAGGAGGGAGGGAGGGAGGGGGGAGGGAGGGAGGAGGGAGGAGGGGGAGGGAGGAGGGAGGGAGGGAGGAGGAGGGAGGGAGGGAGGGAGGGTATGACTGCGTGCGTGCGTGCGTGCGTGCGTGCGTGCGTGCGTGCGTGCGTGCGTGCGTGCGTGCGTGCGTGCGTGCGTGCGTGCGTGCCTACGTGTATGCATGGGTGGGTGGATACATGTGTACGTGGGTGTGGGTGGGTGGGTGGGTAAGGGATCGACGTGTGTGTGTGTGTATGTGCGTGTGTGTGTGTGCTTCTCTGCTTAGGCGTTGGAGCACACGCATGCACTGGAGGAAGGGGGTGATGAAAACCCAGACCAACTGTCGCACCCACGGTCCCCTCCACCTTCACCAAGCGAAAGGCCAAGCGTGCCATGGGGGTAAGGTAGCTGACGCAAGTCACCAACGTCAGGGTGCTCACCAGGCTGGTGGATGAGAAGATGGGGGGCAGGCCCCTGTCAGATGCAGAGAAGAAGAAAAGGAAAAGGATGCAGGGCCGTGAGAATGTGCCCCCGGGTGTGGCATTAGCCACTATATAGCTAGCTAGCTGGCTAGAGCTGTGTTATTAATGCATTGTACTATAGGCATGTGCCCCCAAGTATGCCTTCCTGCATTGTAAATATGATGCATAATGTAATGATGTGTTGTTTGGAACCTTCTGTACACCAAGGTGGAATGATTGCCATGAAACCCTTGGAAGAACAATAGAAAGCTGCTTTTTCTGTGGTATTTATGCTAGCATCTGTCACCAATTTGGTATCCAACCAGCCTGAAGCTTTGTGGGCAGGCTGCATGGGATGTGTTTCGAACATGTGCCAAGTTCCAGGTCCAACTGAGTTCATTTGATGTCATTATATATGCACATGTGTGATGAAACCCTTGAAAAACCATGAAAAACTGCATTTTTGTGGTATTTATGCTAGCATTTGTCACCAGTTTGTCATCCAACCAGCCTGAAGCTTTGTGGGCAGGCTGCATGGGATGTGTTTCGAACATGTGCCAAGTCCCAGGTCCAACTGAGTTCATTTGATGTCATTATATATGCAAATGTGTGATGAAACCCTTGGAAAACCCTGAAAAACTGCATTTTTGTGGTGTTTATGCTAGCATCTGTCACCATTTTGTGATCCAACCAGCCTGAAACTTGGTGGGCATGCTGCATGGGATGTGTTTATAACATGTGCAAAGTTCCACGCCCAACTGAGTTCATTTGGTGTCATTATATATGCATATGTGTGATGAAAACCCTTGGAAAACCCTGAAAAACTGCATTTTGGGGTATTTATGCTAGCATCTGTCACCATTTTGTGATCCAACCAGCCTGAAACTTTGTGGGCATGCTGCATGGGATGTGTTTATAACATGTGCAAAGTTCATTTTCTCTCTTCATTATATACGCATACATGCCAGAAAGTGCTGAAAATTCGGTATTTTTATGCTAGCAAATGTCACCATGTTACCATGCTGCCGACTCCCAAAAAATTATTTGACCACATGCCACCATAAGATATCTGATTAGGCACCTTGGTGCCAAATTTGAGGCCAAACTAATCATTAGCCTATCCTAGAATAATTTTCAGGGTGGAAAAATGGCTTTTTGGAATGATGTGGGGGTGGTGGTGGGGGGCCTCACCATCGACAAACAGCTGCAAGCGGTGCTGGTCGCCCAAACGACCTACACAACAAAGAAAACATTAAAATCGGCATACACAAATGCGGCACGGGGGAGATCCTCTACCATCAAGATGACAGATGTGGTGTGCATGGTCGTCGATCGTGACCCTACCACTGGGCACATCCCCGGATTCAAGGTAGTTGACACATTTCCGGAGAGTGCGCGAAACGAGCGTATTGAGCGCACTCTCGCCTGGGCCCAGTCGCACCAAGGTGAGCTGGTGTCCCAGATGACACGGGACTTCCTCGCTGAGGCCCCATGCATCTTGACAACAGGATTT
The DNA here is from genome assembly GCA_009746045.1 of Mesostigma viride. Taxonomy (NCBI): domain Eukaryota; kingdom Viridiplantae; phylum Streptophyta; class Mesostigmatophyceae; order Mesostigmatales; family Mesostigmataceae; genus Mesostigma; species Mesostigma viride. Next base: position 2,288,747 of record RPFO01000103.1, on the reverse strand, counting down.
CCTAGGGACCCCGCCCTTGCCTTGTATTCAGGTCCTGCTGCAGCGGTGTGGTCTCCGGCGCCTAGCCGGGGGATGCGAGTGCGTGCCCCCCCGCCCACAGTGAAGCCCCCAGAGGCAGCCACGCCTTTGGTGGACGTCACCAACGCACAACAGCGACCCAAGCGGAACAGCAAAGCCAAGTCCTCCCAGCCGGCAGAGAAACGCCGGCAGCCAGAGCGCACCCAGCCAGAGCGTACCCAGCCGCTGCCGCCGCCGACCCCCGTACTGGTGGGCGTGGAACAGACGATGAGAGAGATGCAACGAGCTATGGAGAACCAAAGCAAGAAGGTTGAAGAGCTTGGTTTGCAGCTGCGTCAAGAGGTGCAGAAACAAGTGGTCCAGCTGGAGCAGCAACTGCAGCAGCAGCAGCAGCAGCAGCAGCAGCAGCAGCAGCAACTGCAGCAGCAACTGCAGCAACAACTGCAGCAGCAGCAGCAGCAGCAGCAGCAGCAGCAGCAGCAGCAGCGGCAGCAGCAGCAGCAGCAGCAGCAGCAGCAGCAGCAGCAGCAGCAGCAGCAGCAGCAGCAGCAGCAGCAGCAGCAGCAGCAGCAGCAGCAGCAGCAGCAGCAACAACAACAACAACAACAACAACAACAACAGCAACAACAACAGCAACAGCAACAGCTACAGCAACAGCTACAGCAACAGCAGCAGCAGTTCCCGCAGCCGCCGCCGCCGCAGCAGCAGCAGCACCAGCAGTTCCCGCAGCAGCAGCAACAGTTCCCGCAGCAGCAGCAGCAGTTCCCGCAGCAGCAGCAGCAGTTCCCGCAGGCATCGTCGGCAGTGCTTCATCTACAGCTGGCGTCACCGGCAACACAGCAGTTCCCGCAGGCATCGTCGGGAGCACTTCAGTTACAGCTGGCGTCACCAGCAGCGCTTCAGTTCCCGCAGGCAGCGTCGGCAATGTGGCAGATTCCACAGGCATTGTCGGCACTGCAGCAGTTTTCGCAGGGACCGTCGGCAGCAGAGCAGTTCCCGCAGGGATCATCGGTGGTGCAGCAGTTCTTTGTGAGTCATTCGTGTAGTGTTGAGTGGGTGGGGTGGGTGGGTGGGTGGGGGTGGGGTGGGTGGGGGGTGGGGGTGGGGTGGGTGGGGGGTGGGCGGGATGGGGGGATGGGGGGTTGACTGTGTGACTGCGTGGCTGCTTGGCTGGAAAGGAGGGTGCGTGGCTGTGTGGCTGCGTGGCTGCGTGGCTGCGCTGCTGCGTGGCTGCGTGGCTGCGCGGCTGGCTGGCTGGGGGGGGTGCCGGGTGCGTGGATGCGTGGATGTGTGGCTGGGTGGGTGCGTCACTGCGTGGCTGGCTGGCTCTGTGGCTGCGTGGGCGGCTGGATGGCCGGGTCAGCGTGGCTGCGTGTTCAATGGGATGCTAATATGTTGTTGCCTTTGGATGCCACAGTTCATGGATTCTTTTGTTCACATGCAGGTGCTGCCGTCTTCCCCATCGACGTCGTCAAGACCGATGTCGCCAAGAAGGATGATGCAATCACTCTCGGCCATGTTTAACTCATGTGGGCCTTCATGGCCATACGGGAAACATGATTGAATCAGTTCTTTGACACTGAGTTGGCACTAGACGCAACACCTTTGATGCACATGAGTGCAGGGCGCATGTGTTGAAACCATGCAACCATGGCGATCCCTCAAAAAGTTTGGTTATGTAATAAGTGAGACAATTATTCCGGACGTATGATGGCCCAACGTCCTGTAAGGTTGAGTCGTCTTGGAGGAGGAGCGTGATGACCGCGGAAGCCGCGTGGGTGTCTGTAGTGCTATTCCACTGTGCATTGCCTAGGTCCACTTCTGGTTGAAGGGCACCAGAACTTGTTTATTACACTATATGTTGAAGCCGACCGGACTTAGTAGACAGAGAGACATAAAATATTTTTTGGCAGTCCCTGGCCGCCGCTTCCACTTGACCCCCCAAGACAAAACAGAAAAGGGTGGGTGGGTGGGGAAAACTGATAAGCTGGCTTGGCAGCCATCACCACCTTGAAATACATCGCATCAACGTTGCATCCGTGACACACGCAAGTGCGGCGCCCCGCTGGCGCGGCGCTCCATGTAAGAATGACCTCAGAATACTACTGTACTAGATCTAGGACCCTGATACTACTTTTTTCAACATTGTACTACATTTTTATGATGTCACACATGTTCTGTCATGCCAGAACCGTTCAGCAACCACCTGGCATATCTTGAGGGTCCCTGGATACTAGTTGAAGTAGATTGAACTCGTTTGAACTAGTTTGTACTACCTGTACTAACTTTGAACTAGTTCGAACTACATCTGAGGCCCATCCAAGGCTGTCAGACCCTCCAGAGAGGGCGTGGCCACCCCGTTTGGCTCCCGCATGTCGACTTGCACCACTGGGCAACGGTGTAGCGCCTCCAAGGTAGCGGCGCACCTCCATCCCTCCGCTCCCCCAGGCAAAATCAGGGAATCCCGATCGTAAGATCAATCATCCACTGTGCATTGCCTAGGTCCACTTCTGGTTGAAGGGCACCAGAACTTGTTTATTACACTATATGTTGAAGCCGACCGGACTTAGTAGACAGAGAGACATAAAATATTTTTTGGCAGTCCCTGGCCGCCGCTTCCACTTGACCCGCATCTCCAACCTGGCCGCAGGCCGTACATCTGGAAACCGCGTCAGGAGCCATGGGAGGGCACATCCTTACCCTCCAGCTGGTGAAGCCCTAGCGTGTCCGCTAGAGTGCGCCTCACCGAAGTATGGCCGAAATCTACGGCCCAAAGTGACGACGCCAGTCACGGGGGGCAGTCTGCCCGCGAGGTCCCACACCACCTGGGGCACCCGCACCTGCAGGGCGCGGTGGAGCCCCACGTAATGGTCCACGGACGAAAACTGGCGCCACCGGCCACGCTTTTGGATGTCCGCGATTGGTACCCCGCGCAGGTAGTCATGGGTGGCCCCCCCGTGGCGCATGCTGTAGGGTGAAAACATCCCCCGCAAGCCAAGGAGGTCCCAGGCGGCGTGCCACCGCCGCAAGAAACGGCTGTAGCTGAGTGCGCCAAAGAGCAGCTCCTCGTGCGCCCGCCCAGCACACAGGGCGCCAAGCAACGTGAGTGAAAGGGGCTCAACAACCACCACTGCCTGGGCCTGGCCCTTGGCTGTCTTGGGGTCGCGTAGCAGCAGCGCACCCTGGTTACTGGGCCCCAGGCGGAAGTCCCCGCGCAGAGCCACGTCCCCCACGCGAAGCTTGAACGCTTCTCCGATGCGCAAGTATTGCTGAAAAACAATGATGCAGCAGCAGGCAGCTAATATCGAGCCTTGTGCACGAAGAATGTTTGCCACGAGGTACAGTAGCTGCCACGGGACGGGGTGAGGGCTCTGCACGGGAACTCGTCGCGCCCAGCCGGCCAGCAAGCGACGCGCCTCGTACCACCCCTTAATCTCGTTGGGGAAGTACAGCTGCAGCCCGCATAATGCGCGCACAACCATGGTCCGGCTTCCCCCTTCCTCATACACGCTGACCAGCCACTCACAAAAGACGCCTTCCGCCTCCGTCTTGGCCACGGGAGCGAGGGGTTGACCATACTCCACGTACGCCCTCAGCGCTCGGTGATATGCAGCTAGCGTGCTGGGCTGCACAGTGGCCTCCAGCAATTCCTGCCGCCCATGTGGCCCCGGATTGCTCTCCACGTCGCCATCCGCAGTGAGGTTGCGCACCCATCGACCACGACTGGGCGCGTCGGCCGGGTTGCGCTCCGACCTCACATACACCCAGTGGTAGCGGGTGTTGCTGGCCAGCCCTAGCGCGATCGCCCGGCGGCACCAGGCGTTCAGCCGGTAGGACGACGAACGCCCTTTGACGAGCGCACCGACAACTGCCGAATTGTCCACCAGCCGCACGTGACGTTGCTGCCAGTGAACCTGTGAGCGCAGGCCCCACTCGATCCCTTGCACAGCCGCACGAATCTCCTTCTCGTTGATGTGGGCCGAGGGATCGAGCCACCGGTGGGCAAGAGCGGTGCGCCACTGCGCCGCTGCCATGGCTCGGTGCTCAATCTCCCCTGTGCGCTCCACGCTGGCCGTCTCAGAGTCCACACAGAGCGTCTTCCAGCCCTTCCGCTCCCGACAGTTGGACAGGCCACGCACCGCAGGCGCCTCCCACCGGCTGTACACCACCCCAGAACCGTGGGTTGACGCATCAGTGGCCACCACGGTGCAGCTCAGGGGCTGGTCGCGCTGCGCATGCACCAGCGGGGCCAAGTCCATTGCAGCCTGGAGCTCTTCCCTTACACTACCCCACAGCCGATAGCTCCAGCCCCGCTTGTGCACCAGGACTTGCTGCAGCAAGCGGTAGGCGTGAAACCAGATGGACAGTAGACCCCGACGCAGCAAGTGGACCCACACCCACCGTCCCAGCAACGAGGCCAGTTGGTGGTAAGTGGCCCGTCCACGCCCCAGCATTGCCTGCGTGTCGCGCACCAAGGCCGCCATCCGGGCCGCGCTCGGCCGCATGGACCCGTCCTGGCAGAACTCAATCCCCAAGATTTCCACCGGGCGCCCCTCCTCAGCTCTCTCCACCTTCTTCTCGTTGACCACCAACCCCTTGGGACCGTAGCTCTCCTCGCACGCCTTGGTGAGCACGGCGTTGGTCTCCTCCGCGCTCCGCCCATGGGTGACCCCCAGATCATCGATCATGACCAGCTGAGCGGGATGTGGGGGATCCTCCGGCAGCAGCCGCCACGCTGCACTGGCTGCGCTCTCCACCAACTCCAGCCGGTCCATGCCATCCCCGCGCACTGTGCGCACCCCCATCAAGTGCATGGGATATGACAGCCCTCTCTTGGCATCGAGCACCCCGCCCCGTAGAGACAGTGCAGGTGGGCAACCTGTGCAAGGACCACCGAGTGGCTCCAGCCCATGACAAGGACCCGGAACCTGGGGTACAACTTTCGCCGTCGTCCCAGCTGGCCGACCTCATCGGACCACACGGGGGGCAGCGAGAAATAGGGGCGCCAGCTCTCAGGTACCTCGAACCGGTAATAGTAGGTGTCAAGGTCTGTCTTGCCCGAATAGCATGGCGCCCCCACACTCAGCTCAGCGACCTCGCCCAAGTTAGGCAGGTAACAGGTAGGCGGCTTGAGGAAGCGCCGGTTGCACGGCACCATATTCCCTATAAACCGCTGCCGTCGTTCGCTGGGCTCCACAACCCCGGGGTCTTTCTTGGGGACGGCAAAACAGCCGTTCACCACAGGGGCGCCTCCTCACTGTACTCGATCATCCGCGTCTCCGCCAGCCTGATGCTCAGTCGTGCGTACGCCGCATCGCTTGCACAACCATGAGACACCCGGCCCCGCCGCATCCACGCCCCCGCCTCCGCGTCGCATCTTTGTAGAATGTTGTTTATGTCCTCATACGTCCTCTGCCATGCCTCCGGCAGGCAGTCCAGCAGCTTGACACTACCTGCAGCTCCTCCTTTTGGCAGTGCCAGCCTCTCCGGGTCAATAATTTCGTATTGACCGCCCGGCCCGTATGGCGCGGGCTCTGCGTCCCCCGTGTCTGTCGCCTCCGCTACGGCGGTAAGCCGGCGGTTGTAGACGCGGGCAGCATCCTCCATCCCTTGTAGGGCGGCCCTTTGGGCGACGGTGCAGGGGCTCGCAGTAATAGCCTGCTGCTGCACCGCCGGTCCACCGGACCGTTCCCGGGTCCTGCCCCACAGCCAGTTCAGGCCCCTTGTGGCCCGCTCTTGACACCGCAGCCTTGCTCTGGCACGCAGAGCGCGCTGCAGCCTGCGGTTGGATCGCAGGCGGCTGCGGTCGAGCGGGGGACCATCTTCACTGGCAGCGGGAGCACACCCCTGCCCCTCACTTGTCCTTTTTGGCCGCCGCCGCCGCCGCCGATGCCAGCTCCGCCTCCTGGCGAGCCGCCTTCCGCGCTGCCCGGGCTGCTGCGCTTCCAATAGTACTGCCCTCCACCAGTGGCAGCAGGTGCATCGCCCCGTTGTTCCAGCCGCTGGTCTTCTCCACCATGAGGAACGCCTCGACCACACGCGCCAGGTACTCGAAGCAGGCCAGCTCCGTCACCACATCCTCCCCCAGCTCTTGGATGGCCACATCCAGAATGTAGGTCAGGTTGTTGCACACCAGATGGTGCGTGCTGTTCTTCCACCCGCGGGGGGCTCCCGGTGCAGCCCCAACGCCCTCCTGCTCCTTGCGAAGGGCCAAGCGGGCCTGCAGGCTCCCGTGCGCGACCTGGCGCGCATCCAGCACCTGCAGCGGCAGCACCCTGTCGTCGCGGTCCTTGACCAACAGGCGCCAGGCCACTTTGAAAGCTCGCCGGGGGAGACGCACCCCCTTGGTGGTTCGGCGCAGGTCTCTCTCCCTCACACGCTCCCGCGATCGACGCGAGCTCCGCTGGGAGGAGTCCCGACTCGTGCTCCGGCTGCTGGACCGCTGCCGCTCCTTGCGACGCTCGCGGGAGCGATCCCGACGCCCCTTGGGCTCCGCAGAACGGCCCCTGCCATGCCCACGTCGCTCCCGGGACTTGTCGCGGCGCGACCGAGCGCCACCCCTGCCCCTGCCACGGCCTCTGCTCTCGCTGTCGGAGCTGTCGCTGCTGCTGCTGCTGCTGCTGCTGCTGCTGCTGCTGCTGCTGCTGCCGCGACTCTCGTCGCTCCCACTGCTGGTGTCTGTCGAGCCTGGGCTGCTCCCGCGCCGCGCGCGTCTCTTCTCCTGGCGCTTGCTCTTCGGATGGCCCTTGCCCCCCTTGTCCTCGCGCTGGCTCTTCCCTTTCCTCGCGTCCCTCCTCTTCCCCCGCGCCAGGGCTTGCAACTCCGCTCCGATGAGCTCGCGGACGCCCGCCAGAAGGGCAGCATTCTCTGCCAGCTTTCGGTTCCTGCCCTGAGACTTCTTTCCCTTGGCGCGAGCAGCAGCAGGGGCCAGCTGCTCGCGCGCGTCCAAAAAATCCTCAGAGCTCGTCGCGTCCTCCTCTTCCTCGTCGGTGCCGTTGCTGGGAGGATCCTTTCGGGTCCTTTCGCCCCTGGCTGGACCAGTCTTCCCCTTGCCCCCAGTGGCCACTGGGGGCTTCTTCATCTCTAGAGTAATGGCCTTGCACAACATGGAACCCATGTCGGAATCACTTGACCCCTCACTAATCTGGAGCCCTGCAGTCTTGAGAAACTGTCCCAAGGATGTCAAACGACCCTCAGACATAGTAGTAAGCCTTTGGGCCCAGTTTGGACCGAGATACTCAGTCAAGAACTTCAAAGTCGTTAACAACTCCTTGCCCCCCTGAAAATACGATTTTTTCACATTTAATAAGAAATCTCGGTCTACTGCCTCAAGGGTGGTGTCTTCGTGATCACTAGCCATTATAGAATTCAAAGATGAAGAAATTTCTCACAACTAGGCTCAATATTCCGCAATCTTGGAGACTGAGAAAAATTTCGGACTGAAAATTTGTCACTCAGTTCTACCTTGCGGACTTTTACTCCCGTTGCGCAAACCCGTCAAAACTTGGTGCGAAAACCGTCAAAATGATGTCGGCTATTGTCTCACGATTAGTTTGACACCAACTTTGTCAAAAACGGTGAAGTATTGCTCTAGTTGTGTTGAAAACTGATAAGCTGGCTTGGCAGCCATCACCACCTTGAAATACATCGCATCAACGTTGCATCCGTGACACACGCAAGTGCGGCGCCCCGCTGGCGCGGCGCTCCATGTAAGAATGACCTCAGAATACTACTGTACTAGATCTAGGACCCTGATACTACTTTTTTCAACATTGTACTACATTTTTATGATGTCACACATGTTCTGTCATGCCAGAACCGTTCAGCAACCACCTGGCATATCTTGAGGGTCCCTGGATACTAGTTGAAGTAGATTGAACTCGTTTGAACTAGTTTGTACTACCTGTACTAACTTTGAACTAGTTTGAACTACATCTGAGGCCCATCCAAGGCTGTCAGACCCTCCAGAGAGGGTGTGGCCACCCCGTTTGGCTCCCGCATGTCGACTTGCACCACTGGGCAACGGTGTAGCGCCTCCAAGGTAGCGGCGCACCTCCATCCCTCCGCTCCCCCAGGCAAAATCAGGGAATCCCGATCGTAAGATCAATCAATCTTGAAGATGTACGATCTTGGAAGAATTATGGTCTTGGAATCATATAATAATGAGCTTGGAATAAAGTTGCGGGCAGCCTTCAATTGGCATATGTTGTCTTATTGATGTTGTCTCATTGCGTTAATGGGTCAATTGTCTTAGTTTATATCATGTATATCTTGGGAAACTCATTGCTTCAATAAAATGCATGTTAGGCGCAATCAACCCCCTCAAACACATCTGAAAACTGCACAGTGCATCAAATGTATCCTAGACAAAAAAATGTATCCTAATCCAGGGGGGGTGTCCGAAACAAAAATATCAGACACATACGCTGAAATTTTCCAAAAGTTGGCCCTTGGACCCTACCTACCTAGCACTTAGGCGCTATACCTAGCAAAACCCTGAGGTCCCAAGGGTTATAGGGGTCGACCTAGGGAGCAAAATGATCAGCTCCGCGAGCTCTACCGTTTGAGCATATTGGTGTATGGGAAAATTCCGGTTTTCTAAAATGGGTCATTGGCCGGCGCGACGCGATACTGGCACGGCACGGCGCTGGATAGCTGAAGCCTTGTAGTGGTGGCAGACGGCAGCATACTTCCGTGCCTAGGGGCAGCACCATCTTGCGGGCAAACCCCCCCCCTCTATGGTACCTGCCAAAATTTTGACTGCAGATTTGGGTTCAGCTCGCCAAGTGCTATCAGTTTGTCCGTCAAACCGTTTCAAAATTCCGACCATACAGGGAGCAGCAGAAATCCAAGTGTTTTGTTGTAAAAAACCCATATCGGCCCGGCACCCTACCTACCTACCCTTTAAGTTAACGGTTTTTGAGGCTCTGTAACTTCTAACCTAGAGACCCCGTGGGGTTGTGACCAGTGGCAAACATGCTTGTTTTCGCGAGATCTACTCGAATCCAGCGTCGTGTAAATTTTCTTGTTTTTGGACACCCCCCTGCCTAATCCGGTAAAACCGCCCTAAAAGAAAGCGGCCTGGGCAAGGCGGACTTCCTGGAGCTGCGCATTGGAAAAGCACTGTGGAATCGTCTTCTGCACTGCCTTGCCAGAGCCACAAGGGCCAGCACCCGGGGCAGCGGCAGGCAGAAGGGCCTTGGCAACGCGGGCACCGAGCACTGCCTTTTGCTCCTTCTTTTCCAACCGGGCTGCCTCAGCCGCTTGAAGCCTCCCGATCAGGCCTTCTACATTCCTAGACTGCTGGCAAAATGTGGCTCCCTTGTTGGGGATGTGGCCGAGATGGCCGACAGCGCGATCCTTGCTAAAGTTGCCAGGCCTGCCGAACTTGTAATCGCACAGCTTGCACGCCTGGCCACCTCTGGCCGACTACCACGTCTTCCCCACTCATGGTCTTTTCCACCTCGTCAATCAGGTGGAGGTATTGATACTGCTCTCCCCTTTTGACGTCTGGAACTCTAGGCATGGTCGCCTCTTTTAGGATTGCCTAGCGCACAATACATGAACCGGCGTACCCGGCACCCTCTATTTGCTTTAATTGCATCGTCACTCTTCTGCGTCTTTCTGGAAGTGCACCCGTCCCTAAACCTTATGATTCTGCCATGCATATGCTCTGTCCCCTCGCAGCTTTTCTCCCGCGCAATAAAAAATCCTGTCAAAAAATGTAGAAAGGCACACCGTCACGCGTGTACTAGCAAGTAGTATGCACTCGCTGCAATTTCAGCAATGTCAGTACCACTGACAGGTCTGGGCCTCTCCCCACCGCGTGACACGTCCGCGACCTCCAAAATCGGCTAAGTCCAAAGTGAAAAACAGTGAAAATCGTACGGCGTACGCGGTCGAAAGCGTCAGTACCGTGGAATACGGCGTATTTTTATACCCGAGGTGCCGTACGAACCAACACGGCTGACAGCCGGAACAAGCCGCTGCCAACCTGCTAGCAGGCGGTCCGCCAGTACCCAATTCCGAACAATGTCGGGGTAGTACAGGTGCAGACAGGCCTTGGCGTGCTGGCTACGCCCCTGCCCGCTTCTGGCATGGTAGACAGCAGAAATCCACTCACAGAATGGTTGATCTTACGATCTGGATTCCCTGATTTGCGACTAAGGGGAGCGGAGTGCGAGTCGGTGCCGCTGCCTCATGGCTGATCTGCGAGAAATGCTCCTGGAAAGGGTGAAAGTCCCTGCAAATGACCTCTGGACTGTTTCCAAGTACTTGGATGTAGTTCAAAGTACTTCATTGGTACTACAGGGTAGTACAATCTACTTCAAACTAGTTCAAACTAGCTCAGGCTAGTAAAGATTCGTTCAGGTGTAGCACAACCTGCCTAGGAGGTGGTATGACCACCTGGGTTGAAGTAGACAGTGACTAAACGTAGTACAATGTCGAAAGAATCAGTACAAGTGGGTTCTTTGTAGTACAACTGGTCAGTGGCACCTAGGCGCCGCGCCAGTACTGTACCGGACTTGCATTCGTCACCGTGCGCATGCAATGCAGCCAATTTATTGAGGAAGACATGGCGGCGCATGCTTTATCAGTTTTCAAATTCGTTTTTCGGTTTTCTAAGCCATCTTTTGGCCGTTTTACCTCGGAATAGATCCGTTTTAAAGCTAACGACTTCCTCTTTACGATTATGATGGCTAGCGGGGATGAAAACGCTAGCGAGACGGGGGATTTACCGCGCGGATTTGCGAGTCGTGTGGAGGAAATCTATGTGAACCATGGCAGGAACGCCTCAGCTGTCGCCTATTTTATAGCGGCAGAACTCGGCTCTGAATACCCTAAAATATTGTTGCGTAGCTCGGAAAACAAGTTACGAAGTTTGGCAGAAAAGCTTCGGATCTTTGGGTTTGAAATCAATGGGTATGACACTCGTGAGGAGCTGGCGCAAAATATTTCAGCCAAGGTGGCGAAAATGTTAGCACAAGGTACAACAGGCATTACAAACGATGAGGAACCGAACGGGGACTCCTCAGAGGAGGACACTGATGTCGGGGAAGCTTTGGCAGGGGCCAAAGAGGAGCAGGCGCAGGGATTTCGCCCCCCAGGTGCTAGCACAGTTGCTGGCGCACCAGGTGCCGTTTTTCCCGCCGTTTTTGGTCATATGGCGCCTGTCGTCGGAGGGGATGGCAGGAAACAGCTTGCAAATGCAGGGAGGAGCTTGGCAAACGCGGCTGGCGCTAGTTTTGGGGGAGGCGAGGGGGTGTCTGCAGTGCCACGCTCAGGCACTTTAAAAGCGGGCGCGCGCGGGGGAGGCAAGGAGGAGAAAGCAGGTCTCCCGCGCAGTGCCAAGGGGGACGGGGTGGCCGGAATGGGACTGAGCCCCGAAATGATGGCGCAGATGAATGCCCTCATGGGGGGCTTCCAACAGCTGGGGATTGGCGGCGCCCAGGGGTTGGGAGCCGCAGTACGGGTGCCAGCACCCAGCGTGCAGGAAGGGGGCGCATGGGGGGGGCGGGGGCAGCAGGGCCCAGCCCTGCCGGGTGGACAAGCGGGCCCCATGGGTACCCGGGCACACCGACAGGCGTGGAAAGAACGCAGGGCCCAGCGTACGCTTACCCAGGGCAGATGGGTGCAGCCTGGCCTCAGCCCTACCCACCAGCGGGTACCGCGTACGGTACCTGGGTGCCAGCGGCTGGAACCCCGTACCACATGGCGCTCGCAGCAGCCCAAGGTGGGCAGAGGAAACGGGAGAGCAAGCGGTCCAAGTGCCGGGAGTGCGGGCATCGGCACTGCCGGTGCACGTCCAGCGACAGCACGAGCAGCGACTCGGAGGGGAGCGGGCGAGGGCGCGCGGGTGGCCGGGGCAAAGGTGGGAGGTTGACCGACCTGCCAGTTACCCGCGGGGTCAACCTGCTCGAGTACCTGCCGGCGGGGCGGGCGCTCAGCGTGGTGTGGGACGTGGAAGACCACAAGTACCACCAGCGCACGGCCCCCAAGCACATGGAGACCGCCATACAGGGCCACAACGGCAACATGGTGGCCTGGCTGAACGTGCAAAGGGCCCCCGTGCTGCGCCAGCAGAAGGAGGGGACGGGACTTGGGTGGGCATCCAAGGAGAGGATGGAGCTGGCCCAGAACCTGTGCCACGTCTGGGATACGCTCAACAAGGAGCTCAGTCCCAACGTGTGCAGCGAGCTGGCGGGCGTGGAGTACCTGGCGCTCTGCGTGGAGGCTCTCCTGCTGGTGGAGACCAGCGGGTCTTGGAACGCGTCCGGGTACATGCTGCCCTACCGGCCGGCAGGGGGTGTCCGCACGCGGGCGGCTCGACGAGCGCTGCGGGCACACAAGGCGGAGGGAGGAGTGGCGGGCTCTTCCCAGAAGAAGTGAGAGGGCGAGGTGTATTCCCCCTCCCAGAGGTGGCCATCAAGCCCCTCGACCGCGCGCGCCTACGGTCCCGACGTAGGTATCAGCGGGCCATGCGGCGGCGGGCCCTGCTCCTGCGCAGCGCGCGAATCGTGGATGGCCTCAACTGGTTGTGGAGGGGAGCACAGGAACCGCCTGAAACGGGTCCTGTCGGTGGCATGCGGATGGCTTTGCCCGCACCTGTTGCCCAGGAGCCCGCGGGTTGCGGTACCAGCGGGGTGTCCTTAGTGACCCCCTGCACTGCGGCCCAGCAGGCGGCCCTACAAGGGCTGGAGATTGCCGCCCAGGTCCATGAGCGCCGGCTGAGAGCCGTAGCGGCAGAGGACCTGGTGCATGACGTTGAGTCTGGGCCCTATGGGCCCGACGGGCAATATGAAATAATTGCCCCGGAGAGACTTGCGCTGCCCGCGGGCGGAGTGGCGGGCAGCGTGCCGCTGATGGACTGCCTCCCCCCCCAGTGGAGGGAGGTATATGGCAATATAAAAAATATTTTGAGGGAAGAGGCAGCGCAGCCAGGGCGTCGACGGCGAGTAACGCATGGCTGTGCGAGCGACACGGAGTACGCGCGCCTGAGCGTGCGGCTGGCGGAGACCGGGATGACAGAGTATAGCGAGGAGGAACCACCGGTCACCAACGGCCTGTTCGGCGTGCCCAAGCGCGATCCAGGGGTGGTGGACCCGTCAGCCCAGCGCCAGCGACTCATCTGCAACATGGTGCAGAGCAACGACAAGTTCCTCACCCCTGGCAGCTGTTACCTGCCAGATGTGGGGGCGGTGGCCGAGATGGCCGGGGGCGCGCCCAGCTACTCGAGTAAAACGGACCTGGAGACGTACTACTACCGCTTCTCTGTGCCAACGGAGTGGCGGAAGTGGTTCGCGCTGCCCCCAGTCTGGTCAGACGAGGTCGGCCAACCAGGGGAGCGCCGCCGGCTCTATCCCAGGTTCCGTGTTCTGGTGATGGGGTGGTCCCACTCGGTCCTGTTGGCGCAGGTGGCGCACATGCAGACCCTGTTCGGGCTGGGGAAGCTGAACCCCGGGCTGAGTGTGAGCGTCCCGATGCATCAGCTCTCCACTGTGCATTGCCTAGGTCCACGTCTGGTTGAAGGGCACCAGAACTTGTTTATTACACTATATGTTGAAGCCGACCGGACTTAGTAGACAGAGAGACATAAAATATTTTTTGGCAGTCCCTGGCCGCCGCTTCCACTTGACCCCCCAAGACAAAACAGAAAAGGGTGGGTGGGTGGGGAAAACTGATAAGCTGGCTTGGCAGCCATCACCACCTTGAAATACATCGCATCAACGTTGCATCCGTGACACACGCAAGTGCGGCGCCCCGCTGGCGCGGCGCTCCATGTAAGAATGACCTCAGAATACTACTGTACTAGATCTAGGACCCTGATACTACTTTTTTCAACATTGTACTACATTTTTATGATGTCACACATGTTCTGTCATGCCAGAACCGTTCAGCAACCACCTGGCATATCTTGAGGGTCCCTGGATACTAGTTGAAGTAGATTGAACTAGTTTGAACTAGTTTGTACTACCTGTACTAACTTTGAACTAGTTCGAACTACATCTGAGGCCCATCCAAGGCTGTCAGACCCTCCAGAGAGGGCGTGGCCACCCCGTTTGGCTCCCGCATGTCGACTTGCACCACTGGGCAACGGTGTAGCGCCTCCAAGGTAGCGGCGCACCTCCATCCCTCCGCTCCCCCAGGCAAAATCAGGGAATCCCGATCGTAAGATCAATCATCCACTGTGCATTGCCTAGGTCCACTTCTGGTTGAAGGGCACCAGAACTTGTTTATTACACTATATGTTGAAGCCGACCGGACTTAGTAGACAGAGAGACATAAAATATTTTTTGGCAGTCCCTGGCCGCCGCTTCCACTTGACCCGCATCTCCAACCTGGCCGCAGGCCGTACATCTGGAAACCGCGTCAGGAGCCATGGGAGGGCACATCCTTACCCTCCAGCTGGTGAAGCCCTAGCGTGTCCGCTAGAGTGCGCCTCACCGAAGTATGGCCGAAATCTATGGCCCAAAGTGACGACGCCAGTCACGGGGGGGCAGTCTGCCCGCGAGGTCCCACACCACCTGGGGCACCCGCACCTGCAGGGCGCGGTGGAGCCCCACGTAATGGTCCACGGACGAAAACTGGCGCCACCGGCCACGCTTTTGGATGTCCGCGATTGGTACCCCGCGCAGGTAGTCATGGGTGGCCCCCCCGTGGCGCATGCTGTAGGGTGAAAACATCCCCCGCAAGCCAAGGAGGTCCCAGGCGGCGTGCCACCGCCGCAAGAAACGGCTGTAGCTGAGTGCGCCAAAGAGCAGCTCCTCGTGCGCCCGCCCAGCACACAGGGCGCCAAGCAACGTGAGTGAAAGGGGCTCAACAACCACCACTGCCTGGGCCTGGCCCTTGGCTGTCTTGGGGTCGCGTAGCAGCAGCGCACCCTGGTTACTGGGCCCCAGGCGGAAGTCCCCGCGCAGAGCCACGTCCCCCACGCGAAGCTTGAACGCTTCTCCGATGCGCAAGTATTGCTGAAAAACAATGATGCAGCAGCAGGCAGCTAATATCGAGCCTTGTGCACGAAGAATGTTTGCCACGAGGTACAGTAGCTGCCACGGGACGGGGTGAGGGCTCTGCACGGGAACTCGTCGCGCCCAGCCGGCCAGCAAGCGACGCGCCTCGTACCACCCCTTAATCTCGTTGGGGAAGTACAGCTGCAGCCCGCATAATGCGCGCACAACCATGGTCCGGCTTCCCCCTTCCTCATACACGCTGACCAGCCACTCACAAAAGACGCCTTCCGCCTCCGTCTTGGCCACGGGAGCGAGGGGTTGACCATACTCCACGTACGCCCTCAGCGCTCGGTGATATGCAGCTAGCGTGCTGGGCTGCACAGTGGCCTCCAGCAATTCCTGCCGCCCATGTGGCCCCGGATTGCTCTCCACGTCGCCATCCGCAGTGAGGTTGCGCACCCATCGACCACGACTGGGCGCGTCGGCCGGGTTGCGCTCCGACCTCACATACACCCAGTGGTAGCGGGTGTTGCTGGCCAGCCCTAGCGCGATCGCCCGGCGGCACCAGGCGTTCAGCCGGTAGGACGACGAACGCCCTTTGACGAGCGCACCGACAACTGCCGAATTGTCCACCAGCCGCACGTGACGTTGCTGCCAGTGAACCTGTGAGCGCAGGCCCCACTCGATCCCTTGCACAGCCGCACGAATCTCCTTCTCGTTGATGTGGGCCGAGGGATCGAGCCACCGGTGGGCAAGAGCGGTGCGCCACTGCGCCGCTGCCATGGCTCGGTGCTCAATCTCCCCTGTGCGCTCCACGCTGGCCGTCTCAGAGTCCACACAGAGCGTCTTCCAGCCCTTCCGCTCCCGACAGTTGGACAGGCCACGCACCGCAGGCGCCTCCCACCGGCTGTACACCACCCCAGAACCGTGGGTTGACGCATCAGTGGCCACCACGGTGCAGCTCAGGGGCTGGTCGCGCTGCGCATGCACCAGCGGGGCCAAGTCCATTGCAGCCTGGAGCTCTTCCCTTACACTACCCCACAGCCGATAGCTCCAGCCCCGCTTGTGCACCAGGACTTGCTGCAGCAAGCGGTAGGCGTGAAACCAGATGGACAGTAGACCCCGACGCAGCAAGTGGACCCACACCCACCGTCCCAGCAACGAGGCCAGTTGGTGGTAAGTGGCCCGTCCACGCCCCAGCATTGCCTGCGTGTCGCGCACCAAGGCCGCCATCCGGGCCGCGCTCGGCCGCATGGACCCGTCCTGGCAGAACTCAATCCCCAAGATTTCCACCGGGCGCCCCTCCTCAGCTCTCTCCACCTTCTTCTCGTTGACCACCAACCCCTTGGGACCGTAGCTCTCCTCGCACGCCTTGGTGAGCACGGCGTTGGTCTCCTCCGCGCTCCGCCCATGGGTGACCCCCAGATCATCGATCATGACCAGCTGAGCGGGATGTGGGGGATCCTCCGGCAGCAGCCGCCACGCTGCACTGGCTGCGCTCTCCACCAACTCCAGCCGGTCCATGCCATCCCCGCGCACTGTGCGCACCCCCATCAAGTGCATGGGATATGACAGCCCTCTCTTGGCATCGAGCACCCCGCCCCGTAGAGACAGTGCAGGTGGGCAACCTGTGCAAGGACCACCGAGTGGCTCCAGCCCATGACAAGGACCCGGAACCTGGGGTACAACTTTCGCCGTCGTCCCAGCTGGCCGACCTCATCGGACCACACGGGGGGCAGCGAGAAATAGGGGCGCCAGCTCTCAGGTACCTCGAACCGGTAATAGTAGGTGTCAAGGTCTGTCTTGCCCGAATAGCATGGCGCCCCCACACTCAGCTCAGCGACCTCGCCCAAGTTAGGCAGGTAACAGGTAGGCGGCTTGAGGAAGCGCCGGTTGCACGGCACCATATTCCCTATAAACCGCTGCCGTCGTTCGCTGGGCTCCACAACCCCGGGGTCTTTCTTGGGGACGGCAAAACAGCCGTTCACCACAGGGGCGCCTCCTCACTGTACTCGATCATCCGCGTCTCCGCCAGCCTGATGCTCAGTCGTGCGTACGCCGCATCGCTTGCACAACCATGAGACACCCGGCCCCGCCGCATCCACGCCCCCGCCTCCGCGTCGCATCTTTGTAGAATGTTGTTTATGTCCTCATACGTCCTCTGCCATGCCTCCGGCAGGCAGTCCAGCAGCTTGACACTACCTGCAGCTCCTCCTTTTGGCAGTGCCAGCCTCTCCGGGTCAATAATTTCGTATTGACCGCCCGGCCCGTATGGCGCGGGCTCTGCGTCCCCCGTGTCTGTCGCCTCCGCTACGGCGGTAAGCCGGCGGTTGTAGACGCGGGCAGCATCCTCCATCCCTTGTAGGGCGGCCCTTTGGGCGACGGTGCAGGGGCTCGCAGTAATAGCCTGCTGCTGCACCGCCGGTCCACCGGACCGTTCCCGGGTCCTGCCCCACAGCCAGTTCAGGCCCCTTGTGGCCCGCTCTTGACACCGCAGCCTTGCTCTGGCACGCAGAGCGCGCTGCAGCCTGCGGTTGGATCGCAGGCGGCTGCGGTCGAGCGGGGGACCATCTTCACTGGCAGCGGGAGCACACCCCTGCCCCTCACTTGTCCTTTTTGGCCGCCGCCGCCGCCGCCGATGCCAGCTCCGCCTCCTGGCGAGCCGCCTTCCGCGCTGCCCGGGCTGCTGCGCTTCCAATAGTACTGCCCTCCACCAGTGGCAGCAGGTGCATCGCCCCGTTGTTCCAGCCGCTGGTCTTCTCCACCATGAGGAACGCCTCGACCACACGCGCCAGGTACTCGAAGCAGGCCAGCTCCGTCACCACATCCTCCCCCAGCTCTTGGATGGCCACATCCAGAATGTAGGTCAGGTTGTTGCACACCAGATGGTGCGTGCTGTTCTTCCACCCGCGGGGGGCTCCCGGTGCAGCCCCAACGCCCTCCTGCTCCTTGCGAAGGGCCAAGCGGGCCTGCAGGCTCCCGTGCGCGACCTGGCGCGCATCCAGCACCTGCAGCGGCAGCACCCTGTCGTCGCGGTCCTTGACCAACAGGCGCCAGGCCACTTTGAAAGCTCGCCGGGGGAGACGCACCCCCTTGGTGGTTCGGCGCAGGTCTCTCTCCCTCACACGCTCCCGCGATCGACGCGAGCTCCGCTGGGAGGAGTCCCGACTCGTGCTCCGGCTGCTGGACCGCTGCCGCTCCTTGCGACGCTCGCGGGAGCGATCCCGACGCCCCTTGGGCTCCGCAGAACGGCCCCTGCCATGCCCACGTCGCTCCCGGGACTTGTCGCGGCGCGACCGAGCGCCACCCCTGCCCCTGCCACGGCCTCTGCTCTCGCTGTCGGAGCTGTCGCTGCTGCTGCTGCTGCTGCTGCTGCTGCTGCTGCTGCTGCCGCGACTCTCGTCGCTCCCACTGCTGGTGTCTGTCGAGCCTGGGCTGCTCCCGCGCCGCGCGCGTCTCTTCTCCTGGCGCTTGCTCTTCGGATGGCCCTTGCCCCCCTTGTCCTCGCGCTGGCTCTTCCCTTTCCTCGCGTCCCTCCTCTTCCCCCGCGCCAGGGCTTGCAACTCCGCTCCGATGAGCTCGCGGACGCCCGCCAGAAGGGCAGCATTCTCTGCCAGCTTTCGGTTCCTGCCCTGAGACTTCTTTCCCTTGGCGCGAGCAGCAGCAGGGGCCAGCTGCTCGCGCGCGTCCAAAAAATCCTCAGAGCTCGTCGCGTCCTCCTCTTCCTCGTCGGTGCCGTTGCTGGGAGGATCCTTTCGGGTCCTTTCGCCCCTGGCTGGACCAGTCTTCCCCTTGCCCCCAGTGGCCACTGGGGGCTTCTTCATCTCTAGAGTAATGGCCTTGCACAACATGGAACCCATGTCGGAATCACTTGACCCCTCACTAATCTGGAGCCCTGCAGTCTTGAGAAACTGTCCCAAGGATGTCAAACGACCCTCAGACATAGTAGTAAGCCTTTGGGCCCAGTTTGGACCGAGATACTCAGTCAAGAACTTCAAAGTCGTTAACAACTCCTTGCCCCCCTGAAAATACGATTTTTTCACATTTAATAAGAAATCTCGGTCTACTGCCTCAAGGGTGGTGTCTTCGTGATCACTAGCCATTATAGAATTCAAAGATGAAGAAATTTCTCACAACTAGGCTCAATATTCCGCAATCTTGGAGACTGAGAAAAATTTCGGACTGAAAATTTGTCACTCAGTTCTACCTTGCGGACTTTTACTCCCGTTGCGCAAACCCGTCAAAACTTGGTGCGAAAACCGTCAAAATGTTGTCGGCTATTGTCTCACGATTAGTTTGACACCAACTTTGTCAAAAACGGTGAAGTATTGCTCTAGTTGTGTTGAAAACTGATAAGCTGGCTTGGCAGCCATCACCACCTTGAAATACATCGCATCAACGTTGCATCCGTGACACACGCAAGTGCGGCGCCCCGCTGGCGCGGCGCTCCATGTAAGAATGACCTCAGAATACTACTGTACTAGATCTAGGACCCTGATACTACTTTTTTCAACATTGTACTACATTTTTATGATGTCACACATGTTCTGTCATGCCAGAACCGTTCAGCAACCACCTGGCATATCTTGAGGGTCCCTGGATACTAGTTGAAGTAGATTGAACTCGTTTGAACTAGTTTGTACTACCTGTACTAACTTTGAACTAGTTCGAACTACATCTGAGGCCCATCCAAGGCTGTCAGACCCTCCAGAGAGGGCGTGCCCACCCCGTTTGGCTCCCGCATGTCGACTTGCACCACTGGGCAACGGTGTAGCGCCTCCAAGGTAGCGGCGCACCTCCATCCCTCCGCTCCCCCAGGCAAAATCAGGGAATCCCGATCGTAAGATCAATCAGGGGTGCGCACCGTGCGTGAGGGAGGACGGGAGTGGATGGAGTTGGTGGGGGCCGCCGAGCTTGACTGGCAGCTGCTGCCCGAGGACCCTCCTCGGCCGGCGCAGTTGGTCATGATCGACGACCTGGGCACCACACACGCGCGCAGCGCAGCGGAGGCGAACGCGCTGCTGGACCGCGCATGCACTGAGTGCTACGCGCCAGCTGGCCTGGTGGTGAATGAGAAAAAGGTCGAGCGGGCGCGGGAGGGCCAAGCTGTGGAGATCCTGGGCATCGAGTTTCACCAAGATGGGAGCTTGTGGCCGTCGGCGAAGCGACTAGCCCTCCTCGTCCATGACACTGAGGCGGTGCTGGCCCGGGGACGAGCAAGCTACCATGAGCTGGCCTCCCTACTGGGACGCTGGGTATGGATCCAACTGCTTCGCAGGAGTCTGCTAAGCATCTGGTTCCATGCCTACAGGATGCTCCACCAAGTGCTGGCCCTCCGCAAGGGAGGACGCTTCCAACTCTGGGCAAGTGTGCGCCGGGAGCTCTGGGCGGCTGTCTGCCTGGCTCCCCTGGTGCATGCGCAGCGCAACCAGCCGCTGGACACCACCGTCGTGGCCAGTGACGCGTCGAGCCGGGGCTCCGGTGTGGTGTACGCCCGTCTGGCAGAGGCAGACGTGAAAGCTTTGTCCAACTGCCGTGAGATGAAGGGGTGGAAGACTCTGTGTGTCGGGTCGGAAGAGGTCGGTGTGGAGCGAACGGGGGAGAGGGAACATCGGGCGGTGGCGACCGCCCGCTGGCGTGTGGCGGTGAAACACCGGTGGAGGGACGCGGGTGCGCACATCAATGAGAAAGAGGCGCGCGCAGCCGTGCAGAGCCTGGAGTGGGGGCTGCGCACGCGGGCCCGGTGGGGGCGACGGCACGTACGGCTGGTGGATAACACCGCCGTTCTGGGCGCACTGGTGAAGGGGCGGTCATCATCTTACCGCCTCAACACGTGGTGCCGCCGCGCTGCCGCCCTGGGCTGTGCCAGCAACACCAGGTACCACTGGGTGTACATCCGCTCGGAGCGAAACCCCGCTGACGCGCCCAGCCGGGGCCGGTGGGTGCGGGACCTTACCGCCGATGGCGATGTGGAGAGTAACCCGGGGCCTGGAGGGCGGCAGGAGCTACTGGAGAGCACCGTGCTGCCCGCGACCCTGTGCAGCTACCATCGCGCAGTGATCGCGTACCTTCTTTGGGCTGAGCCCTATGGTGCTGTACCGCCGGAGGAAGCGGAGAGCGTGTTCTGCGAGTGGCTCGTGTCTGTCTACGAGGATGGAGGGGGAGCAGGGCGTTCCATGTGCATGAGGGCGCTGTGTGGGCTGCAACTGTACTACCCCAGCCAAGTGCAGGGGTGGCGCGAGGCCCGCCGACTCCTGTACGGGTAGCAGCGACGCGTGCAAACCCATAGCCCCAATCCGGTGCCGTGGGAGCTGCTCTACCTGGTGGTGCAGATCCTCCGCTGGCAGGGGGCGCCCATGGCAGCAGCCGTGTGCGTCATCACTTTCCAGCAATACCTGCGCATCGGGGAGGCCTTCAAGCTCCGAGTGGGGACGTGGCGCTGCGCGGCGACCGTCGCCTGGGGCAGCGAGGCCTGGGCGCGCTGCTTCTGCGGGATCCCAAGACAGCCAAGGGGGGTGCACAGGCGGTGGTGGTGCAGGACCCCCTCTCGCTGTACGTGCTCGAGCGCCTGTGCGCTGGGCGGGAGCCCGAGGAGCCCTTGTTTGGGAGCCTCAACTACAGCCAGTTCTCTCGTCGGTGGCACGCGGCGTGGGATGTTCTGGGCCTGCGGGGGATGTTTCCGCCCTACTCCATGCGACATGGTGGGGCAACGTACGACTACCTGCAGGGCGTTTCACTCCCAGACATCCAGAAGCGCGGGCGTTGGCGCCAGTTCAAGTCGGTGGACCACTACGTGGGCCTGCACCATGCTCTAGCGGTGCAAGTGCCGCGGTGGGTGTGGTTGCTGGCTGAGGAGTTCCCCCCGCTCAGTGGAGTTCACACTGGCAGTAGCCAGTGTGGGGATGCGCCTGCCCCGGTCTAGGCCGGGGGGGCGCAGTATAAAACGATGCAGCTCCGTTGGAGGAGTCGGCAGGGCGCACTCCAGTGGACACGCTGGGGCCCTGCTGGTTTTGGGCGTCGCGCCATCATCCTGATTTCCAGTTTGGCTAACCTTCGACCGTATCCTGCCTTGGACAGAGCCGGCGGGGCGCACTCTAGTGGATACACTAGGGCTCTGCGGGTACCTGCGTTAACAGGTGCAGGGGAGGCGCACTCTAGCAGCCACGCTAGGGCTTCCCCCTCTACAACCACTCCAGATGCGGCCGGGGACGGCCAGGTTGGAGATGCGGGTGTTATATGGTGGCAGCCGCCTGGGACTTGCGCACAATTTGCCAGTCTCTCGGTCTACCAAGGCCTGCAAGCGGCTTAAGCATATAATTTTGCAATAAACAAGTTCTGGTGCCTTCTCAAACAAAGTGAACCTGAAAGCATGCACAGAGGATGGTTGATCTTACGATCTGGATTCCCTGATTTGCGACTAAGGGGAGCGGAGTGCGAGTCGGTGCCGCTGCCTCATGGCTGATCTGCGAGAAATGCTCCTGGAAAGGGTGAAAGTCCCTGCAAATGACCTCTGGACTGTTTCCAAGTACTTGGATGTAGTTCAAAGTACTTCATTGGTACTACAGGGTAGTACAATCTACTTCAAACTAGTTCAAACTAGCTCAGGCTAGTAAAGATTCGTTCAGGTGTAGCACAACCTGCCTAGGAGGTGGTATGACCACCTGGGTTGAAGTAGACAGTGACTAAACGTAGTACAATGTCGAAAGAATCAGTACAAGTGGGTTCTTTGTAGTACAACTGGTCAGTGGCACCTAGGCGCCGCGCCAGTACTGTACCGGACTTGCATTCGTCACCGTGCGCATGCAATGCAGCCAATTTATTGAGGAAGACATGGCGGCGCATGCTTTATCAGTTTTCCCCACCCACCCACCCTCTTTTGTTTGTTTGTTTGTTTGTTGTCTCTGGGGGTGTTATATGGTGGCAGCCGCCTGGGACTTGCGCACAATTTGCCAGTCTCTCGGTCTACCAAGGCCTGCAAGCGGCTTAAGCATATAATTTTGCAATAAACAAGTTCTGGTGCCTTCTCAAACAAAGTGAACCTGAAAGCATGCACAGAGGAAATGGCTTCCGCGTCAGCTGGGTCGACAGGGCCAGGTGGCGCCCACGCCACGTAGACAGCCGCCGCCCGCCGGTACGCTGGCAAGGTATAGACACAGGGTTGACTGTGCCCTCCAAAAGTGCCAAGTCCCGAGGGCGTCGCGCCCCCTCAGGCCCAGGGTTGGGATGCACGTCACCACACCGGGTCAAGTCAGGAATCCAAGCGCCACGCCGACTGGCCTTGTCAGCTGGGTTGTGGTCGGTAGCCACCCAGACCCAGTGGCTCTGCATGTCGCCACCCAGTGACAGAGCGCAGTAGCGCCGAACCAGCTGGTTTGGTTGATCTTACGATCTGGACTCCCTGATTTGCGACTAACGGGAGCGGAGTGCGAGTCGGTGCCGCTGCCTCATGGCTGATCTGCGAGAAATGCTCCTGGAAAGGGTGAAAGTCCCTGCAAATGACCTCTGGACTGCTTCCAAGTACTTGGGTGTAGTTCAAAGTACTTCAGTGGTACTACAGGGTAGTACAATCTACTTCAAACTAGTTCAAACTAGCTCAGGCTAGTAAAGATTCGTTCAGGTGTAGCACAACCTGCCTAGGAGGTGGTATGACCACCTGGGTTGAAGTAGACAGTGACTAAACGTAGTACAATGTCGAAAGAATCAGTACAAGTGGGTTCTTTGTAGTACAACTGTTCAGTGGCACCTGGGCGCCGCGCCAGTACTGTACCGGACTTGCATCCGTCACCGTGCGCATGCAATGCAGCCAATTTATTGAGGAAGACATGGCGGCGCATGTTTTATCAGTTGGGGGGGGGGCCTGCCGGCTTGCAGGGAGGAGGGCACCCCCCATTGGGCCCTGCACTGCGAGTGCCGGGTGGGCACACCCCTCAAACCCATCCTGGGATAGCCCCACTGTGGGCTGGTGGCCTGCACGCCACGGGGGTAGCCCCTCCATGGGGGTACACCAGTGGGGCAGGGGAAGGAGCAGTGCCAGGGGGCGGTTACTGGGTGCCTGCTCCCCCTCCGGGGTACTGGGGAGCCGGGTGGCCGGGGGCTGGAGGCCCAAGCACTGGGGAAGAGCCCCGGGGCGGCCAGGGGGGATGGGTGACGGCCCCCGCGTCCGTGGCGGGGGACGAGGAGCCTGCAGAGGGGTATGCCTTGCACAGCTCACACCCAGCGGCCCAGCAAGGGGCGCGGGGGGGTGGGACAATCCTGCCCGGCGCCAAACCAGTGGCCCCAGCACCGGCGCGAGCCAAGACGGCCAAGTGTCCCAAGTGCCGCCATCGCACGTGCCGTTGCAGCAGCAGCAGCAGCAGCAGCGGCGGCAGCAGCAGCAGCGACAGCAGCAGCGACTCGGGCCGGCGCAGCAGCAGCCGGCGCCGCAGGGACCGCCTACCGGGTCGCGCCGACCCAGCGAGCGGCCAGGTGTTGGCTGTGCCCATGACCAAGGGGGTCGCCCTGCCGGGGACTGCCACCAGCATCCCTTGGGAGGTGGAGGACTACCGGTACAAGCTGCGGGTGCTGCCCGAGTACCTGCAAACGGCCAAGGACCGGTACGGGGGCAGTCTGCGGGCCCGGCTGGAGGGCCTGAAGCCCATGTTCATCCGTGGGCCAGGCCAGACCAGCGGGTGGCAGAGTCGCGAGCGCATGGACATCGCGGTCAACCTGTGCCACGCCCTGGACGTGGCGGTGAAGGAGCTGGGAGTCACGGCGGTGACCGAGCTCGCGTGCATGGAGTACTTTGCACGCATCGTGGAGTCACTCATGGTGGTGGAGAGCGAGCGGGGCCAGGGCGCGTGGGTCGCCCAGGCCGCCTTCGTGCTGCCGGTGGTGGAGAGCGGCAGCCAGCGGACGAGGGCGGCGCGACGGGCTCTCAAGGCCGCCAAAAAGGAGCACGACGCGCGGGTCAGCGCGGCGGTGCTGGCCAAGGTGGATGGGGGGGCGGTGGCCTCCTCCTCCGCCAGCAACAAGCAGAAGTGAGGGGGCGCGGCGTGTTCCCCCTCCCAGTTCCGGCCGTCCAGCCCCTCAACCGGTCCCGCCTGCGCTCACGACGCAGGCTGCAGCGAGCCACGCGGCGGCGGGCACGCTTGCTGCTCATGGTCCGGCTCGTGGAAGGCCTGAATTGGATGTGGGGGGGGACACGGGAACCGCCTGTGGGGGCGGCCGGGTGTGGGGCGGGGCCAGCAATGGCCACGCCTGCCGGCGGGCCCCCAGGGCGCGGCACTAGCGGGGCGACGGCAACGGCTCCCTGCAGCGCTCCCCAGCAGGCGGCCCTACAAGGGCTGGAGATTGCCGCCCAGGTCCATGAGCGCCGGCTGAGAGCCGTAGCGGCAGAGGACCTGGTGCATGACGTTGAGTCTGGGCCCTATGGGCCCGACGGGCAATATGAAATCCACTGTGCATTGCCTAGGTCCACTTCTGGTTGAAGGGCACCAGAACTTGTTTATTACACTATATGTTGAAGCCGACCGGACTTAGTAGACAGAGAGACATAAAATATTTTTTGGCAGTCCCTGGCCGCCGCTTCCACTTGACCCCCCAAGACAAAACAGAAAAGGGTGGGTGGGTGGGGAAAACTGATCAGCTGGCTTGGCAGCCATCACCACCTTGAAATACATCGCATCAACGTTGCATCCGTGACACACGCAAGTGCGGCGCCCCGCTGGCGCGGCGCTCCATGTAAGAATGACCTCAGAATACTACTGTACTAGATCTAGGACCCTGATACTACTTTTTTCAACATTGTACTACATTTTTATGATGTCACACATGTTCTGTCATGCCAGAACCGTTCAGCAACCACCTGGCATATCTTGAGGGTCCCTGGATACTAGTTGAAGTAGATTGAACTCGTTTGAACTAGTTTGTACTACCTGTACTAACTTTGAACTAGTTCGAACTACATCTGAGGCCCATCCAAGGCTGTCAGACCCTCCAGAGAGGGCGTGGCCACCCCGTTTGGCTCCCGCATGTCGACTTGCACCACTGGGCAACGGTGTAGCGCCTCCAAGGTAGCGGCGCACCTCCATCCCTCCGCTCCCCCAGGCAAAATCAGGGAATCCCGATCGTAAGATCAATCATCCACTGTGCATTGCCTAGGTCCACTTCTGGTTGAAGGGCACCAGAACTTGTTTATTACACTATATGTTGAAGCCGACCGGACTTAGTAGACAGAGAGACATAAAATATTTTTTGGCAGTCCCTGGCCGCCGCTTCCACTTGACCCGCATCTCCAACCTGGCCGCAGGCCGTACATCTGGAAACCGCGTCAGGAGCCATGGGAGGGCACATCCTTACCCTCCAGCTGGTGAAGCCCTAGCGTGTCCGCTAGAGTGCGCCTCACCGAAGTATGGCCGAAATCTATGGCCCAAAGTGACGACGCCAGTCACGGGGGGCAGTCTGCCCGCGAGGTCCCACACCACCTGGGGCACCCGCACCTGCAGGGCGCGGTGGAGCCCCACGTAATGGTCCACGGACGAAAACTGGCGCCACCGGCCACGCTTTTGGATGTCCGCGATTGGTACCCCGCGCAGGTAGTCATGGGTGGCCCCCCCGTGGCGCATGCTGTAGGGTGAAAACATCCCCCGCAAGCCAAGGAGGTCCCAGGCGGCGTGCCACCGCCGCAAGAAACGGCTGTAGCTGAGTGCGCCAAAGAGCAGCTCCTCGTGCGCCCGCCCAGCACACAGGGCGCCAAGCAACGTGAGTGAAAGGGGCTCAACAACCACCACTGCCTGGGCCTGGCCCTTGGCTGTCTTGGGGTCGCGTAGCAGCAGCGCACCCTGGTTACTGGGCCCCAGGCGGAAGTCCCCGCGCAGAGCCACGTCCCCCACGCGAAGCTTGAACGCTTCTCCGATGCGCAAGTATTGCTGAAAAACAATGATGCAGCAGCAGGCAGCTAATATCGAGCCTTGTGCACGAAGAATGTTTGCCACGAGGTACAGTAGCTGCCACGGGACGGGGTGAGGGCTCTGCACGGGAACTCGTCGCGCCCAGCCGGCCAGCAAGCGACGCGCCTCGTACCACCCCTTAATCTCGTTGGGGAAGTACAGCTGCAGCCCGCATAATGCGCGCACAACCATGGTCCGGCTTCCCCCTTCCTCATACACGCTGACCAGCCACTCACAAAAGACGCCTTCCGCCTCCGTCTTGGCCACGGGAGCGAGGGGTTGACCATACTCCACGTACGCCCTCAGCGCTCGGTGATATGCAGCTAGCGTGCTGGGCTGCACAGTGGCCTCCAGCAATTCCTGCCGCCCATGTGGCCCCGGATTGCTCTCCACGTCGCCATCCGCAGTGAGGTTGCGCACCCATCGACCACGACTGGGCGCGTCGGCCGGGTTGCGCTCCGACCTCACATACACCCAGTGGTAGCGGGTGTTGCTGGCCAGCCCTAGCGCGATCGCCCGGCGGCACCAGGCGTTCAGCCGGTAGGACGACGAACGCCCTTTGACGAGCGCACCGACAACTGCCGAATTGTCCACCAGCCGCACGTGACGTTGCTGCCAGTGAACCTGTGAGCGCAGGCCCCACTCGATCCCTTGCACAGCCGCACGAATCTCCTTCTCGTTGATGTGGGCCGAGGGATCGAGCCACCGGTGGGCAAGAGCGGTCCTCCACTGCGCCGCTGCCATGGCTCGGTGCTCAATCTCCCCTGTGCGCTCCACGCTGGCCGTCTCAGAGTCCACACAGAGCGTCTTCCAGCCCTTCCGCTCCCGACAGTTGGACAGGCCACGCACCGCAGGCGCCTCCCACCGGCTGTACACCACCCCAGAACCGTGGGTTGACGCATCAGTGGCCACCACGGTGCAGCTCAGGGGCTGGTCGCGCTGCGCATGCACCAGCGGGGCCAAGTCCATTGCAGCCTGGAGCTCTTCCCTTACACTACCCCACAGCCGATAGCTCCAGCCCCGCTTGTGCACCAGGACTTGCTGCAGCAAGCGGTAGGCGTGAAACCAGATGGACAGTAGACCCCGACGCAGCAAGTGGACCCACACCCACCGTCCCAGCAACGAGGCCAGTTGGTGGTAAGTGGCCCGTCCACGCCCCAGCATTGCCTGCGTGTCGCGCACCAAGGCCGCCATCCGGGCCGCGCTCGGCCGCATGGACCCGTCCTGGCAGAACTCAATCCCCAAGATTTCCACCGGGCGCCCCTCCTCAGCTCTCTCCACCTTCTTCTCGTTGACCACCAACCCCTTGGGACCGTAGCTCTCCTCGCACGCCTTGGTGAGCACGGCGTTGGTCTCCTCCGCGCTCCGCCCATGGGTGACCCCCAGATCATCGATCATGACCAGCTGAGCGGGATGTGGGGGATCCTCCGGCAGCAGCCGCCACGCTGCACTGGCTGCGCTCTCCACCAACTCCAGCCGGTCCATGCCATCCCCGCGCACTGTGCGCACCCCCATCAAGTGCATGGGATATGACAGCCCTCTCTTGGCATCGAGCACCCCCGCCCCGTAGAGACAGTGCAGGTGGGCAACCTGTGCAAGGACCACCGAGTGGCTCCAGCCCATGACAAGGACCCGGAACCTGGGGTACAACTTTCGCCGTCGTCCCAGCTGGCCGACCTCATCGGACCACACGGGGGGCAGCGAGAAATAGGGGCGCCAGCTCTCAGGTACCTCGAACCGGTAATAGTAGGTGTCAAGGTCTGTCTTGCCCGAATAGCATGGCGCCCCCACACTCAGCTCAGCGACCTCGCCCAAGTTAGGCAGGTAACAGGTAGGCGGCTTGAGGAAGCGCCGGTTGCACGGCACCATATTCCCTATAAACCGCTGCCGTCGTTCGCTGGGCTCCACAACCCCGGGGTCTTTCTTGGGGACGGCAAAACAGCCGTTCACCACAGGGGGCGCCTCCTCACTGTACTCGATCATCCGCGTCTCCGCCAGCCTGATGCTCAGTCGTGCGTACGCCGCATCGCTTGCACAACCATGAGACACCCGGCCCCGCCGCATCCACGCCCCCGCCTCCGCGTCGCATCTTTGTAGAATGTTGTTTATGTCCTCATACGTCCTCTGCCATGCCTCCGGCAGGCAGTCCAGCAGCTTGACACTACCTGCAGCTCCTCCTTTTGGCAGTGCCAGCCTCTCCGGGTCAATAATTTCGTATTGACCGCCCGGCCCGTATGGCGCGGGCTCTGCGTCCCCCGTGTCTGTCGCCTCCGCTACGGCGGTAAGCCGGCGGTTGTAGACGCGGGCAGCATCCTCCATCCCTTGTAGGGCGGCCCTTTGGGCGACGGTGCAGGGGCTCGCAGTAATAGCCTGCTGCTGCACCGCCGGTCCACCGGACCGTTCCCGGGTCCTGCCCCACAGCCAGTTCAGGCCCCTTGTGGCCCGCTCTTGACACCGCAGCCTTGCTCTGGCACGCAGAGCGCGCTGCAGCCTGCGGTTGGATCGCAGGCGGCTGCGGTCGAGCGGGGGGACCATCTTCACTGGCAGCGGGAGCACACCCTTTTTTTTTTTTTTTTTTTTTTTTTGAAGGGCACCAGAACTTGTTTATTACACTATATGTTGAAGCCGACCGGACTTAGTAGACAGAGAGACATAAAATATTTTTTGGCAGTCCCTGGCCGCCGCTTCCACTTGACCCAGAAAACTGATCAGCTGGCTTGGCAGCCATCACCACCTTGAAATACATCGCATCAACGTTGCATCCGTGACACACGCAAGTGCGGCGCCCCGCTGGCGCGGCGCTCCATGTAAGAATGACCTCAGAATACTACTGTACTAGATCTAGGACCCTGATACTACTTTTTTCAACATTGTACTACATTTTTATGATGTCACACATGTTCTGTCATGCCAGAACCGTTCAGCAACCACCTGGCATATCTTGAGGGTCCCTGGATACTAGTTGAAGTAGATTGAACTCGTTTGAACTAGTTTGTACTACCTGTACTAACTTTGAACTAGTTCGAACTACATCTGAGGCCCATCCAAGGCTGTCAGACCCTCCAGAGAGGGCGTGGCCACCCCGTTTGGCTCCCGCATGTCGACTTGCACCACTGGGCAATGGTGTAGCGCCTCCAAGGTAGCGGCGCACCTCCATCCCTCCGCTCCCCCAGGCAAAATCAGGGAATCCCGATCGTAAGATCAATCAGGCTCAGCCCAAAGAAGGTACGCGATCACTGCGCGATGGTAGCTGCGCAGGGTCGCGGGCAGCACGGTGCTCTCCAGTAGCTCCTGCCGCCCTCCAGGCCCCGGGTTACTCTCCACATCGCCATCGGCGGTAAGGTCCCGCACCCACCGGCCCCGGCTGGGCGCGTCCGCGGGGTTTCGCTCCGAGCGGATGTACACCCAGTGGTACCTGGTGTTGCTGGCACAGCCCAGGGCGGCAGCGCGGCGGCACCACGTGTTGAGGCGGTAAGATGATGACCGCCCCTTCACCAGTGCGCCCAGAACGGCGGAGCTATCCACCAGCCGTACGTGCCGTCGCCCCCACCGGGCCCGCGTGCGCAGCCCCCACTCCAGGCTCTGCACGGCTGCGCGCGCCTCTTTCTCATTGATGTGCGCACCCGCGTCCCTCCACCGGTGTTTCACCGCCACACGCCAGCGGGCGGTCGCCACCGCCCGATGTTCCCTCTCCCCCGTTCGCTCCACACCGACCTCTTCCGACCCGACACACAGAGTCTTCCACCCCTTCATCTCACGGCAGTTGGACAAAGCTTTCACGTCTGCCTCTGCCAGACGGGCGTACACCACACCGGAGCCCCGGCTCGACGCGTCACTGGCCACGACGGTGGTGTCTAGCGGCTGGTTGCGCTGCCCATGCACCAGGGGAGCCAGGCAGACAGCCGCCCAGAGCTCCCGGCGCACACTTGCCCAGAGTTGGAAGCGTCCTCCCTTGCGGAGGGCCAGCACTTGGTGGAGCATCCTGTAGGCATGGAACCAGATGCTTAGCAGACTCCTGCGAAGCAGTTGGATCCATACCCAGCGTCCCAGTAGGGAGGCCAGCTCATGGTAGCTTGCTCGTCCCCGGGCCAGCACCGCCTCAGTGTCATGGACGAGGAGGGCTAGTCGCTTCGCTGACGGCCACAAGCTCCCATCTTGGTGAAACTCGATGCCCAGGATCTCCACAGCTTGGCCCTCCCGCGCCCGCTCGACCTTTTTCTCATTCACCACCAGGCCAGCTGGCGCGTAGCACTCAGTGCATGCGCGGTCCAGCAGCGCGTTCGCCTCCGCTGCGCTGCGCGCGTGTGTGGTGCCCAGATCGTCGATCATGACCAACTGCGCCGGCCGAGGAGGGTCCTCGGGCAGCAGCTGCCAGTCAAGCTCGGCGGCCCCCACCAACTCCATCCACTCCCGTCCTCCCTCACGCACGGTGCGCACCCCGAGCTGATGCATCGGGACGCTCACACTCAGCCCGGGGTTCAGCTTCCCCGGCCCGAACAGGGTCTGCATGTGCGCCACCTGCGCCAGCAGGACCGAGTGGGACCACCCCATCACCAGAACACGGAACCTGGGATAGAGCCGGCGGCGCTCCCCTGGTTGGTTGATCTCCCTCGATCTGGATTCCCTGATTTGTCGGGGCGGAGGGAGCGAAGGAGGCGAGGGACGCCGCTGGGTGACAGCACATATAAAAAATAAATAGAGCATTTAAGGGGACGGGACACCCCCGAATTTTTTGGCGCCAAAAAATTCGCGCCGGAACCGAAGGTCACAAATTTCACGTGCACGGTGCGCGCACCCCTTGCGGAAGTGGCCATGGCGACTGCGTTCAGGCGAAACTACCACAATAGGGCAAGCGAAATGCAAATATTTTACTCGAATCTAAAAGACAATGAGTTTATGATGTTAGTATGTGGCGGAAATCAGCTGGTTTACAATATCGCTGTTGTTTTTTTATGCCATCGGCATGGGGGGTAATCTGAATTTTTTGGTCGCGCGGAATGAAATAGAATTCATGATAGCGGCAGTAAAATCGCGGTTTTGGGGGTTGTTCTGACCGTGAAGCAGGCATTAATACCGGTAGCATCGAATTCTAAACCCAGCTGGTGGTTTTTGCCAGATTTTCGGCCATTATCGGTAAGTAATTGTTCAGACCTGCGCAGTGCGTGTCTGACCTGTCCATGGAAGAACGGCTGTTGTTGCGCGCCTGGGCGAGGGATTTACGAGGGCAAGGTACAGAAGTGTCGCGAATGTTATCTGCTATCAGTGCTTTCTTCTATGAGCTCATCGTTCGAAGTTTTTTGCGTTCTTTTTGGGCAGTTTCCGCCAGCTAGCTCGCCGTCGCTTGCCGTTGTGTTGTCGAATACTGGCAGCTTTAGATTGTTTTCGTTGATGTCGTGATCAGGGCCGCTTAAGTCGCAGCCTATAGCTCGTCGAGGGTATAAGGCATTTCATAAAACGTGTTGTGGCAAGGATGTTGTGCGTATGGACGCTTCTTGTTGTGTGAGAGTGACGCACCCTCTCTTCGCAGGCCGCAGCGGCATCACAGCACTCATGCGCTGAAGGGCCGCCAATTGTTTATTTGCATTTTATCGTGCAGGGATGGAAGTGTTATAGTGATGATGATGTTGGAGATATTGCATTTGTGTGACTGCATGTAGATAGCAGGCACCATTGGTTGTTTGAGCTTTCCTTTGTTATGATGATGTGATAAGACTACAATGTGCTGAGCCAACCATGGTTGACATGCATGACTGCATGCAAGCTATATATACCATGTTCCTACTTGGTTCCTTGCCCTCCATAGTCCCAGTTTGTCATCCATGCTGGGGAGGATAGTTTAGGAGGTGTTGTTGTGTTGATTAGCTTGGTAGGCATCAACCTTACACTCTAACCTGGGAGAAACATAGGAAATGCTGCTTAGGCATGTTAGGGCTACCATCGTCAAGGCTATGCACATATTTACAAGGCTGGCCATGCTCGAGGGACGATGAAGACGTATGAGGTGCGTGGCCACCCCTTTGTACTTCATAACATATTCAGCATGGATTTGGTGCATGTTGGATGGCATATGAAGTGGCATTGTGGTGTTACTAACTTACTGAGTGGTTCTTAGCGCCTTGTCAGGTGGTCATATAGGAAACCCATCAACTTGAGTAGTTCTTGTCACAATGACCCCCCACATTGAGCATGCGTTGCCGTCAGCGTGCAAGAGTTAATTATGTGTGCTTTGGTCAGTTTGCAGATGTCTTTGATGAAGAAGGAGGTGCTAGTGTGGCTAAATGGTTACTCTAATTTCCTTGTAGCGTCTACATGGGTGGCCGTCTTGGAATGGTTGTAACTTGGGCAGTTCTTGTCAGAATGTCGTCAAACCTTGAACATAGGAGGTACCATATGTGCAGAGGATGGTAGTGTGTGGTTTGGCCAGTTTTCACGCGGCTTGGATGAATAAAGGGGTGTTAGTGTGGTTAAATACTGGCTAAAACCTCCCTTAGCTTCGTCATTGGTGACAACCTAAGAACGTTAACTCGTCGTCTGTCCCTGGTCCTCTACGGAGGACTGAGTTGAACTCAGTCCTCTCTAGAGGACCGAGTTTTTGGGTTTCGTAGAAAATTCGCCCCGGTCAGAATGTTTGACAAAAAATTTCTCTCAAAATTTATTCAAATACTACGTGAAAAGATCTTTCTTGGACATATTTTTGGGATTTTTTTGGATTTGGTATGCGCGGCTAACTGTACGGTCAAAGTACAGGTGGTAAGGGTACTTTTCCACGTGAAACGCGAGTTCCGGAAATGCACGACCTAGCCATGGCGGCTCGCGCCCATGCATGCAGTTTACGTTTGCGGACGATTTAGCCGTCCAAACTCAGTAAATAGATTTAACATGCCCTAAAGATGATATAAATCAATTTTTAGCTCGCGGGGATGCGATTTACCCGGTGTCGGCACTGTTCTTGCTGGAAAAAACTGCGATAAGGCAGGTCGACGGAATTGATGACTGCGCTTGCTTTCCGGCGCAATTTCAATGGCTGATAGGTTTCTTTCTACATTTTAACATGAATTGTATTAGAATATATTGAGTGACAGTATAGATTAGATGATCTCGACCATTCTGTCACGTCATGGTCTATGTGCCGCAAAGTGCCACTTTTGCGGGCACCGCCTGGGCCAAGGTAACGCCAGCCGTGCCAGGTAAAGCCGGATAATCGTTGCCTCTTCGTTCCTTGATGTTCGTACATGAGTTTAAGCTTGCGAGGCGTTGTCAGGTTCAAGTCTTGATGCTCTTTCTTGACCGTTGCCTGCCCCTCTCTAAAACCCCCTTTTCAGATGATGTTAGCAGGCATTTGCCTTAACCCAGTGTAGTTGTGCAGGGTTTTAGGAGCTGTGCAGGTTTAAACACCTTCATAGATGTTAGTTATTCTTTTGCTACGTTCATACTGCATGATTGTGTGGCCACGGGCTGCGTCAAGGGTGCATTCAAGCTTTTACGGGTGAGTGAAAAGTCTTGGTGACAAACCACTGCCATCATGTGCCAGCAACTATGTTGGCCACATCATGGCAAAGCAAAACAGTTGTAGCCATATCTATTGTTGTTTGAAACAATGGAAATATGCTTAACCTACCCATTATATTGGTGGTTGGCACTTATAACATAACCCTTTGTTGGTAGGTATCCAAGCCCATTCCCTACATGCATGCATAGGCTCTCACTACATGATAAGGTATGATATACCTGAAGTATGATGATGCAAGTGTGTTGTCCTGTAATGCTTGAAGGGAAATGAGTTGATTGGGATGGTTGGTGGCCACGGTGATGTAGTATGACCGCACTTACATGCTAGCAAAGTTAGCAAAAGCCCCATTCCTCTCCTGAGGACTGAGAGTTTTTTAATTGTTTCAGGCAGTTGCAGTGGCCAAATGGAGCCCAGTTTTTTGCCACGCTTCAAGAACTATGTTGTTTACATGCCTATATTTTTTCTTCATGCACCAGGATTTGATTGAATTTTTCCCACTCGTTCTTATCCCGAAAAATGCAAATTCGCGAGGGGCGCCCAACGTCCGTGTAATTTTCAGGTGTTCGGGTCAAGTTTTCACATATGCAGTATTTTTGCCAACAAAATGATATCTAGTACACCCCAGATCCACATCAAAACATTTGGGATGGACCCCCCACCTAGTCGCTACACGCGGTTGAAAATTGTCAACTCAGTCCTCCTGTGAGGACTGAGTTGGGACAGACGACGAGTTAATAACTGGAGCTGTGGTGGTCAGAATGACCTGAAATTTTGGGGCTGCATGTCCCCCCCTCTCTAGTATTTGGGAATATATGGTATGGCAACATTTGAAGTGTTTATGATTTGATTTATTTTTTTTTCATTAAAAAAGGACCCTTTTTGCGGGAAAATTAATAACTGGTGCATCCATGCTTATGTATTGGTCCCAATTAGGCAGACTTTCTCAAAAGTGGGGGAACTATGCGGGAATATGTGATTTGGTCCCAATATGTTTGCCCATTGTCCTAGGAAAAATGTGACTAAAATAGCGTCTTTTTCTATTTTTAGCGCGTAACCGGTGTATGGTGGGGGCTAGTACCACCCCCAAGTGGCTGGAAATTTTTTTTTTAATCATATTTATGGTCCCCAATCATCATTGGATTTTTAGCACATGCATAGGTATGGTTTCCAGAAAAGTGCCCTTTAGGGGTGTCCCCTCCCCTTAACCCATAGTCCGTAAACTACCCGACCTGTCGGGTAGTTTGACTAACGGTCGAATTTCGCGCCGCGCCGTAAGCGCCGCGCCACCTGTGACGGATGTCAGTGGTCCGGTGGGTCCGGGAACACTTAGGGACGAAGGTGATGCATAGGTTTGGGGGTAATATTCGCCATAGCCTGGTAATTACAACGTGCATTGAGAATGTATCACGTGACTTTGGCGGGAAAATTTCGCTCGCGCGCGCGCGTAATGAGATATGGCTGACAACGTGCCGCTGTCACGAAATTTTTGCGTCTCACGGCTTGAAACGGCTCAGAATGTTGCTCAGAATGACGATGCATGATTTTCGTAGGTCAGGCACCGCCAGATTTATAGGGTTAGGAAAATACAGGTAGGAAAATATGACTTTCCTGGTCGTCAGTTCCAGATGAGTCATAGCTTGTCATAGGTCGATTTTCTCCCTATGGCCGGGCAATCTGCGCCAGCCCGGGCATCCAGTTTGGGTAAGGGACGTCAGCTGCAGCGTTTGCTGAGAATGCGGACTAGTTTAGTGGCCATCTTTGCACGGAACATCGACCTGGTAGCCATGGTGGATCATGAAGTATGCGGCTATGGCGGCCTTTGCCTGTGGAGCATCAGTATGTGTGAGATATGAGGGTCCCGGCCAGCGGAATCCGGGTAGGGCATGAACGAGCCAGGTACGACAACGTATTTGCGTGTTGTTTGCAGCGGAATACGTATCCCATGCATTATGAATGACGATTTTATCCATGCATATTTCAGCAAGTTCCATGCCTGTTGTAAAGAGTGGTATTAGCCCTGAAAGTGCCCAGTTTTGGGCATTTCTCTGGAGTATACCACTCCGTCAGTGCAGGTAGGCAACGTGTTTGTATTCCAGCACTTTTGGCAGCCTTTGATAGCTTGTTATAATGCATTATTGTGCTGCATGTCATAGATAGCTGTTTTCACGCGCGTAACCCACACACATGTATGAGCATGTTATATAGGGGTAATGGGTTATCCGGGTGGTCTGACCCAAGGAAACCCCCATTGGACTATCCAACTAAGTTGTCCAATGTTGGTATTGAGATTCCCTGCCCTCCCTGGGAAGTTAGGGGGGGGTAGACTTTTCCTTGGGGAAAAAAGATCGTCTTTTGGCCAGCTTTGACTAGAGATATCATCCAAATGCTTGGATAAAGCCAAGGTATTATTGCATATTCTGAAAGCCCTTGAAGTGTAGATACTCCTAGCATCTTGGTTGGGGGTATTTGGAGTTGTGGCCTGTAAGTTATGATTTTTTTCATTTTCAGGGGTATAAAAGTGCCAAAAATGGGTCAGCGGACTATGGGTTAATATTTTATAATAGGCCCTGGTCTTTTATAAGGGGCAGTAGTCACAATGTATAAGGGCCCTGGAATTTAATAAGGGGCGCCAGTGTGGTGGTACGAGAACTGCCCTCTAATAGGGTGCAAGTCCGTACAAGTAACTTGTAAACTAGTTCTAAGTACTTGGACGTAGTTCCAAGTACTTCACTTGGCCTACAGGGTAGTACAGTCTACTTCAATCTACTTCAAACTAGTTCATTCTAGTTCAAACCAGTGCTGACGTGCTTCGGCGTAGCATTGGACGCTCAGGAGGTGAACGGACCTACTGGGGTGTAGTAGACCAAGACTAAACGTAGTACAATGTCAAAAGAATTAGTAGGGATGGGTTCCTTGTAGTACAACTGGCCAAGGGTGCTTTTGGCGCCAAAACCAGGTGTACCGGACTTGCATCCGCCACAGTGGGCAAGTACGCTGCCACTTCGCATGGTGTACGAATATTGTATGGGTCACGGAATTGTGTTTCGACCCGAATTAGAAGGACCTGGGCCGCCGCCGGCCCAAGTCTGAGAAAAAGTGCTGGCATATAACCAGCCGAGGTGTGCCTGTGCTGGTATTCGTTTTTATTAGTGGTGACGGCCAGCCATGGTGGCTGGCAATGATTTAAACGAATGCAAAAGGCCTCCCCGAGTCCGGGGGGGCTGGGAATGAATTTTATTTAGAGACGCGCGACGGTGGTCGGCGTCCAAGCGGTCGTTTGAGGGCCAGACGTTGAAAATCGGGGCAGAAATTGCGGATTTAGTGCCGAAATCTGCGGTAGGGTGCCGGCAATCTTTTTCGGCCTTAACTGACCTGGGACGAGGCGAATAAAGGTTGCTTGGACCTGTTTCGATGGTCCTAAACGACGAGCAAAGGTGGCCGGCTGCTGTCCCGTCGTTTGAGGGGTGGGCATAGAAATTTTGACCCGAAATTGAGTCGCAAGGCCGGAAAGTGCGGTAAGGGAACGAAAATTCTATTTCGGCCCTGGGCGTGCTTGTTCGAGCTGTTTTACGTTTGATACTGCCTTGCACGATGACCCTCAACGACGAGCAGTGTAAAAAATATAGTAGGCTGCAAAGCCGGCTGCCCAAGATCTGAATGCGGCATCATTAGCTATCTTTGGCTCTCGGGGCTTTGCGGGCAGGGCATACCGCGTCACAGCCCGATGGCTTTGATGGAGCGGGTCGGCTGGTCCATTACGTGATGGTAACGTGAAAAAGAATATGTGGAGCCGAATTTTATGGGGAAAACCGGTGGCATGAGGAGCGCTGGGTGTGGCTCCCTGGATTTTATTTCTCGAGAGCTTACGTGGTGGTAAGGCGGCTCGGCGGCCTTGGGCCAGTGGTGGCCGGTTGGGGGAGGTGCCTTTCTTGACGGCTTTGGGGAGCTAAGGACTGTGGTGTTTTGGAACTGGGGGGAGGCAAAATGAGCGGCCTACGTAAAAAGACTTTTGGGCGCTGCCAGGCTGGAACCCTGAGAGCTTTGGGATGACATCTGTAATGGCATCCAAGAGGTGGCAATTTTAATGGGGGGAGCCTGGTGAGACCGGCTGGTTTTGACGGTTGTGAGGGCTAAGAGCAGGGGCGCTTGCTCAAGATAGCCTAAGTGACCGGCTAGCTGTCCTGAGAATGGAATGGAGATTACACCTTGCTATGTATGCCGCCGGCAGCCCTCTAGGGCGAGTACCTGGGGATGCTTGCACCCCGGGTTACGCCCTGCAAACAGAGGGCTGTGACCGTAGCGGCAGCTTGTGGCATGTGACTTTTGGCGAGTCGCTGGGCCATAGCACTGGATCGTGACAGTTATGGCATGAGGAGCGCGAGGAGGATGGTGTAGGGTGGAAGTTGGCAGACGTGCCAGCTATTTTCGCTGGACGAGGAGGGGGGAAAGGTGTGGGGGATTGATTGACCGTACCTTTGGTTGGACGCTGTTCTCTCCTATCCAAGGGGGATGAAGGCATTGTTTGAGACTTCGCTAGTGGGGCGCACTCCAGCAGACAAGCTGGGGCCCCACTGTTGGTGACAGGCTTCCCCGCGACCAGTAAGTGAGGGGCACTCTAGCAGTCATGCTAGGCCTTCACTATTGGTGACGGGTCCTCCACGGCCAGAATGGCCAGGCTGGGGGAAGCGGGAAGTGAGATGGCAGCATCAGCTGGCTGGGGGGGCCTGCAGATGCTTTATTCACCAATTATGCGACTTTGGTCCAAGAGTCTCTTGTGCGTAAACGTATTTTGTAAAAAATAATGTCTGGAGCCCTCAGTGATGGAGTGAACGAGTTGAGACATGCATAGGGATGGTTGATCTCCCTCGATCTGGATTCCCTGATTTGTCGGGGCGGAGGGAGCGAAGGAGGCGAGGGACGCCGCTGGGTGACAGCACATATAAAAAATAAATAGAGCATTTAATATTTTATAATAGGCCCTGGTCTTTTATAAGGGGCAGTAGTCACAATGTATAAGGGCCCTGGAATTTAATAAGGGGCGCCAGTGTGGTGGTACGAGAACTGCCCTCTAATAGGGTGCAAG
The DNA here is from genome assembly GCA_009746045.1 of Mesostigma viride. Taxonomy (NCBI): domain Eukaryota; kingdom Viridiplantae; phylum Streptophyta; class Mesostigmatophyceae; order Mesostigmatales; family Mesostigmataceae; genus Mesostigma; species Mesostigma viride. The sequence goes on along the minus strand of RPFO01000103.1, from coordinate 2,249,258 downwards.
TCCGTACAAGTAACTTGTAAACTAGTTCTAAGTACTTGGACGTAGTTCCAAGTACTTCACTTGGCCTACAGGGTAGTACAGTCTACTTCAATCTACTTCAAACTAGTTCATTCTAGTTCAAACCAGTGCTGACGTGCTTCGGCGTAGCATTGGACGCTCAGGAGGTGAACGGACCTACTGGGGTGTAGTAGACCAAGACTAAACGTAGTACAATGTCAAAAGAATTAGTAGGGATGGGTTCCTTGTAGTACAACTGGCCAAGGGTGCTTTTGGCGCCAAAACCAGGTGTACCGGACTTGCATCCGCCACAGTGGGCAAGTACGCTGCCACTTCGCATGGTGTACGAATATTGTATGGGTCACGGAATTGTGTTTCGACCCGAATTAGAAGGACCTGGGCCGCCGCCGGCCCAAGTCTGAGAAAAAGTGCTGGCATATAACCAGCCGAGGTGTGCCTGTGCTGGTATTCGTTTTTATTAGCCCACCCAACCCACCCTGAGGGGAGTGAGATGGCAGCATCAGCTGGCTGGGGGGGCCTGCAGATGCTTTATTCACCAATTATGCGACTTTGGTCCAAGAGTCTCTTGTGCGTAAACGTATTTTGTAAAAAATAATGTCTGGAGCCCTCAGTGATGGAGTGAACGAGTTGAGACATGCATAGGGATGGCCGACCTCGTCTGACCAGACTGGGGGCAGCGCGAACCACTTCCGCCACTCCGTTGGCACAGAGAAGCGGTAGTAGTACGTCTCCAGGTCCGTTTTACTCGAGTAGCTGGGCGCGCCCCCGGCCATCTCGGCCACCGCCCCCACATCTGGCAGGTAACAGCTGCCAGGGGTGAGGAACTTGTCGTTGCTCTGCACCATGTTGCAGATGAGTTGCTGGCGCTGGGCTGACGGGTCCACCACCCCTGGATCGCGCTTGGGCACGCCGAACAGGCCGTTGGTGACCGGTGGTTCCTCCTCGCTATACTCTGTCATCCCCGTCTCCGCCAGCCGCACGCTCAGGCGCGCGTACTCCGTGTCGCTCGCACAGCCATGCGTTACTCGCCGTCGACGCCCTGGCTGCGCTGCCTCTTCCCTCAAAATTTTTTTATATTGCCATATACCTCCCTCCACTGGGGGGGAGGCAGTCCATCAGCGGCACGCTGCCCGCCACTCCGCCCGCGGGCAGCGCAAGTCTCTCCGGGGCAATTATTTCATATTGCCCGTCGGGCCCATAGGGCCCAGACTCAACGTCATGCACCAGGTCCTCTGCCGCTACGGCTCTCAGCCGGCGCTCATGGACCTGGGCGGCAATCTCCAGCCCTTGTAGGGCCGCCTGCTGGGCCGCAGTGCAGGGGGTCACTAAGGACACCCCGTTGGTACCGCAACCCGCGGGCTCCTGGGCAACAGGTGCGGGCAAAGCCATCCGCATGCCACCGACAGGACCCGTTTCAGGCGGTTCCTGTGCTCCCCTCCACAACCAGTTGAGGCCATCCACGATTCGCGCGCTGCGCTGGAGCAGGGCCCGCCGCCGCATGGCCCGCTGATACCTACGTCGGGACCGTAGGCGCGCGCGGTCGAGGGGCTTGATGGCCACCTCTGGGAGGGGGAATACACCTCGCCCTCTCACTTCTTCTGGGAAGAGCCCGCCACTCCTCCCTCCGCCTTGTCCTCCTTTCCTCGCGCCGACGCCAACGCATCGCGCTCCTTCTTGTGTGCCCGCAGCGCTCGTCGAGCCGCCCGCGTGCGGACACCCCCTGCCGGCCGGTAGGGCAGCATGTACCCGGACGCGTTCCAAGACCCGCTGGTCTCCACCAGCAGGAGAGCCTCCACGCAGAGCGCCAGGTACTCCACGCCCGCCAGCTCGCTGCACACGTTGGGACTGAGCTCCTTGTTGAGCGTATCCCAGACGTGGCACAGGTTCTGGGCCAGCTCCATCCTCTCCTTGGATGCCCACCCAAGTCCCGTCCCCTCCTTCTGCTGGCGCAGCACGGGGGCCCTTTGCACGTTCAGCCAGGCCACCATGTTGCCGTTGTGGCCCTGTATGGCGGTCTCCATGTGCTTGGGGGCCGTGCGCTGGTGGTACTTGTGGTCTTCCACGTCCCACACCACGCTGAGCGCCCGCCCCGCCGGCAGGTACTCGAGCAGGTTGACCCCGCGGGTAACTGGCAGGTCGGTCAACCTCCCACCTGTGCCCCGGCCACCCGCGCGCCCTCGCCCGCTCCCCTCCGAGTCGCTGCTCGTGCTGTCGCTGGACGTGCACCGGCAGTGCCGATGCCCGCACTCCCGGCACTTGGACCGCTTGCTCTCCCGTTTCCTCTGCCCACCTTGGGCTGCTGCGAGCGCCATGTGGTACGGGGTTCCAGCCGCTGGCACCCAGGTACCGTACGCGGTACCCGCTGGTGGGTAGGGCTGAGGCCAGGCTGCACCCATCTGCCCTGGGTAAGCGTACGCTGGGCCCTGCGTTCTTTCCACGCCTGTCGGTGTGCCCGGGTACCCATGGGGCCCGCTTGTCCACCCGGCAGGGCTGGGCCCTGCTGCCCCCGCCCCCCCCATGCGCCCCCTTCCTGCACGCTGGGTGCTGGCACCCGTACTGCGGCTCCCAACCCCTGGGCGCCACCAATCCCCAGCTGTTGGAAGCCCCCCATGAGGGCATTCATCTGCGCCATCATTTCGGGGCTCAGTCCCATTCCGGCCACCCCGTCCCCCTTGGCACTGCGCGGGAGACCTGCTTTCTCCTCCTTGCCTCCCCCGCGCGCGCCCGCTTTTAAAGTGCCTGAGCGTGGCACTGCAGACACCCCCTCGCCTCCCCCAAAACTAGCGCCAGCCGCGTTTGCCAAGCTCCTCCCTGCATTTGCAAGCTGTTTCCTGCCATCCCCTCCGACGACAGGCGCCATATGACCAAAAACGGCGGGAAAAACGGCACCTGGTGCGCCAGCAACTGTGCTAGCACCTGGGGGGCGAAATCCCTGCGCCTGCTCCTCTTTGGCCCCCGCCAAAGCTTCCCCGACATCAGTGTCCTCCTCTGAGGAGTCCCCGTTCGGTTCCTCATCGTTTGTAATGCCTGTTGTACCTTGTGCTAACATTTTCGCCACCTTGGCTGAAATATTTTGCGCCAGCTCCTCACGAGTGTCATACCCATTGATTTCAAACCCAAAGATCCGAAGCTTTTCTGCCAAACTTCGTAACTTGTTTTCCGAGCTACGCAACAATATTTTAGGGTATTCAGAGCCGAGTTCTGCCGCTATAAAATAGGCGACAGCTGAGGCGTTCCTGCCATGGTTCACATAGATTTCCTCCACACGACTCGCAAATCCGCGCGGTAAATCCCCCGTCTCGCTAGCGTTTTCATCCCCGCTAGCCATCATATTCGTAAAGAAGAAGTCGTTAGCTTTAAAACGGACCTATTCCGAGGTAAAACGGCCAAAAGATGGCTTAGAAAACCGAAAAAACTGATAAAGCATGCGCCGCCATGTCTTCCTCAATAAATTGGCTGCATTGCATGCGCACGGTGACGGATGCAAGTCCGGTACAGTACTGGCGCGGCGCCCAGGTGCCACTGACCAGTTGTACTACAAAGAACCCACTTGTACTGATTCTTTCGACATTGTACTACGTTTAGTCACTGTCTACTTCAACCCAGGTGGTCATACCACCTCCTAGGCAGGTTGTGCTACACCTGAACGAATCTTTACTAGCCTGAGCTAGTTTGAACTAGTTTGAAGTAGATTGTACTACCCTGTAGTACCAATGAAGTACTTTGAACTACATCCAAGTACTTGGAAACAGTCCAGAGGTCATTTTCAGGGACTTTCACCCTTTCCAGGAGCATTTCTCGCAGATCAGCCATGAGGCAGCGGCACCGACTCGCACTCCGCTCCCCTTAGTCGCAAATCAGGGAATCCAGATCGTAAGATCAACCAGGCATCTGGCAGTGGTACTTTCCGCCCGACACCATCAAGCCAAACGAGGCCTTTTTCGCAAAAGTCCCACATGCCCCTGAGGAGGTGCCTGAGGAGTGGCGCCCTTTGCCGTGGCCATCTCGCGCGGACATCTCCGCCCTGCGTGAGCACGATGCAGCGCCTGAACCACCACCGACGCAAGAAGAGCACTTCATGGCGTTGGTCGACGCAGAGGCGGTGCGCGTCACCCCGCTGGTAGACCGAGTTCGTCATGATGGCCACACACAGCAGGATGGGCGGCAGAAGACAGGGCCATGGCAGCCAAGGTCGCTTACTTGAAGCGCATGCAAGGCGTTGAGAAAGGCTCCGCTGTTCTATACTGGCACCCTTCAGCTGGTATTCTCTGCAACTCGAAGCTCACGTGGACTCCAGTCCTCTTTGGCATCATCAAGGAGGTGGTTGCGAAGGAGGATGGCGGCCAACCTTCTATTGAGCTCTTTGTATACCGCGCTAAGCATTTGCGTGACACGTGGCACCCGTGGAACCCAGACATTGCGCAATGGCCCCATCCGCCCCCCACTGCGGCGCACACGGCGATCATCACCGCGTCAGACCTCGTCTTGACACAAGTGGTGGGCAAGCGAGGTCAGCCGCCCCATGCAGTCTCCTTGGGTGCGAACAAAAAGCTCACCAAGGAGTGCCTAAAGGCGCTGAAGGAGGTGCCCTATGACGCGGAACACCCGGTCGTGAAGTGGCAAGATGCTGAATGCTCGAAGGGCATCGTCGGCATGGCGAAGGCATGCTGGGAAGGCATAACGCTGCAGGTCAAGAGTGGCAGCCGCAACCTCGTAGGGCAAGTCGTGTGTCATTGGGCGTCGGAGCGTGTGACATCCGCGGACGGTCGCACCGAAAGCCGGGACGGCAGGTACCATGGTCGTGTCGCTGTTGTCGACACGCAAAACGACATGGTAGCCATGTACTGGGGTGCCCGTTGGGAGGAGGACGCGGTTTCTTGCGTGCCTCTCCACGAGCTGGAGGCACAGATCTGCGGGTGCCCCGGTGTGGTCGTCCCTGCGTTGCAAGCGCCGGATATCACCCTGGCCGAGGCTCGATTGCGCGAGATGGTTCCACCCAGCGACGATGTGGCGGAGAACAACAACGCAGGCGCCTCCCGGCATCGGAAGCGAGCGCTCATCCTTGCCGATGACGATGACGACGACGACGACGACGACTGCTGAAGCGCGAGCAGCGTTGTTGTCATTGAGCTGCTCATGTGCTGCTGCTGCTGCTGCTGCTGCTGTGCTGCCATGCTACTGTTGCTGCATTGCTGCCGTGCTGCTGTTGTGCTGTTGTGCTGATGTGTTGCTGCATTGCTGCCGTGCCGCTGATGTATTGCTGTCGTGCTGCTGCCGTGCTGCTGTGTTGATGCACTGCTGCATTGCGGCCGTGCTGCTGAGCTACAGTTGTGCTGCTGCTGTGCTATGGTCATGCTGCTGCTGTGTTGCTGGGCTGATGTGTTGTTGCATTGATGTAGTGGCTATTGTTCCGCTACTACAATTTGCTACTGATGCCGTTGCTGGTGCTTTGTTGCATGTCAGTGCCCGCTATGTTCACACCACTGTTGCCGCGGTTGGTATCGCGTGATTTCCACCGGTTGTGCGTTGACATGTGTTACTCATGCATTTCCCCCTATATTTGGTAGCACGCGGTTTCGCGTTAGTTAGGTGCAGACAGCTGCATGTAGACAAACATCTTGTTTAAGTCCGTCAATTAACTGTTCTTGACACATCATGGTCCAAGTCGACCGACCTGTAGGGACCAGTAGAGCAATTGTCTAGTGTCTCAGTGTCCAGAGGCCTCAATTGAGGCCTTTTGGCTCAATTGAGGCCTTTTTCACCAAGGTCACCTGGGGACGGTAATTTTGGCGGGAAGGACCGGTCCTATGGGTCGTCCGGCCCCAGTGGCGCGAATCTGGTATATGTGCTGAGCGTCCTGACCCGTTGGGGTCGACAGGGGTCGACGGTTACTGGAAAATACGTGAGGTGGAAAAGTACCTATTTTGGCCACTTTCGTGCAATGGGATGATGAATTTTCACGAATGCACGACCATGGCGGCCTCGAGTAAAATAGACCGTATGGCCACGTCCGTGCATCATTTCGAGCAGTATGGAGCGCGTTGGGCATATAAATTATCCCTGAAGCTAGCCCGACCGCTAGATGTGTCGAAAGACGATTTATAAAATCGTGGGGTCGTTATTTGTGTGCTGAATGCCAGGTTAGTGAAATTCAGATGGGGCGTAGATTGCGTTGATAGTGCGCCTACCAGCAGGCCGGTGCTTCGATATGCTGGGAAGGAGACTGGCGGAACGGCGGGGGGGTATGTTGGGGCAGCCGTGACTAAAGGGGCGCTGGTTATATTCGAGCCTTCTGGCGTGTATCCGTAGGTAGAGAAGGGGACGTGTTTTTAGGTAGGAAAAACTGGGTTGCGGACAGCGAGAACGCGCGCGCGCCCGGCTATGGCAGCGCTCATACGCAAGCAGCGCTGGCACGGGCGTTGGCAGCCGTTTTCATGCGTCAATGAACGATGCATGGAGCTACTGTCCGGCAGGAGGAGCGGCCTGCGCTGGTCCCGGAGACCTTAAGAAAGTCGAGTTTGACCAGCGTTCCTGTCGCAGCCACCTCCACTGCCCGCGTTAGTGCGCGCTTCATGATGCCATGTGTCGATGCGTGTGAAAGTTGAGTGCATCCAGGTGGGAGAAGGTTTATATCATCATTTGGTTTGCAACGCTGCCAGTTTTTTGTTGTTTACCGGCACCTGGCCGGTGTGACTTCAAGGCAGGTTATTAGGTAGTGCTGCGCTCTGCGGATGGGGCCCGTTGTGTAAGCGTGTGTGCTTTCTGTTAATTCTGTAAGAAGCATGATATTTCCTGCTGCGTTGCTCATGTCACAGGCAAGCCTTGCAAGTGCCAAGAAATGGGTTAGAGGTCCGAGAACTGGGTATGAGTGTCCATTCATGCTCTTCTATCTTGCCATGCTGTTCATGTGCTATCTTAACAGCAACACCTTGTTAGAAAATATCATAAGTGCATAGGTATAGGTGCTTGGTGAGCGAAGGTAAGTGCTTGGCAGTTCACATCTGTCATGATAATGCATGATCCTTGTGCGTGGTTGCAATAGAGGCTGTGGATTCTTCGTAGTTACGTGCAATACCCATGGCAGGCTATTACTGCCTGCAGTGCTTTGCGACAGCCCCGGCCGTGCAAGTGTGTGTGTGTGGTCCCTTGGGGAGCATGCCATGCCTTGCCATGCTTACCGGGTCACGGGAAAGCCTCGCAAGACCCGTAAGACACGTTAGATGCATAGGGAACTGAGCACTATTGCCTTTTTGATGCATGTATCTATGGTCATGTTGTGTTCATGGTGCCGCCGCAGCAACACCCTGTTTTATAAAATCATAATTAAATAGGTATTGGGGCTGTATGACTGATGTTAAGTGCTGGGAACCCCAAAACAATCATAATAATGGATGTCCTATGCTCATATTTGGAATAAAGTTTGTTTGGCTACATGCAACACCCAATATAAAAAAGGCCTCAATTGAGGCCTTTTCCTGGACATTGGGACACTAGGAGAAAGAGCTCGCTGCAGAAGCCGCGTGGCAGCCGTGGCTGTACCTGTAGTACGACCTGCATATATATGGATACTGTATTTGGATACTGGGTTGTTGATCAATTCTGGTTTTAATTTATTTAGTGTACCTGGTGTTGGCATGCCAATTAACTCAGCGCTAAACTACTTTATGCACAATGATGCAACTTGATGCTATAGTGACGTGCCACGATGTAACTTTATTAACTTCACCATTAGTCATGGGGTCAATAGGATTGCTCATTATGCCATGTTAACATGAACCATGGGTTACGTAATAGTGAAAACAGTAATCATGATGCTCCACTTGAAGTCTCCAACATGGTCATGTTTGGAATTTTATTGATCATATTTACAATATATGAAAAGAGACAACAAACGTGGAAGCATGGCACGCCGAGGCCGATAATATATGTGTGAAATATGAAAAGAGACAACATCTTTGGCAAGCATGATCATATCATGCTTGCCAAACATATGAATGATATCGACCATGTCCAGAAACCATGTTTGCCAATGGTGCATTTAGGATACATTTGAAGCCGTGCAAATGTATCCTAATCCGGTAAAACCACCCTTACGAGAATGGCATTCCGTTTCACGTCGCCGCCAGCGCCTCGTACAAGAACATGATCGCGGCAGTGGCAAAGTATGGACCTGCCGCAGCAGTGAAGGTCAATTCTGGGTTCATTGCCAATGATTTTTTTTTTTAGGGATTCGTGGCATGCACTTGTTGTAATTGTGCAGCGAAGCTGCCATCTATTGTGCTATGACATCCTCTGCATCGAGGCTGCCAGAGCTCTGGGTGCATTATACCATTCAATTATGTATTATGTTGTCAATAATGCATTGTAATAAAAGAGACCGGTGTTAGATGGTCAATAGTTTGCATGTCCACAATATACAAATGTACTTGAAGGATGTATTGCAATGTCGATCTAAGTGTGGCAGGTGGCAAGTCACTGCCATTATGCTCATTAATGAATAGCAGAGAGCATAGTACATAGTAACCTTTGTTGGATGCAGGGCCACACATCCTTAGAATACCCCGTACTTTAAGCCTTTGCCTCAATAATACCCCGTACTTTTTAACCACAATTTCAAAAATACCACGTATGCCGTATTGCGTATTTCCAGGGACAAAGTACCCCCATAGCTAGGTTCTTTTTTGCATGTCCTACGTATTTTCGGCTGTTAGCCATGTAAGGAGATGTGGGTAGAGCAGGGGCACAGCTGCTGCGGGCTGGCCCTGCACATTCACATAGTGTGCTCACCCTAGCATACAGATGGCCGTGTTGCCATCTGGTAGACATGTCTGTGTTATTCCACCGTGTGGAGCTAGCACACATGTTGTAATAAATTTGATGTTTTGTGGTGATGCATGCAAAGCAAGGCAAGGCCAGAAATGGAGTTGGTGAGCTATGCTCATTTTATCTATGACTAACCTGCTGAGCGGAGAATGCAACGCCGTATAGCACAAAAAGAAAAAATAATTTTTTAGAAAAAATATTTTTTGTGCTGGCACCCGTACCCCAGCCACCCACGTAGGGGTTGGCTGGACAGGTGGTTGCTATATGAGGTGGGCTGCCATTCTAGGGAAGCAGGTTTATTCTTTTGCCTCCCACCCACCCCCCCTGGCAAAAGGGGTAGAGCAGGGGCACAGCTGCTGCGGGCTGGCCCTGCACATTCACATAGTGTGCTCACCCTAGCATACAGATGGCCCTGTTGCCATCTGGTAGACATGTCTGTGTTATTCCACCGTAAAGAGCTAGCACGCATATTGTAATAAATTTGATGTTTTGTGGTGATGCATGCAAAGCAAGGCAAGGCCAGAAATGGATACCATTTTCTTCTCAATGTCCAGTGTAAGTCGTTCTTCCGCTCGCCTGCCATAGTTGGCGAAGTGGATAGCGAACTGACGTCCTGAAACTTGGTAGAAAAATGATCACAGCTGCGATGGGGAAGGTTTGTAAGTGACAGCTTGTCGACGGATTCGACCTTGGGAACTGAAGGTGGAGCCTGGTCTTGATGTGGTGGTAGTGTGATGGTCACGCGGATGTCGCTGGCTAGTGCGGCGAAAGTGACCGATGTCGCCTGCGAGGGATCCTGCTTCTCGCCAGCGTGCGTCTCATTCCCAGGAGCAGATGCGGAGTAATAAGGTAGAACCCCTCTGTCACCCAACTTAGGAGTCTCTCGCCCCACTCTAGTAACCATCTCACGCATGGCCTCCTCCTCATCCGCAATCCTCTGGCGAGGTCATCCCACATCCTGTTCCACCTCCTCCACCATTTCTATACATCGCTGCATATTTCTATACATCGCTGCATGTTGTTCATCGTATTGTAATTGAATTTTTTGCTGCTGAGAGGCGATTCGCTGCTAATCGGGCTCCGTCTCGACCTGGCGTAGTGTTGACAAGAAAAAGGAAAGGTGGCGAGGCACTAGGTGCTGGAGTCCGCTCGCCCAAAGCATTGGGCGACAGTGACCCTCCTCCTCCTCGACCCACTCCAGTCAGCGACGGCTCGCCTGGTTGGATACCAGACGCAAAAACAGAAAACTTTGGCCCGACGGACAGCGAGGCCCGCCTCACTTCAGACATAGAAGTACGATCAAAATCAAGTTGACATGGTGGAGCATGCACAACGGTCTGAAAGTGCCAAAAAACACCCATCTTATTCCTCCTAGCTGCACTAATATTCGGATGATGGTCAAACTTGCATGGTGGCTGGCTTCCCCATGGTACCCAGATTTACTGTGCCAAGTCACACCTTGGTTCGCCTCTTGGTGCTCACAGAATGGTAACGTCCAAAAGCATTAAAAACGCCAAAATTGCCGGTTTTATTCATAATAAATTCCACAAACAACACAATTAATGTCGTTTTGACCTGGAAATGGGCAGACACATTAAATATAACATATGCAGCTCAATTACCAAGTTGCACCCCTATAATAGAGATGGGATGGCCAGAAATTATGCTGTCAACCGTCACAAATACGGTCATTTGGAGCATTTTATGGATCATTAAATGCACCCAACAATGCAAATGAGCTCAGATTAACCTGGAAGTAAGCAAACACTTTACTTGCAACATCTGCAGGCTGGCTGCAAAGTTGCACCTTGATTGAACACCAACTAGTTACATGATTCTGCTGTCACGCGTCACTCTCGCGCAAAATTTGGATATATAATGCACCACAGGCAGCGCAAATGAGTTCAGACAGAGCTGAAATTTTTAATGCAATTTAAATAGAGCATGCTGAACATGATTGCCAAGTATTACCTCAGTCACACCACAGATGATGACGTGTCACAATGACACGTGACAGCAGCCAACATCATATAATATTTCCTTACAAGTTCATACCCCATAACAGTACGAGCTGAGGTAAGGTTGAACTCCAACTTGGTTATCTCCACCCATACATGTGGCATGCACTTCATCATGGAAATACATGAACATTTGTCTCTTTGATACATCAATAGTATTAACTACTGTACCAACATTCCAATGGTGGGGCGTGTTGAGAGAGAGCAACTAGTTGGCAAGTCAAATAGTGGTTCGAAGCAAACATGGCTGCACACTACATTTGCTTGCAGTTGCTATCTAACATCTCTAGCACATTAACTAGCCAGCTAGCTCGCATGCCAAACAATCTTCTGAAGGTGCATGGGCATTTTTTTATGTGTTGTTCATCGTGCACCCTGGACTACCAATCCTAGTGAAGCATGGGCTATGCACGGCAGATGGAGGATGTGGCCATGGGCATGCCATGAGCTGATGCCAGCGAAGGTGCTGGCAGCAGGCAGGTCAGGCAGCAGTAGTGGGATCTAGTGATGCAGAAGAGAGTGGCACATGTGGTAGAAAGTAATGCAGATGGCAGTAGTATGGCCAGTGGCACGAGGCAGCGATCATGAAGGCTATCGTTATGCAGATAGATGTTATGGTCTAGCCTTGAGGTTATGTTGCTACTGCTGCATGATGGAAGGGAAATTTATGTGGCAGGTGGCACGGTACAGCCAACAGTGGTGTAGTGTGCAAACCAACTCATTGGGGTGGGCTTGTGGTGAAAGCTCTCCATTCAGATTTCCGTGGCAACACACCAGGTCATGATATTCTGTGGTGCTGGCAAGTGGTAGTGACAGATTGATCATGCCAGTGATTGATAGCAATGGTGAGCAGTAGGGTGCCTTCTTTGATACTACTGGCATTATCTGTTGTGCCAGGTGCCAGCTATGTCAGCTGCCGATGCTGCTAAATGTGGCCCCAGTTTCTGGTGCTACGATAGAAGAGATGAAGAGGGCCGGCAGGAACTTGTGGCTGCAATCACGATCAAGGCTGCGATGGGCGAAGTCAATATGGCAGATTGTGGCAGCAATGGTGCAGGGCCTGGCGTTATCGTTTATGGCAGATTCCATACTGAGTTGTAGGGACACTGCCAGCAGTTACACCAACAGGCGAGACTCATGGTGGTGGACGTTGCTCCTGGTGGGAGTCTATAATATCTGTCACATGGGTATGCGCACACGATGCACCTGGTGGTCCTCCATGCTAACGACAGGAATGTTGGTATTGCTATGCAATCGTGGCACTGCTAACAACGGCGTAACAGTGGTAGGTGTGTTGGGGTGGTGGGGAGTGATGTGGCAGTGGTGTGGCAGCAAGCACTTTGGTAATCGTTATTGTGATGTTGTTGTGAGCCCGTAGAAGGTGTCCTGGTGAGATTCATGCCTCTTACGCAATGCTGTAAGCCCATTGTGCACTCTGTTGTGCCCGCAACAATATTCATCATCATAGGCAGCAACCATATCAAAGACAAATCAGCCCCCTTCCATGTATAGTACTTAATTCTCAGCCTGCTTCAACATATCTGAATGTAACAAGGGCAATGAATCCTGGGTTTCCCAAGGCAGCAACAGCATCTGCGCACTTCACATACCTGGGCTCCCCCCTGGTTTCTTCGTGCCTCCCAGCCCCAGATCAGAACACGCCGCCCATCATTGATAAACATGGTGCATTATAATCTGGCCAAGGAAAGAGGTTGAAATACTTACCAACAGTCCGCTAAAGTGGAGCCCCAGCAGCGTGTTGTATGGCCTGTTAAAGCTGGATAAGCTCCAGGGTTGCACATCAACACACCTATATGTGCTGACTGTTGAATACAGGACATGTACCTTCTGTTTGTTGCCTTCAGGCTCAGCTTCCTACGCCATGAATTACACTTGGAAGAATGAACAGGCGCACATCACGCTGTTTTGGGGAGGCTGGCCATGGCTTACGTCTCCCTCTCGAGCAGCGATGCTTGACGAGGCGTCCGGCGTAACATGAACGAGGCGCTTTCACGAGCCTCGGGGAAAGAGACAGGCAGAAAATCTGGAAGGGGAACGGGGCTGGCTTCACCCTACCTTGGATCGGATGCCGAAAAAGCAGGTTCCACTGTACAGCGTCGACTCAACCAGCGCAATGCGTATTCATGCTTCATTTCGCAACGATCGCAGGCGATATTCAGTGATGAGCGCTGGTCTACACTACAGAGCCAGCAAAAAATCAGGCTGGGCTTCGCTCTAGAAGTTGTTGAAGCGCCCTGCGCAAATGGGATGACAAAAATGATAGAAACGAGGGAGTGGCATATTTTTACGTGCGTTGCCATGATCAGCCCCGCACGCACCCTCCTGGCAGTTTCAACTGCTGCGGCAACGAGGCATTTACAATGGCAGTCGTTTTAACAAAAGTTTTTCGGTCAAAAATGTTTGAATTAGTCATAGAATCGTGCGAGCGGCTTACAGGCTCGAGCTACAATGTCGCCGTTTTCGATAAGTTTCCGGTGTGACTTTTTTGGGGTCCACTGCAAAATGCAGCGGACCTGACCCGACCTCGCGAAAATGCCCGCCCTTTTTCTGTTTTCCTGAAAAAATGGGCCGATTTCTTTAGGATAAAAAAATATCTACGTGAAGTAGATGAGTTATGAAGGCTCAAAATGAATTCGCTGTCCGTAATGTGTTCTCAGGACGGTCGCTAGGATTTTCACGGCCGCCATGGGTGCTGCGTGACTTTTTGCCTCGTCGTCACCTTCCCGCCCACCAGATTTTCGTGATCTCGCGCCAATTTGGTGACGGAATAAGATGGTCGTTTTTGGCGGGGCTCGGACCGTTGTGTGAGTAGCTCGCACAGCACCTTCCCTAGAGAGAGGTGAGTGAGATGAAGAAGGATCTCCCGCACCTGGTTCCGTACGGGGTGAAGGTGATTGTGTCTTTGAACCATGCACTCATACCACCACATGGCTCGCGATTGTCTACCTAATAGTAAACAACGGATAAGGCTGACTCCAGGTCGGAAAGAGCAAGATATTCACAGGAGGATGTGTCTCTCTCTTTCTTACTCGGAGTTTTCCGCAGAGCCATCATTATCTCCGGACGATAGACATCTTTTCAACATTCTACTACTTCTGTAGATTCTTTTGTAGACAAGTAGATCTCAAGAGAAACATCTAGGTATAGATTCCTCCGATACCAATGTAACGACTGAAAATGATCATCAACATCATCTCTAGTCAAAATACGAAAGATCCTTACCTGGGTTGCCTTCCTGAGCAACGGATCTTCAATTAATTAATTAATTATTTAATTAATTAATTAATTAATTAATTAATTAATTAATTAATTAATTAAGGAACATAATTAATTTAGGAACATAACTTCGTTGGGAGTATATGTAGCACATAGCCCTTGAGAAGGGGCATATGGCCTATAATACATTCTAAGCTACTTCCTGCAAGGGTGGGAATGTAAACGACACTTGCTCTACTAGGTGCCCCTGGGCACCTGCAGCCCCATGATCTATCAAGCTATGCCCAGCTAAGGGGGAGCCTGTCATGGGGGGAAAGATCAGCATAGCTATACACAAGCTAGAGCGTGGCATCTCAGCAGAGAGCAGCTCTCTGCATGGGCACAGCATATAACTAAATAAAGCTGGGCATCACCTGGAGTGTGGCGCATCATAGCTCATTACAGAAAAAAATTTACAAGGAAAAATATTAATCATTTGACAAAGAAAATTGATGTGCTATCGGGGAAAAGGCACACATGTACATGGCTAAATAATACTCGTGCATCAGCTGGTATAGAGCCTGTAGGAGGCTTACATGTACATGGCCACGGTCTAACTATGCTACACTACTACTGCTGTATTCCCCTAAGCTGGGGCAGCTGGAGTCGCTGGGGCCGCGGTGGTCGAGGGGGTCGCGTGCCAGGGCTTGTGGGTGACGTAGATGACCGCCCCCTTCCAGTACACCGGCTGGCCCGCCTTGGTGTGCCGGAGCTGGAGGTAGGTCGGCCATAGCTCCCGTCGCCGTTGTTGCTGCGCCAGGGTCAAGTCGTCGTCCACGGTGAAGGGAGTGTTCTCGAGCCGCTTGCGGCGTCTGAGAAACGAAATCTTGTCCGCTGGGCTCTTAAAGATGAGAAGAAGCGGGGGCGCCCCTGCCTTACCCCGCGCGGGGGGAAGGCGGTGGGCGGTCAGCTTAATCTCACCAAGGCCCATGCGATCAAGGATTTTGCTCTCAAACGCACGTGCAAGCTTCACGGAATTCTCACCTTCCTCCATGTCGAAATTCTTGAGTATGACGTTAAGGCTGCGCTTGGCGAGCTCGGCGTCCTCGCGGAGGTCGAGCTGCTGCTGCTGGGGCTGTGCTGCAACGGCGGAGGTGGTGGAGGTGGTGTGCTGCTTAACCCATAGTCCGCTGACCCATTTTTGGCTCTTTCATACCCCTAAAAATGAAAAAAATCATTACTCACAGGCCACAGCTCCAAATACCCCCAACCAAGATGCTAGGAGTATCTACACTTCAAGGGCTTTCAGAATATGCAACTGATACCTTGGCTTTATCAAAGCATTTGAATGATAGCTCCAGTCAAAGCTGGCAAAAACGGACGATCTTTTTTCCCCAAGGAAAAGTCTACCCCCCCCTAACTTCCCAGGGAGGGCAGGGAATCTCAATACCAACATTGGACAACTTAGTTGGATAGTCCAATGGGGGTTTCCTTGGGTCAGACCACCCGGATTACCCCGGCATTACCCCTATATAACGTGCTCATACATGTGTGTGGGTTACGCGCGTGTAAACAGCTCTCTATGACATGCAGCACAATAATGCATTATAACAAGCTATCAAAGGCTGCCAAAAGTGCTGGAATACAAACACGTTGCCTACCTGCACTGACGGAGTGGTATACTCCAAAGAAATGCCCAAAACTGGGCACTTTCAGGGCTTAGAATACCACTCTTTACAACAGGCATGGAACTTGCTGAAATATGCATGGATAAAATCGTCATTCATAATGCATGGGATACGTATTCCGCTGCAAACAACACGCAAATACGTTGTCGTACCTGGCTCGTTCATGCCCTACCCGGATTCCGCTGGCCGGGACCCTCATATCTCACACATACTGATGCTCTACAGGCAAAGGCCACCATAGCCGCATACTTCATGATCCGCCATGGCTACCAGGTCGATGTTCCGTGCAAAGATGGCCAGTAAACTAGTCCGCATCTCAGCAAACGCTGCAGCTGACGTCCCTTACCCAAACTGGATGCCCGGGCTGGCGCAGATTGCCCGGCCACTGTAGGGAGAAAATCGACCTTTGATAAGCTATGACTCTTGTGGAACTGACGACGGTCCAGGAAAGTCATATTTTCCTACCTGTATTTTCCTAACCCTATAAATCTGGCGGTGCCAGACCTACGAAAATCATGCATCGTCATTCTGAGCAACATTCTGAACCGTTTCAAGCCGTGAGACGCAAAAATTTCGTGACAGCGGCACGTTGGCAGCAATATCTCATTACGCGCGCGCGAGCGAAAATTTCCCGCCAAAGTCACGTGATACATTCTCAATGCACGTTGTAATTACCAGGCTATGGCGAATATTAGCCCCAAACCTATGCATCACCTTCGTCCCTAAGTGTTCCCGGACCCACCGAACCACTGACATCCGTCACGGGTGGCGCGGCGCTCACGGCGCGGCACGAAATTCGACCGTTAGTCAAACTACCGGACAGGTCGGGTAGTTTATACGGACTATGGGTTAAGCATGTCCGACCAGGTCGTGATGGGAGGAGCATCGCCGGCCAGGCCAGTGTACAGCCATACGCAATACGCAATCATACGGGGCCCGTGGGTATGGTGTATAATACGCCATACGGGGTATAATACGCAAATCATACGGGGACTCTTGAAAATGCTGTTTTTTGCATGGTTCAGGGGGTTCTTCAACATTCTGACCAATCAGGCATGTTTTTTTTGTGTTCTTGCAACACCACTTGCCTTTATTTAACCCATAGTCCGAAAAGTGTATGTGATCACATACACTTTGACTTAACGTAATAAACCACGTAATTCCCGGAGCGCCGCGCCACCCGTGACGGAGGGAAGTTGTCCGGTGGGTCTCATGGGAACACTTAGGGACGAAGGTGGTGCATAGGTTTGGGGGGGTTATTCGCCATAGCTTGGTAATTACAACGTGCATTGAGAAAGTATCACGTGACTTTGGCGGGAAATTTTCACTCGCGCGCGCGCGTAACGAGATATGGCTGCCAACGTGCCGTTATCAGGGAAATTTGCTTCTCGCGGCTAGAAACGGTTTAGAATGTTGCTCAGAATGATGATGCGTGATTTTCGTAGGTCAGGCATGGCCAGATTTTTAGGATTGGGAAAATACAGGTAGGAAAATACTGCCTTCTTGGTCGTCAGTGCCAGACAAGTCATCGCCTATCATATGTCGATTTTCTCCTTATGGCCGGGCAGTCTGCGCCAGCCCGAGCATCCAGGTTTGCTACGGGATGTCCCCTGCAGCATTTGCTGCGAATGCGGACGCATTTATATGTCATCTTTGAACGAAACATCAACCTGGTAATCATAAAGGATGCATGCATGATGCGGCTATGGCGGCCTATGCCCGTAGAGCCACGGTATCTGTGAGTTATGGTGGTCCCGGCCAGCGGACCCCGGGCAGGACATGAACGAGCTGGGTACGACAACGTATTTGCGTGTTGTTTGCAGCGGAATTCGTCTCCCATGCATTATATATGACGATTTTATCTTTGCATATTTCAGCAAGCTTTCATGCCTGTTGTAGAGCGTGGTTTCAGCCCTGAAAGTGCCCAGTTTATGGCATATCTTTGGAGTGTATCATTCCGTTAGTGCAGGTAGGCAACGTGTTTGTATTCCAGCACTTTTGGCAGCATTTTATAGCTTTTTATAATGCATTATTGTGTTGCATGTCATAGATAGCTGTTTACACGCGCGTAACCCACACACATATATGAGCACGTTATATAGAGGTAATGGGTTATCCGGGTGGTCTGACCCAAGGAAACCCCCGGCCATTGGACTATCCAACTAAGTTGTCCAATGTTGGTATTGAGGTTCCCTACCCTCCCTGGGAAAAAAGTGGGGGGTAAACTTTTCCTTGGGGAAAAAAGATCGTCTTTTGGCCAACTTTGACTAGAGCTATCATCCAAATGCTTTGATAAAGCCATGGTATTATTGCATATTCTGAAAGTTCTTGAAGTGTAGATACTCCTAGCATCTTGGTTGGGGGTATTTGGAGTTGTGGCCTGTGAGTTATGATTTTTTTCATTTTCAGGGGTATGAAAGTGCCAAAAATGGGTCAGCGGACTATGGGTTAACACATCATCACATAATATTGCCGTTGCCGTCGCTGCATGCCTACAAATACAAGCATTGTACATCTGTTGTTATTAACAATGTCTGTAAATAGCACAAAATAACAAAGTTGTATGCACAATCAGTGCACACCTGAAAAGGATAATAACACAAGTAGATATGCATGCACATTGACACTTGCAGTGGTATAGAGATCGCTGCCACCATTACTGTATGTTGAAGTTAAAAAACCATGCCATCACTGCATGGAATGGCTATACTAAGACTGAAATACTGCACATGGTCAGTCGGCCAACTTGCCAAAAGTAATAAGACATTGTGCCAGAAACAGACATCTTGCCTACTCGTGGTAGGCCACCATGCAATATTGATCTACATGAAGCAAGAATCCATACGGGCTGCCAACAATGTGGCTAGCGTGCAGGATAGCATGCATGCCAGCAACCCGACCCAGCTTCCCTAAACCATTAACACATATGGTACGGTGGCTGGCTAGCAGCAGCCTGCATGGCTAAATAAGGCATTTATGTGCATCGCGAGTCACACCAAATACCCCGCAGCCTGCGACGTAATGCCTCCGGCGGCCTCTTGCACTCGCTCACTCTTGCCTCCTTCGCATACGTAGCGCCCATGATATGGCGGGTGCTAGCCTTGCTCGGGTGGTAGAACCCGAGAATTTTGCATCCAAAAGTGTGCACGTCACTGAGCTAGTAGTGACCTGTCGGCTGCCCTTTCTTGTTGAGAGTCTGTTCTTTCACGATGTGTGTCCAGACAGTCTCGAATACGGCCTGCATCTCGTCGGCCCCATTATCATCGTGTTCCATAGACCCACACCATCACCGTCGCTAGCCATGGTGCCTGGATGTCAATTGTGCTACGATAAAATGTTAGGTGCCAGATGCGCGCCCTTGTTGGCAGACAACATAACTTCGTCACCTAATTTCCTCGTCCTTCGTCTCCTAGACCCGTCCGACACGCAGCAATCTGCAGCAATGCACGTACGGTCGTACATGCACGGCCAGCTTGGCACCTGCATCTAGTTCCGGCTCCACGTGCCGTCCAAAATGATGCCAGAAGCTACTTCGAACGAGGTTCATACGCAAAAAATACGCAAAAAATACGCAAAAAATACGCAATACGCAAAAAATACGCAGTGCGTATTTTTTTCCCCATTTTCATACATACGGAAATCTTGCGTATGGCGTATAATATGCGCCATACGGCGTATTATACGCCGTATGGCTGTTCACTGGGCCAGGCCAGCAGGGGCTGGCTTGGCGGCAATGTCCTTCACCGCCTGGGCGGTGAGGCCTGTGGTGTTCTGCAGGACCTCGATAGCGATGGCATTGTCCTTAAGACGCTGGTCGATGTTGCGGAGCTGGGCGGTGATGGCGGCGGAGGAGTGGGTGGTGGCGGTGGAGAAGGCGAGGAGGGTGGAGGTGGCGGTGGAGATGGTGGAGAGGAGGGGGAGCTCGGCAGTCAGCGTGCTGCCCATGGCCGCCACATCTGCAGCGATGGGGGCCACGTGCTGCTCGAGGGCCTCTAGGGAGTGAGCGGATGGTGGAGGATTCGGTTAAGGTGGTGGTGAGGGGCTTGGGGGGCCAAAGCTCCCCGATGGAGCGTCCAAGGAGGGAAAAGAGAGCGAATTGCTGGAGGTGGGGGCGGCGGAGGCTGGGGAAGGGGTCGAAAGTGGAGGCACGCCTCTGGTGAGGATCAAAGAGGCGACCTTGGATGAAGAGCTGCTTGCACATTTCAAGAAGCGAGGCGCGCGATCCAAAAAACACGCAGGCCAGGATGCGTTCCTCGGTAAACCTGTCAAAGAAGTCGGGCTGGCTGGCTTCGGCGACAAAGTCGAGCTCTACCCAGCTCGGCTCGGCAGGGCGACTGCGCTTGGGTTCAGGCAACGCTGCTGGCGAGGCGGGCTCAGGGGGCTGGGCGACCACTAGAGCTTGGCTAGTGGCGCCGCTGCCTTCTGGGCCGGTGGGCGAAGCTGTAGCCTGAGCTGCAGACGTATTTTCATTGCCGAGCGCAGCCACCAGGCTGCCTTGCGTCGAAGAGCGTTTGCTCGTCATATATTGCGTAATAGCTGCGGAAAATTATATCAGCATGTGCGTCGTAGAAAGACGCGTCGATTGTGATATTCACGGCTCAATTCGGTGCTCAAACGTGAAAGTTATGAGCTCCGCCGTCAGCCATGGCTATCTCGTGGCTCGTGGCTGTTGTAGATATGAGACCTTCTTCAATAGTACCCGAGGATCTTCAGTAGTACCCGAGAAACGTTGAGATGGAGATTCCAGAGCACGTTATTTAGAGAACCACCCTCCTTGCAGACACAAAGACAAGTTGTGCCCTAGACGTCTTGTGTGGAACTGAAAGTAGTCTAGTATCAAGGAGCTTGGGGAGGATGGACGAATAAAGGCAAGCTTTATTATACCATGATGAGGAATGGATCAAAACCAACGTGTCAACAATGGCGACCCCACGTCCTTGATATCGACGTGCTTGTCGAACATGCTTCAACCTTAGCCTGAAATGAACCAATCAGAGTTACAGAATCTTAGAGCAAGATCTCCTCATCCTTCCTAGTCACACGCAACAGAACAACACCACAAACAGCCTGGCAGAATCCAGGTAGACGTGAGATCCTGAAATCTTTAGTAAGCACTGAAGTCCCAAAGGACCACTTGAGACTTGGTACTGTAGTACCGACCAACTAATTAACCCCACGTGGATCAGGCCACCACCAACGAGGGCTCTAACAGGTCGGTTGACAAAGCACAGGTTCCAAGTATCTCTCCACGTGGGAAACCTTATAACTTTCTCAATACTTGTCCAAAAGACCTCGAGTAAAATCCAAACATTCACAAAACATCGGATGTAACAACAAATCACTTTTGCTTGTTACAGGCAGTGGGTGTCTGGCGCTGTCAGGGAACTGCCGAACTCAGGACTGGCCGGGATTGGCGCAGTGGCCGACTGGCGCCCTGGACGGTCAGTACAGTGCTCCACATGATGCCACGTCAGTGGCATCATGCAGCGCACGTGTACTTTATACAGTATTTTGCCCTCCAGATACAGTGTATTGAATACGCTGTATAAAATACGTATTTTGTAGATAAATTATACCGATTTTGCCATCCCTAGAGTCCACGCGCCCGTCATTGCTGCTGGACCAGGGTGGTGTTCGCGCAATAGTGTCACGCAGTTCCTTACATGTTCGCCACTTCTGTTACTATGGTTTGGTTGGCGACACCATGCCAATCGTAAGCCTTGTCACAGGCATAAAAATAGGTGCAACATTGTTACATGTCTTTGTCACATAAAGATGGAGCGGAAACAAGTCTCTAAAGTCAAGCCAGGTTTGTATCCAAGCCCTTCCAAGACAATCAGATGCAAATTTACATTTCAAAATACAGACATGCATCCATCCCTATGGTGAGAAAACATACTGTGTATGGGGGCCAAAGGGCTCTCAAGACCATTCAAGCATGCCGCTGCAGGTTATCCTGATTCTGGCATCTGCCAGGGTTATTACATGAACATGCCAGGGTGTCTTCCTCGGCAAACCCAGCTATCCCATGCCAGCAGACAAAATGTCAGATGCTATACAGGTCAATCCGCGCTACCAGGCGAGCATGGTTATTCCCTGGACATCGGTAACACCAGCACGGCACCATGCTTCCGTGGGCGCCTGGTCACCATGGCCTGTGGCGCTCCTTGCACACACCCTGCAGGCACAGCCTTCCTCTTTTCTGCGTCGCGAGCACTCGCCTGGTCGCATGGTGATGCGGTCGCTGGTGCCGCGGTGAGTGTTTGACATGGGACGTCCACTCATGAGGCCAAACAGTTCCCATCCATGCGCCCCGTGCCTGGGTCACCCCGCAAGGAGTCTTGCACCGCTCGCTTCCAGGCGTCACCTCACTTCCAGGCCCTACCCCACCCAAGGGGGGATACCGCACCACCGGGTGTACTTCAAGAAGCAATAGCTAATATCCTCGCCGGGTGCGCATCTTCACACATCTCCAGCGACCTGCAGGGAAACCGCGCGCGGGCGAGGGAGGAGGGAGGGCCACCAGCTGCCAGCGGAATGGACACCTACTCCGGTCCGCACCGACGCTGTGGTGCATGATGTTGTTGCAGCCGATGCCAGCCGGCTAGTGCGACAGGCCCAGGGCTGCCGCAGGGCGTGGTAGAACCACCCAGAATGGACGGGAGCGGGCTCACATGCCATGGGATGCGTAGCCCAGCCACCGTACGTAGCACCCATAGGAGCAAACAAGGCTTGGCACCGCTTCCATCCCGTCATGGGCGCTCCGTTCTCCGGCAAGGGTGATGGCATTGGCCCAGAGTCAGTCCAGAGACAGGCCAGGATGGCGCACGTTGAGCCACCAAGGCACATCCCTGGATGCCCTGGCTAGCTCGACGTGCATCTGCTCCCTGGGCGCCGCGCTTGCCTGGTCCCTGCCCCTCGTGGGGAACCAACACTCACTGACATGCATAAACAATCAGAATAGCTGCCCACGGACATGGCGCCCAGGGTCTGCCGTTTGTCGATCCGCCCCAAGAGGTAGCGGAGCGCATCCAAGTGGCCTAGGACCATGAACAGCCACCGCCCTATGCCCACAGTTGACAGGGGCCCACATCCAGCCTTGACATAGGTGTTTGGGCTGGCCCATATCCAGCCCGACCGTCCACACAATGATGGGCAATGTCCACCCCGAGGGCACACTCCGTCGTGCCTAAATCCAGCCTGAGCGCCGAAACTGCCAGTACAGCGTGGAGCAGACGGTGATGGCGGAGACCCACCAGAAGTAGTAGCTGTACTCCCACTGCAGCTCCGGCATGTGCTCAAAGTTCATCCCATAGACGCCCGCCAGGATGGTGGGCACCTGGGGAGGGGGTTGTGTGTGCGTGCGGGGAGGATGTATGGGCCAGACAAAAGAGAGCAACTTGAGAAGCAGGCATGATACTTGGCATGATACTTGGCATGGTGATAAAAAATGACATCTCCCGAGGTAGCCAGGATGAGCAACGGGGAGGTCTCCCAGAGCGCGCACCGGGACGCACCAAGCCCCCCACCCTATGGTTGCTATGGAGCGTCCTGGACAAGAAGCCAAGTGTGTAGAGGAGACCCGTGAGTGCCACGAAAATCTGCCGAAAAATTGCAAGGGCCGCGGAGCTACAGCTAAGATGACTGGCCATCAGGATAAAGGTAGGGTAACGGCGAGATGGCGCCCCCATTTATCCGCTCCTTCTGCACCACACGCTTGCACCCTCCCCCCCCCCCCCCCCTCCCCCCCCCCCCTCCCCCTCCCCCTCCCCCCTCCCCCCTCCCCCTCCCCCCCCCCCTCCCCCTCCCCCTCCCCCCTCCCCCCTCCCCCCCCCCTCCCCCCTCCCCCCCCTCCCCCCTCCCCCTACAGGCACCACACACCAGCACTTGGAACCATACACCAGCACTTGTGTCATAAATAGGCGCACCAGCAGGATGGCGCCCCACGCAGCCAACTTCTTCTGCACGATGCTCTCCTCCATCTCGCGCACCATCGCCCCTGCGTCAAACGCGTGGTGGAGCATCTCGGTGGTGGCCTCCAGGTCCTCCTTGAGCTGCCACAAGGAGGGAGGGAGGGGCAGGGGGAGGATAGAATTTACCCATCGGCCATCAGTCACTTCCTTTTACAGCTGCCAGAATAAGGATAAGAATGACATACGACATTTGTTAGTACATTAGTTATAAGTCCCCCTGGAACCACCAGAATAAGTAAGGGAGGGGCTGGTGGCTGCAGAGGATGCAAATAGGTCTGCCTTCAGCTGCCAGAATAAGTAGCCGGGGCGTTGGCGGGGCAGAATTAGGGAGGACATCAAAAGTCGCAGGAAAACCAGCCGTGGGCTGAAAAGTACATCAAGATGAAAGCAGTCAACTATATAGTAGCACTACAACTAAGTAGAATCACTCTGGGTAGTTGTCCACTTGTACTACGGAAATTGTTCAACTGCCCGAAGTAGAGAGGTGGGGCACATAAACGGCTGGTTAAGTGAGTAGGTATAACAACCATCTGCAAAAACTCGCCCAACAAGTGCGAGGTGAGCGTACGAGCACCGCCACGCCTGGCGAAGGCACGCCTCGCAAGTGGCAGCTCCCTCCACAGCCCCACAGCCCCAGCTGCCCCGCGCCGCCAGGGACCACGCAAGAACGCACCTACACCGTGCAAGACACATGACCACACGTTCGGAGCATGGCCCTCCATCAGCCATGCTCTGAATGATTCCTTGCCCCCCTGCACCGGTCCCACCGCGCAACTACACAATTTGCATGCGGTGGCGCATTGCGATGCATCACCGCTGCCGCTGGCTGGTAGGGGCAAAACGCAGCACTGCAACATGATGCAATACTCGCAACACGCAGCACTGTAACATGATGCAATACTCGCAACACGCAGCACTGTAACATGATGCAATACTCGCAACACGCAGCACTGCAACAAGATGCAATACTCGCAACACGCAGCACTGTAACATGATGCAATACTCGCAACACGCAGCACTGTAACATGATGCAACACTCGCAACACGCAGCACTGTAACATGATGCAACACTCGCAACACGCAGCACTTTAGTATAAGCAGTACAATAGTGTATTATTCACCACCCCACCTGCGAGGAGTTGATGGACACGTTGCGCAGGTACGGGCGCAGCTCCGCCGCACTGAACTCGGCCTCCTCCTCCAACCGCGCGCAAATCTCCAGCAGCGGCGACACGGCGCGGCGCATGGACAGCACGTCCGACCGCAGCAGGTAGAGGCGCTTGATGTCGTCACGGGTGGGGCCTGCGTTGGGGGGTTAAAGGGGGTGGGGTGGGGGGTTGAGTGCGTGGGTGGGGTGGGTGGGGGATGGGGGTAGCTCACCGGATCGTTGTGAAGAAGGTGCGGGAAACACCAGCCTTCCGTGCATACAGGTGTCACACACCCACTGCCAAAAATATTTGTCTTAGCAGGTTGATATACACATAACCCACCTGCCACGCGCTTTGCTGGCAACACCCATGAGACCAGCATCCAACGCCCATGATGCAGGAAGCAAGGCCCATGGTGCAGGGAGCAAGGCCCATGGTGCAGGGAGCAAGGTGCATGGTGCAGGGAGCAAGGTGCATGGTGCAGGGAGCAAGAATGGTCCGGTACCCACGGGCCAGACAACGCCGCAACCCGTTCACCAACCGTTCCACCACGCGATAACGGCGGGTTCATGAAATGCATCCGTCACGTACCAACGGCCGAGAAGATGCTCTGGTTGACCTCCTCAATGTCGCTGGACAGGTGGACGAGGATGTCATTGTATCCACCGATCACCTCGGCCATGATGGAGATGAGCACGCACTCGGGCCCCAGCATGAGCAGCTGGCTCAGCCGCTCCATGCGCGCCTGGCAGTAGGTGAAGGTCAAGTCCCGGTGGTGGCTGATCGTGATGATGAAGTCGTCCCCAAGGATGATGTCCACGTTGGCAAACTGTACGCGGTCGAGGGCGACGGAGAACATGGCCGCGCGCAGCGTGATGAGGCGCGTGGACGCGTCGAAGACCTCGAAGCGCGGCCGCTGCACGCCCTCGTTGAGCGTCTCCTCCACCAGCAGCTCGTGCAGGTGGAACACGTTGCCAAGGTCGCGCATGATGCCTGCCGGGTGGGCGCGGCGCGCGCGTAAGGGGGCATGGCGGTGTGTGTGAGTGTATGGGTATGGGTGCGTGTGTGAGGGCGTGGATGAATTGCCGCTGAGGGAAAAGGGGGGGGGGGGAGAAGAGGGCAGAAAGATCAGGAAGAGGATTCCATGGGGGGGGGGGGGGGGGGGGGAAGGAAGAGAGAGAGACTGAGAGAGACATACAGAAACAGAGAGAGAGAGAGAGAGAGAGAGAGAGAGAGAGAGAGAGAGAGAGAGAGAGAGAAAGAGAGAGAGAGAGAGAGAGAGAGAGAGAGAGAGAGAGAGAGAGAGAGAGAGAGAGAGAGAGAGAGAGAAAGAGAGAGAGAGAGAGAGA
This sequence comes from Mesostigma viride, assembly GCA_009746045.1. Classification (NCBI taxonomy): domain Eukaryota; kingdom Viridiplantae; phylum Streptophyta; class Mesostigmatophyceae; order Mesostigmatales; family Mesostigmataceae; genus Mesostigma; species Mesostigma viride. The sequence goes on along the minus strand of RPFO01000103.1, from coordinate 2,223,025 downwards.
GAGAGAGAGAGAGAGAGAGAGAGAGAGAGAGAGAGAGAGAGAGAGAGAGAGAGAGAGAGAGAGAGAGAGAGAGAGAGAGAGAGAGAGAGAGAGAGAGAGAGAGGGAGATAGATAGATAGATAGATAGATAGATAGATAGATAGATAGATAGATAGATAGATAGATAGATAGATAGATAGATAGATAGATAGATAGATAGATACCAAAGGCCAAGAGTAGACATGTGCAGTGTAGGAGTACCTCGCGTGCTGCAGGAACGAGGCTCAACCATGTACCAGCCATGCTTCGCCGGTCAAGAAATATGCATGGCAAGCTATTACAAGAGAGGCGCCACCAACGGCTTCGCAAGGCAACATGCGGAGCGGAGCAAGGCAACCGCCCCTGCGACCACCCCTCGAGTGGGTCAGGTTCCCCGGCTACCACCCCCCAGGCGGTTGGGCTGCGATCTGGTACCTAGGAGGGTACCACCTACCTACCACGTTATAACGATAGCTTCGCAAGGCTACCACCTCTCACGTGGTTGCCTTCCGGCCGTACAGAAAACACATGCTAGGCACCCCTGCGTGCGGTGTTGGAACCAGAGCAACCCGTGGGGCTGTGGCTGGGGACATGAGGCGGGACGGAAGGGGAACGTGAGGCGGTCCATTGATGGCTCGGCATACCAGTAGGATAGTGCCGGTATGTGTGCATCGGCGCATGGGGTGGCGCGGTGCCTTAAAATAGCCTGCTGCCTATGGTACCTCTCGCGCTGTCCCCAGCGTGGCTGCCTGGGCATGCCGCCACAACACCACAAAAGTATCAGGGAACCTCATGGCCATGCAAAATTGGCTCGAGGTACTAACGCTGTGGTCACCACACCGAGCCTTGCTAATTGCCACTGCCAATCTCCACAATGGATCAGGTGAGACAGTACCAAGGTACAATCCCTCGCGTAGCACTGCACCGTAAACGTCATCGGACTTCACGATTGTCCACATGGGAATGCAAGTGCCGATACGAGCAGTTCATTACGACCATGACTCACTTTCCGTCGGATTGGACAGCGCCATCCACAGGAAACGGTCGGGCCGCGCCTTGCCCTGCCCCCACGTGCCGACGAAATCCAGAGAGACGATGTCGCCCGATTGCTGCCCGTTCTCGTACGCGCAGCAGAATTCAACCACATCTTCTTGTATAGTCCGCGATTCCTCGAGCTCGGGCCCATCTACCACGAGGGCATCCTCTGTGCACGTACTGCAGGGCCGGTAGCGGTTCCTCGGCGGCACCACGTCCTGAAGACTATATTGAACCGATTTCTTATTGGTAGTCCCTTGCTCTGAAACCACAATCTCCCTTTTAGACTCCTCAACACCCCTTTCCGGCACCGGTCCTTCCTCTATGGCTGCCTGCACGGATGAGGCACACGCGACGAACTTGTATTGGCTAAACCTGTCTTTGATCCTACGTTGTCTTGCGGACACTCTTAGACAAGGCGACCGAGCTTTGCATCCAAGGAGTAAGCTCCGTACAGAGTACGTGTGTCGTCCCATCCCTTGCCACCGCGCATGCCATGGTAGTTTATTCTCTGCCACCGTGTAGTTAGGTGACCGACAGGAGACATCGGGCAGGGTGTTGCAAAAGACACAGGCACCAACCCACCGATGCGCCATTGCTCAGCTCATAACCAGCTCCTGTCTTAGCAAGCTATTTCTGCAGGATTTACAATCGCAACAACTGTGGACTCATCCACATGCATTTGCCCACGTTTCTATGTCATGTCCAAGCGTTCATTTCGTTATTCCTGCATGATTCCTGTGCGCATTTACCACTACACCCGTATCCGGGTTTTGCGTCAACAACGAACGGGAAGAGGTTGCCATGTCCGTTGGATCGAGTATGTCTACAGGTTCACTTTGTAAACACTGTACTGTAGGCTTTGCGGGCGTCGTGGCATCAATCGGAACTGACAATTCAGCATGTGTCCGTGAAAATGCCCACTCCAACTAGGGCGCTGACTCACGAGGGGTGGTGTAGACGTGTTCACACCTTGAAACTTCAGCTCGAGAAATTCAGCTTTATGAAGTCTTGATTTGCAGATACTATACATACCATGTACGATGGGATTCGCGGGTACAGTGAACCGTCACTCTAGGATCCTGCCTCCTGGCTATTTTGGCATCCCTCGGTTAACATATTTAATTGAATAACACCCAGTTCCCTGGAAACCGTCAACTGAACTTGTCAATGACCAATGCAAGATTCCCAAGGTGGCCAACAGGACAGTATTTTCATCCAAGTTTATCCTCTGGGACCCCTGATGATGAAAGAGAGAGTGCAGAATTCTTCGATCTTCCCGAAAAGACGAACCTAGTTATTACCCGCGCAATTCTCTGCAGTCTCCAGCGGACTGTAATTTACTTCGTGAGCAGCGACCGCCTTTCCGCCGTGCTCGTTCGTCGTATATCTGTGCATCACATTACAGTGCTACTGTAAAACAATGGAGTGGGCTTCAACGCCTGGAAGTATGTCATTGCAATTTCCTGGTCAAGCACCACGAGAAACGTAGAGGAGAGGATGCAATCCTTGGCACTTGCCACGATGATCTGATGGTAACCAAAAGGTTCCCGGCAGCGCGGAGTCTAGTGAAATAGAATTTCAACCATGCCGCCAAGGACATCTGCCTGGTAATGCCCCCCATCACCTATCTCGCTTGCTTGTCGCTCAGCGGTGTCCCGCTTTCCTCCACCGTTGCACGTTAAACCGCCTCTTTTCCAGCTTGCATTTTTCGTTGATGAAGCCGCTGGGTTGGCATTTTCTTTGTTAATCACGCTCTCGCACGATTTTATATGTCCCTCCTCTTCCTTTGTAACGGTGGGTTATCCTTGCCTGTTGCCGTTCAGGCGAAAAGCAGGGAAGCGCAGCATAAAATAGAATCGCGCTGGACGTGGGCATGGAAATAACAATTCGTGATAGTTTTATTGCAATTTGATGTGATTTCTAGTAAATTGTGGCAGGCTTCTGCAATTTGTAGTATACAAACCGCTGAGGCAGGCAGTTGACTTCTGGCCAATGGTCGCACAACACCCCTGGGGTGAGCCGGCTCCCTCTCTAGATTGATGTCTTCGGCCGGTGCCTACATCCGTTCCTGTGGCTGATGCTTCATCAGAGTAACCAGAGCGCGGCCTTTTCCGATGCCTCATGACGCGGACCGCGACGATTCGCCATTTGCCAAGGGGACGCGGTTCTTCGCAACACCCAGGGTGTCTGGCATCTCCCACGGTGGTGGCTCTGCCACCCTGGCGGAACTGGGGCGGTTGCAGGCTGCCCAGGGCGGTACGTCGCCTGCCTGGCACGCCCGGTCGAGCAGCAACCAGCGCAAGAGCAAGTCGCCCAAGAAGATCATCAAGAGCCTGGACGCGGAGCGCGACCGCTGGCAGGCAGCAGGGTCGCCGCCACCTGCCCCGCCCAGTGCTGCCAAGAGCAAGGGTCCCTCGGTGGACCTGACGTCGGACACCGATGATGACGACGTCAAGGAGGGACAGGGAATGGGCCACACACAGCCAAAGGACGGTGAGCTGAGTAATGTGCAATCGACATGTTTTATGGCGCAAAGTTGGCTCGCCTTGCTGTCACATTTGGCTGTTTATGTGTGTGGCCTATTGACACCTGTTTCAGTACACACACTCCGGGCTGCTAGCACGATCCCTTAGCGATTCTGTCAAGGCGCCTGCTCAATTATGACAGGGGTGGTGATGTTGTTATGGAAGTAAGGAAGGGCGGTACGCGGTGGATGCATGCCCACTCCGTCGTGGTTCATACGCACACCAAGCATGCCTCGTGGTTCATACGCACACCAAGCATGCCTCGTGGTTCATACGCACACCAAGCATGCCTCGTGGTTCATACGCACACCAAGCATGCCTCGTGGTTCATACGCACACCATGCGTGCCTCGTTTCCCTTACCCTCTTCCCTTCCCCTCCCGTCGCGCTCCCTGCCGCTATCAGCTGGCCTTGCCAGGGGGACCTTTGCGTCTGCGACCACTGTGAAGGGTGCAGATGCCAGTAGGCAGAGCAGGGAGCACCCCAACAGCAAGGCCTGTGGTCGCGATGTGGGCAACGCTGCCAGAGGCGCGGTGGCCTTAGGGCCGCATGGGGCACCCAAAGACAAGGACGACACCGACGACGGCGACTTTGTGATGCCGATGCCTGCAACCAAGAGGGGCAATGGCGCTTCACATAAGGGCCATGTGGGGACCCTGGGGGGAATGCCGGCCAAGGAGGGCGCGGGCAGGGCGGTTGTCGGCGCGGTTGCAAGTGCTAGTTTGCTGGTCCAGCGGTCCAGCCTGCTGGACAACATGAAGGACAAGGACGGGCGCGTGGGCACGGTGAGTGGCGTAGGGCAAGGTGGCGGGTGGGCAGGGTGGGTGTGCCGGTGGTATCAAGCAGCAAGTATCACCAAGGGCAGGCGAGGGCAAGGGCGGGGGAGTGTGGTCCTACGTGATGGCGTTGCACAGCAAACACCTTTTTTATCGAATGGGTGTCAGGTACCCGTGTGCCCATGCCCGGGCGTGGCAGGGCGCGCAAGCATGAAGCAGGGGGCATGCGCTGGTATCAGTTCCCTCATCGGCGGTGCCGCTATCGATCGCGCCCCTCGCGGCCGCACACCTTGTGCACGGTTGCGCCCCTCGCGGCCCCAGCTCCGCTCCTCTTCGGTTCATCGCAATAGCGCGCGTTGCGTCGAGTGGACTGCCCTTGATTAATCTGGAACAGATGTGTGGGTGGTGCTTGGGTGCTTGGGCGGGGTCTCTGAATAGGAGTGTTTGTTGTTGCATGTGGGGTGCACGTGTGGCGGCATGCCTGGTCATCGTGTGGGCAGGGGCGCGCTTGTCGTACGGGCACGCGGCACATGCCTTTGAAAGGGCTGGGTGTTGCTTGCCTACCTGGTTGTTGGCTAAAAAGCTTCTGTACCTGTTCACGTGTGATTGCACTCTCTGGGGCTGTGCTTTGCATGCCTTGCCTACGTGCCTGCATGCCTGCGTGCGTGCGTGGGGGGGTCACCGGCGCGGACTGCATGCACAGCAGGCGTACCGGAATCCGTCGAGCGGAGCCGCCAAGCAGTCATCCTCATCCTCCGCCCCACCCATCGCGTTCAACCCGCGACCGGGGGCGGCCACCAGGTCAACCCAGAGGGGTGGGGCCCCCACCATGCGTGGTGATGGGGCCAACCTGTTTGCGAGCCATGAGTGCCTCTCGATGGAAGATGGCTGGCAGGACGTACACCGCGCGGTGGTGACATGTGGCAGGGTGCGGGAGAAGTGTTTCGACGGCTGCCAGATGCGGTACGACCAGCGAAACCTGCACCTGCACTTGCGTTGCCAGGGGGTGTCGCTGCCGCCCGAAGTGCGCGTGGTAAAGCTGGCCGAGGTCACCTCGTGGCTCGCGTCCAGGAACCAGCTCAGGAACCCGCTGGTGGGTGCCGCTGCTGACAGGTGCCGCTCGCTGACAGGTGCTGGCCGCTGACAGGTGCAGGCTGCCAACAGGTGCTGGCCGCTGACAGGTGCTGGCCGCTGACAGGTGCAGGCTGCTGACAGGTGCTGGCCGCTGACAGGTGCTGGCCGCTGACAGGTGCAGGCTGCTGACAGGTGCTGGCCGCTGATAGGTACTGGGCGTTGGTGGGTGCTGGCTGCTGACAGGTGCTGGCCGCTGATAGGTACTGGGCGTTGGTGGGTGCTGGCTGCTGACAAGTGCTGGCCGTTGGTGGGTGCTGGCCGCAGGCACTTGGCTCGTGGTTCCTGCGTGTACGATAAACTTGGTCTTTGGTTCCCTCCTTATCGGCCGCCGGCGTGGTGTGGGCACAAGGGAGCGTGGCGGCCTCCTTATCGGCCGCCGGCGTGGTGTGGGCACAAGGGAGCGTGGCGGCCTCCTTATCGGCCGCCGGCGTGGTGTGGGCACAAGGGAGCGTGGCGGCCTCCTTATCGGCCGCCGGCGTGGTGTGGGCACAAGGGAGCGTGGCGGCCTCCTTATCGGCCGCCGGCGTGGTGTGGGCACAAGGGAGCGTGGCGGCCTCCTTATCGGCCGCCGGCGTGGTGTGGGCACAAGGGAGCGTGGCAGCCTCCTTATCGGCCGCCGGCGTGGTGTGGGCACAAGGGAGCGTGGCGGCCTCCTTATCGGCCGCCGGCGTGGTGTGGGCACAAGGGAGCGTGGCGGCCTCCTTATCGGCCGCCGGCGTGGTGTGGGCACAAGGGAGCGTGGCGGCCTCCTTATCGGCCGCCGGCGTGGTGTGGGCACAAGGGAGCGTGGCGGCCTCCTTATCGGCCGCCGGCGTGGTGTGGGCACAAGGGAGCGTGGCGGCCTCCTTATCGGCCGCCGGCGTGGTGTGGGCACAAGGGAGCGTGGCGGCCTCCTTATCGGCCGCCGGCGTGGTGTGGGCACAAGGGAGCGTGGCGGCCTCCTTATCGGCCGCCGGCGTGGTGTGGGCACAAGGGAGCGTGGCGGCCTCCTTATCGGCCGCCGGCGTGGTGTGGGCACAAGGGAGCGTGGCGGCCTCCTTATCGGCCGCCGGCGTGGTGTGGGCACAAGGGAGCGTGGCGGCCTCCTTATCGGCCGCCGGCGTGGTGTGGGCACAAGGGAGCGTGGCGGCCTCCTTATCGGCCGCCGGCGTGGTGTGGGCACAAGGGAGCGTGGCGGCCTCCTTATCGGCCGCCGGCGTGGTGTGGGCACAAGGGAGCGTGGCGGCCTCCTTATCGGCCGCCGGCGTGGTGTGGGCACAAGGGAGCGTGGCGGCCTCCTTATCGGCCGCCGGCGTGGTGTGGGCACAAGGGAGCGTGGCGGCCTCCTTATCGGCCGCCGGCGTGGTGTGGGCACAAGGGAGCGTGGCGGCCTCCTTATCGGCCGCCGGCGTGGTGTGGGCACAAGGGAGCGTGGCGGCCTCCTTATCGGCCGCCGGCGTGGTGTGGGCACAAGGGAGCGTGGCGGCCTCCTTATCGGCCGCCGGCGTGGTGTGGGCACAAGGGAGCGTGGCGGCCTCCTTATCGGCCGCCGGCGTGGTGTGGGCACAAGGGAGCGTGGCGGCCTCCTTATCGGCCGCCGGCGTGGTGTGGGCACAAGGGAGCGTGGCGGCCTCCTTATCGGCCGCCGGCGTGGTGTGGGCACAAGGGAGCGTGGCAGCCTCCTTATCGGCCGCCGGCGTGGTGTGGGCACAAGGGAGCGTGGCGGCCTCCTTATCGGCCGCCGGCGTGGTGTGGGCACAAGGGAGCGTGGCGGCCTCCTTATCGGCCGCCGGCGTGGTGTGGGCACAAGGGAGCGTGGCGGCCTCCTTATCGGCCGCCGGCGTGGTGTGGGCACAAGGGAGCGTGGCGGCCTCCTTATCGGCCGCCGGCGTGGTGTGGGCACAAGGGAGCGTGGCGGCCTCCTTATCGGCCGCCGGCGTGGTGTGGGCACAAGGGAGCGTGGCGGCCTCCTTATCGGCCGCCGGCGTGGTGTGGGCACAAGGGAGCGTGGCGGCCTCCTTATCGGCCGCCGGCGTGGTGTGGGCACAAGGGAGCGTGGCGGCCTCCTTATCGGCCGCCGGCGTGGTGTGGGCACAAGGGAGCGTGGCGGCCTCCTTATCGGCCGCCGGCGTGGTGTGGGCACAAGGGAGCGTGGCGGCCTCCTTATCGGCCGCCGGCGTGGTGTGGGCACAAGGGAGCGTGGCGGCCTCCTTATCGGCCGCCGGCGTGGTGTGGGCACAAGGGAGCGTGGCGGCCTCCTTATCGGCCGCCGGCGTGGTGTGGGCACAAGGGAGCGTGGCAGCCTCCTTATCGGCCGCCGGCGTGGTGTGGGCACAAGGGAGCGTGGCGGCCTCCTTATCGGCCGCCGGCGTGGTGTGGGCACAAGGGAGCGTGGCGGCCTCCTTATCGGCCGCCGGCGTGGTGTGGGCACAAGGGAGCGTGGCGGCCTCCTTATCGGCCGCCGGCGTGGTGTGGGCACAAGGGAGCGTGGCGGCCTCCTTATCGGCCGCCGGCGTGGTGTGGGCACAAGGGAGCGTGGCGGCCTCCTTATCGGCCGCCGGCGTGGTGTGGGCACAAGGGAGCGTGGCGGCCTCCTTATCGGCCGCCGGCGTGGTGTGGGCACAAGGGAGCGTGGCGGCCTCCTTATCGGCCGCCGGCGTGGTGTGGGCACAAGGGAGCGTGGCAGCCTCCTTATCGGCCGCCGGCGTGGTGTGGGCACAAGGGAGCGTGGCGGCCTCCTTATCGGCCGCCGGCGTGGTGTGGGCACAAGGGAGCGTGGCGGCCTCCTTATTGGCCGCCGGCGTGGTGTGGGCACAAGGGAGCGTGGCGGCCTCCTTATCGGCCGCCGGCGTGGTGTGGGCACAAGGGAGCGTGGCGGCCTCCTTATCGGCCGCCGGCGTGGTGTGGGCACAAGGGAGCGTGGCGGCCTCCTTATCGGCCGCCGGCGTGGTGTGGGCACAAGGGAGCGTGGCGGCCTCCTTATCGGCCGCCGGCGTGGTGTGGGCACAAGGGAGCGTGGCGGCCTCCTTATCGGCCGCCGGCGTGGTGTGGGCACAAGGGAGCGTGGCAGCCTCCTTATCGGCCGCCGGCGTGGTGTGGGCACAAGGGAGCGTGGCGGCCTCCTTATCGGCCGCCGGCGTGGTGTGGGCACAAGGGAGCGTGGCGGCCTCCTTATCGGCCGCCGGCGTGGTGTGGGCACAAGGGAGCGTGGTGGCCTCAAGGGACATTGGGTGGTGGCTTGCCTGGGCGGGGCGATCGTGGTGGCTTGCCTTGGCGGGGCGATCGTGGTGACTTGCCTGGGCGGGGCGATCGTGGTGCCTTGCCTTGGAGGGGCAATCGTGGTGGCTTGCCTGGGCGGGGCGATCGTGGTGACTTGCATTGGCGGGGCGATCGTGGTGGCTTGCCTGGGCGGGGCGATCGTGGTGGCTTGCTTGGGCGGGGCGATCGTGGTGGCTTGCTTGGGCGGGGCGATCGTGGTGGCTTGCCTGGGCGGGGCGATCGTGGTGGCTTGCCTTGGCGGGGCGATCGTGGTGGCTTGCCTGGGCGGGGCGATCGTGGTGGCTTGCCTGGGCGGGGCGATCGTGGTGGCTTGCTTGGGCGGGGCGATCGTGGTGGCTTGCTTGGGCGGGGCGATCGTGGTGGCTTGCTTGGGCGGGGCGATCGTGGTGGCTTGCTTGGGCGGGGCGATCGTGGTGGCTTGCTTGGGCGGGGCGATCGTGGTGGCTTGCTTGGGCGGGGCGATCGTGGTGGCTTGCCTGGGCGGGGCGATCGTGGTGGCTTGCTTGGGCGGGGCGATCGTGGTGGCTTGCCTGGACGGGGCGATCGTGGTGGCTTGCCTTGGCGGGGCGATCGTGGTGACTTGCCTGGGCGGGGCGATCGTGGTGACTTGCCTTGGCGGGGCAATCGTGGTGGCTTGCCTGGGCGGGGCAATCGTGGTGACTTGCCTGGGCGGGGCAATCGTGGTGGCTTGCCTTGGCGGGGCGATCGTGGTGACTTGCCTTGGCGGGGCGATCGTGGTGGCTTGCTTGGGCGGGGCGATCGTGGTGGCTTGCCTGGGCGGGGCGATCGTGTCGGCTTTCCTGGGCGGATGGATCGTGTCGGCTTGCCTGGGCGCTGCTATCGGTGGCATGTTGCTCTTCCTGTAGCTATTTATAAGCATCCAAGCTGGTTATCCGAAAAGACATCCACGCTGTGTTATCTTAGGTGTTTGTTTTTTTACCTGCTCTGCCATCATGTCCTCACTCACCTCGCGCGGGCTGGATGCGCTCTGGTGCCTACTTGCAATGTGCCGTGTTGTGGTGGCTGATGGTGCGTTGTCGTGGTGGATTACGAGACCCCTATCGTGGTGGATGATCTCGCTGCGCTGCCTTAACGCTGTCTGGTTGTCATCCGTCGGCTGGTGTGGGTATGGGTGCGGGTGACGTCTGCGCGCATCAGGACGGGGTCACCAAGATCGAGATCATGAGGGACAGGGACAGGGACCTCATGACAGGTTCGTGCGGCCGCAACACAACAACAACATCGTAGTCGAAGTGCACAGGAAAGACAGTTCTGGGTAGAGCGCCGACAAAGACGTAGCGATTGCCTCGGTAGACAATGCCAGGTTCGCGGTGCTGCAGAGCAAGGCATGGCGCGGGAAATTTCTGTGGCAACAATGTGGCCATGATGGGGAGGGTGATGTGGAATACGGAGGAGCCGAGGAGCGCATTCATCCATGGGCGCACGGAGGGATGTGAAAATTGGCACGCTATTGGGTGGATCAGGAAGAGTTTTTGCAACGCGTGCATGCGCGCAGAAGACGGACGTGCAGATACGTCTTGTCTTCAGGCTTCCGCGTTTACGTCATCTCATGCAAACCCTATGACCCGTCCGCACCGGCATCTGGTGTTGTGTCTTCGTGGCAAGCGCGGCTGGGTTTGTTGCGTGGCTTGTACTAGCGCACGTGATCAACTACATGTATAGCACACATAGTGCTTAGAAGTGACTAGCTGTCTGGACCTGGGTGAATATGCCTGCAGGTCCTTTTCAACTGTTGAGAGTTGTGCATGCTTGGTCAGTTTCCAATGCTATGGTGAAGTTCATATCTCATTTTCTTTGGTGGCGTGCTTGTATTGCCCCCCCCTCGTGCTCTCCCCCCCCCCTCGTCCTCCCCCCCCCCTTGTGCTCCCTATTGTGCTCCCGTCCAACACACACGCACGATCACGCACGCACGATCACACACGCACGATCACACACGCACGATCACACACGCACTGTTGCATGCACTCAATCACCCCCGCTGCATGACGGACCAGATGGCGGCGAGACGGAGACGACTGTCACGCTTCTGCTGGCGCGTGAGCTGCAGTCGCGCCTGCTGGCGACCATCAACACGCTGTGCCTTTCGAAGCACCTGCTGTGGACATGCTCCATCATGTATGTGTGTCGACATGCTCCATCATGTGCGTGTGTGGACATGCCCCATCATGTACGTGTGTGGACATGCTCCATCATGTGCATGGGCGCCACCTGTCGCGCCACCTGTCGTGCCACCTGGCTCTGCACCGTCTCCGCCATGAGCATACCACACTCTGGGCTGCATGGAGGCAACCCCGCATTACAGGTGTGGGAGTTAATTGCTCAAGGCGCGCGTGAGAGATTATGTGTGTGCGGCTGAGAGAGCAAAGAGGCAGGAGTTTGGAGCCAAGTGTTTATGTGGCTGCGGAGCACAGTGGATGGACCTGGGCACGGTACCCCCCGTTGTACTGGGCTTGGCAGCATTCACAAACGTGCTCCGTGACTTCCCCAACGGAGCCACTTGAACTTGATCTATTTTAAGGTATGGGCGCACCCTGCACACCGAACGCCTAGCCAATGGCCGGTGCGGTCACTCTATCAATCCTTTATTTATTGTACATCGCCAAGGCAATGATCACTGAAGCTGGTCACCTGTGGCAGTCACCGTCCACGGCACGTGTGTCTTTGGATCTGTCGGTGTGTGCAGAGTGACCCGATGGATGACGCATGCAGAAATGAAATGGAATGAATGATTGGGTGAAAAGCTACGGACACCCCACCACTGCCACCCCACCATGCGCGTTCACCTGGCAGGGACGATGGGGAGGCCAGCCGCTACCGCGGATTCGCCAACGTGACCGAGCTGTCGCCGCCGTCATCACCCAGCTTGGAAGTGGAAGAGGAGCACGATGAAGGGGAGGAGGACGTGAAGGAGGGGGGGGAGCCGACGGCGGCATCAGGCCGGGCGCCGCAGCCGCTGCAGAGCAGTAGCGGCGCTTGGGACGTCCAACGGTCCCTGGGCCGCGCAGACCCTGGGTCGGACGCGCGCCCCGTGCTGGGCAAGCGACCGCTCTCCTTCAGCACAGGCAGCACAGGGGGAGATGCGCGCCCGCGGCAGTCGACGCCGCCCCCCAACAAGCGGCGGTCTCTGGGCAACATCCTGCAGAAGCCCCTGAAGAACATTTTCGCTGTTGCCAGCGCGACACGGTGGGTTGGGTGCTGTGTGCTCACGGGGGAGTTTGGCGTCTTTTGCCCGTGGGAATGAAGTGACTTGCTGGGTTTGGTTTTCTTCTGCTTGAATCCTACGCGTCGTGAGGGCGACCCCAGGGCCCCGGGGCCACCCTTTGTTTGATTTATTTTGGTTGTTTTTGAGCGGAGATGTGAGAGCGGCGGATGGCTCTGGAGCAGCACTCGCCCTTGTTTGCTCCTCTGCCGCTGGCATGCTTTAGACGTGCCCAAGATGAAGTGGATGGGGCCATTCATGGATACCTATCCATAACGACGACGTTGTATGTTTTCCTGATCAAGTCATGGCATGCACTAGTGGGGTGATACAGCGTTGTTGTATAGGACGGTTTGCTGATAGAGCACTCTGGATTATAAACTATCAAGTCATGGCATGCACTAGTGGGGTGATACAGCATTGTTGTATAGGACGGTTTGCTGATAGAGCACTCTGGATTATAAGCTACCTCCATAAGACGCCATGTGGTGCGAAATAGTCCTCAAGAGACATTTCTCATACCATGCAACAGTCCTCTACACGCATGTCGTGCGGCAAGTGCGGCTAGCGCCTTGTGCTGACTTCAAGCCGCTAGCGGATGTGATGCCGTCACCCCATGCGCGGTGCGTGACAGGTATGGCTTGTGATTAAGTAATAGTTGGCGGATCAAAGGATGTGCGCCAACATGTGGCAACCCCCTTTGTGACGTGTGCCAGGTATGACACCCGCTCCACCACCACCAGCTGCGCAAAACGCGAGCCACCGCCCGCATCCGTCACCGACCTGAGCGCCCCCCTGCGCACAGGCACCCCCAGGGATGCCATGGGTATGCGGCTACCCAAGTTGGTGCTGGATCCCCCCCTGGAGTACAGCCTGGCGGCAGAGGGCGGCGGCGGTGCGGCGACCAGCATTTACTTGGAGACGTCGGATGTGGACCGCCTGCAGCCACGCCAGTTCCTGAATGATGCGCTGATTGATTTTTATGTGAGGTGAGCTGGTGACTGAACCCTTGGGAACCCTGCGCTAATCGACGGTTACATGAGGTGGGCTTGGCAACGGATTACGCTAGTTCATGGCCATGGCCGTTGGGTACAGCACACGCGTCGATCTATGCTTGAGGTGCGCTGGTCGGGGTGTGGGGAGACAGTGCGGGGATGCTGCAGTGTGACTTCCACGGGAAGAGACCGGTCTGCAAATATATGCAAGAGGCAAAAATCGGGGTTAACTTGCTGCAGGGAATGAAATACCGAAGTTCTGCACCTGAGGGGGGTAGCATTTTGCCACCTGAAGTTCGTCTGTAAGATATTACGCGCGTCACGTGCCTGCGGTGTCCCCGGTGCAGCGCATCCGTCAGCATTGCTTTGTTTGCTGCGCACACAGCCAATGACCTGTCTCTAGCTCTTACCTGCTGCATGCTCCTTACCCCTGCTGTAGTTTGGAGATGGGGGCGCTCGCCTTGTACGGCTGTCGGGTAGACAGCTCCCACTCTGGCTGTGAATGTGGTCAGACTCTAGTAAAAAAATTGCTTGGGATTCCGAAGAATGCGGCACATGTTGTTCCAAAGTCCGAGCATCTAGTATGTAGAAAGCACATCCCAGGCTGTAAAGCCTGCTAGGCTTACACCCTTCAATCTTCCCCCTGTCTTCCCCCACCCGCCACGCCTCCTCCCTGGCCCGCCACCCCCGGCCCCTTGCCCGCCACATCTACCCGCCTGGCCCGCGATGCCCCCCCCCCCCCCCCCGGCCAGGTTTGTGCAGAACGAGCTGGACGAACCCCTGCGTCGCCGCTGCCACTTCTTCAACAGCTTCTTCTTTACAAAGCTGCGCCAGCAAATACAGCCGCACACGCTGGTGGCTGCGGCCAGCAGCGGTGACGACGGCGGCAGCGGTGCAGCAGCGCTCATCAAGCCGGGCGTGCTGTGCAGCCCGAGCGCACAGGCGAAGGTTTCCTACGCGCGCGTGCAGCGTTGGGCGCGCAACGTGGACGTCTTCTCCAAGGACTTCATCTTCGTTCCCGTAAACCAGAGGTAACGGGTAGCAGCGGTAAACCAGAGGTGACGGATAGCAGCGATAGCGCTCAAGCAGAGGTAACGGACAGCCGTGATAGCTGTCAAACAGAAGGTGACGGTGGGAAGTGTGCTCGCCTACCAGAGGTAACAGCCAGCACGGCTAGTTGTAAGCTGCCGTCGAGCGAGAGTGCGACCAAGGGTGGTAGTAGCAAGCAAAGGCAGCTGCCAGCAGTGGCAGGCAGTGCCAGTAGTGGAACCGTTCAGGCGGCCATCGGGGTAGCCACTGAGCAAGGGTAGCCGCTGGCAGTGGTAGATGTCCACCCAGAAGTGGTTACCAATCGTTGCCGATTTGTTGGCGAAATGTTTCCTTCGCAAATAGCCAGTGAGCGGTGGCTGCGGGTCTTACCTGGCCAGAGATGTGTTTTAGCCCTCATGCTTTGAGAGTAGAGAACTGTGCCCAGGGCCCCTCTCCCTGCTCTTTCACATCACTGTTGAGCCGTTTGATAATGCCACAGTGTGATTGTTTGACACGCTTGGGCCTGTTGGTGGGCCGGGCAGGGTGCCTTGCGGGTGCATCTCCAGACCACACCTCCTTATGGAAGGGCACTGATAGTAATACTGAGTACAAGAATGTATGAGACATGGCAGGGTATTGGCGGATCTTCGCTCTCCACCCCCCCGGTTCAAGCCACTACAAGCCACGCGTTGTGGTGTTGCGGATTGCAGAGCACCGGTGACAGGGCCTTGTGGGAGATTAGCCGTTCAAGAATCCTCTTGCTTTGCTTTGCTGCGCCAGCCAGCCACCCTTATCCTCTGGCATGGGCATGCGGCTCATCCGTGCTCCCTTTCCCCGTGTGTGACCGGACGGTTGGTATGGAACACCGGACCTGCGTAATCCCGGATGATGGTGTCTCCTGCCGCCATGGCAGGGGATCGTCGCCGTGCCTTGGCAGGGGATTGTCGCCGTGCCTTGGCCTGCTCATGTTTCAGTGTGCGGAGGTCCCTGTGTTTCTTGCTGTCGCGGCTCGCTTAGTTATTCCCCGGTAGTTGTTGCTGTCGCTGGCTGCTCACTGCCCCGGGTATGGATGTCACTGGCTGCTCGCTGGCTCCGGATCTGTTCTTGCAGCTGTCACTGGAGTCTGGCGATCATCTGCCACCCGAGACGAGCCGTGACGGGTGAGGGCATGAGGCTCATCCTGTTATTAGGATTATACCACGACAGCTGAGGGCACAAGGCTCATCCTGTTATCAGGATTAGACCACGACTGGTGAGGGCATGGGGCGTGACTTACTGGCCAGACCACGGCGTGTGATGGCGTGAGACTGTCCTAACAGAGCAGTCTCATGTCCGGCCTCGCAGCTTACACCTAAAGCATTTGACATCTGGTGCCTGCCCCGTTTTCCTCTCAGAAACAGGGGTGCCGGGATGAAGCGTAACCATGCGACTGGTGTAGCCATGACCCGTGGCGCGTGGCGGCATGAGTATCACCGCCGATGCTGCCGTTATGAGTGGAATCCCCTGCCCAGTCTGTGTTGCGATGACTGCAAGCTTCCCAAAGGCTCGTGGCTCGATGACTGCGTCCATGGCGAAGTAATGAAAAGGACATCAGTTCTAATGACAGACGTAACGGATGGGGGTTGTGGGCTGTGACTGTATTGCGCGCAGGCCCCAGCGCCAAGGGGGAGAAGGCGTGCATCTTCCACCTTGACTCCCTCAGGGGCACCCACACAGGGGTCGCCCAGCACCTGCGCAGGTGGGCCTGCCTTGTGCTAGCCCTTGGGATGGGCCGCCGCTTTGTGGGTGGGCTAGGGGTATCCCCGGCATGCGCCGCCGCCACAAGTTGGGGCATGGGGCACGTGCTGCCGCCACAAGCGGTGGGGGCGCGTGGTCGCGCGCCAGCGCTCTAGGGAGGGTCAGGCGTGGGTGTTCCATGGGTGGGTGTGGGGTTAATCCATTATTTATCGTGACTGCATCCGGGGTACCAATACAGGAACCTTAAACCCCTTCATACAGTACGAGGAGGGAGCGCGCCGTAGCTGCTCTCACTGCCTCACGTGGGCAGGCCACAGAGGACTCCCTCTGCATCCATGGTGCAGGCCTAACGGTGGGTGCAACACAACAATCTTGCTGTAGCAGCGCGGATGCAGTAAGGCTGCCCCTTCGTCCAGAGGCCACAGATAGGCTTGGAACTCATTTAGAGGCTCTGATGTGGCAGAAAATTAACTCCTCTTCCGGAGCCTGAAGGGTCTTAGGGTGTGGCAGGGGTGGGTGTGGCATGGATATTGGGCATGACACAAGCCGGTGTTGACACGTGGGAGTGCGGGCAGCCATGTGTGGGAAACTTGCCGCCTGTCCAGCATGGGAAACTTGCCACCTGTCCAGCGTGTTGGGCGCTACTCGCTGTCGTTGCACATGGTAAACCGTGTGCACGCCCCAGCATATGTTGGAAGCAATGTACAGCCTGCCTCTTGGTGGGCGGTATTCGTGCTGACGTACAGGCCCGTGTGTGCTGCGGGGGATGCCATGGCGGACATGGCTGTCCTGCCGCGCTGCACCGCTGTTTGATTTGCCTCTGTGCTTCTCGTCGCTGCTGTATCTGCTACTGCTCCTCTCATCACCGCAGCTACCTGCTGCAGGCGTGGAGGGACCCTGACAGGGAGCGCGGCGAGCTGGCGTCGCTGGAGGTGTCAGACGAGCAGTTCCATTCCAACCTGGAGGAGGCATGCCCGCTGGTGGGTGCTAATTCTGTGTGCTGCCTTTTTGGAGGGCTTGGGAATTGTTTTGTTGAACGAAGGCATTGGGCATGTACCGCTATAGCAAACGTTCTATTCTTTGTACGCGGTCTATTGAACAAACCCTTATAGCAGCTGGGTCGGATGTCTGAGGCCTCCAGCGGAGCCCGTGGGGCCGCGAGGCTCACGACCCCCGAGTCATGCGTATGTTGCTGATGTGATGTGCGTCGCTGATGTGCGTTGCTGATGTTGTGGTGTACCACGGGTCGTGTTTCTTATGCCCTCACTGTGTTTGTTAGCACTTGTGCCTTATTTTGCTCCCATTTTCAGGGGGGTCGTACTGTTTCGTGACTTCAAGTACGGCATCCCTTCCCACGCCTCGCTCCCCCCTCCTGCTGTCCTGTGTCGCCCTCCCCCAGGTCCCCCAGCAGGACAACTACTGCGACTGCGGCCTCTTCCTCCTCTTCTACCTGGAGCAGTTTGCCAAGTCGCCCGCGTGCCGCCGCGGGGACTTGGCCGCCATTCGTTCCATGGTGCGTGCGCGGCGGTCGCGAGCGCTTGGGACAGTTTCGTGGCATGCCGTATGCTCCATGGTGCTTGGCGCTTGCAGACGCAGGCTCTTGCACGCATGCGGACGCCAGCACGCGGTTGCAAGCATGGTGTGGACACGCGGGGCCGGGGGAAGCGGGGGGGAAGGGGGGACAGGGGGGGGACATGGGGAGTGGGGCGATCATCCTCACCCAACATCTTGCAGGCTGCATGCGATGGCGGCGTGGCCTTGATCGCAGGGAAAGGAAAGGGGAAACGGGTGGATGGGAGCCGGAAGGGTGGTGCTGGAGTTGCAGGGGTGGGTGCTCGGTGGGAGGGGCACAGGCATTTCAAATGACAGTGCTGTTATTGTTCGGGGAAGAACGAGGGGGTGGGGGGTAAGAAGGCGGCAGACGAATCTGCTAGTGGGCAGGCGCGGGTTGACCCAACGCGCAGAAAAAGTAGACTTAGGGAAGAAGGTACCATCGTATGGGCAGGATTGGAGGAACAGACGATCGGAGGGGGGGGGATGATAGTTGGTGGCTGAGGTGTGGTGGTTGTGCTGTGCATGTGTCTAAGTGGAGCGTGATAGCACGTGGCGCGAGAGGCAGCATTATGGCCCTAGTCTGAATCGCCGCGAGCCTTTGCATGAGCAACCACGATCAGCAGAGGTTTGTACGTCACGAAGATGGGAGCAAACGGCTATCAATTGCATGATGGAACAAGTGACATGGCAAGTGAAAAGGCCGCTTATCATGTAACTGCCAGCGCCCCATGGCTATTCGTCTTCCCTTGGCCCCCCCAGCACGCATACCCATTCGCGCACTTTCCCACCTGCCCTTCTCCCCGACTCCTCTTGACCCGAACCCCTCCACGCCCTCCCCCTCTCCCTGTCCAGCCCCATTCTCGGGCTCCCCCCTTCGCATGGAACCACAGCAAGTGAAGCCGTTACAAGCACCCAACCCACGCTGCCCCCCCCCGCTACACCCTGTCATCCATCCCATCCTGCTGCGCGTGTGTGGCCCGTCCTCCCTCCCTTTCCCCATCCCCCCAGCTCACCTCAGCCTGGTTTGACGCGGTGGAGGTGTATGGCATGCGCGGCGAGCTGCACGCGAAGATCGCCAGTTTACATGAGGCGATGCTGCGGGCGCAGAGGGACAAGGGGGAGGTGCAGAGGGACAAGGGGGAGGCGGCGCCGGGGGGTGACAAGACGCCGGGGGCTGACACGGCCGCGAGGCGGCCGCCGTCCCCCGAGGGCTCGCCGCTGCGGCCGCTGCCACCCCATTGGCAGCATCAGCAGCGACCGGGGCGTTCTGCAGGTGCATTGGGCGAGAAAGGGGAGCGCGGGCAGCAGCAGCAACATCAACAAGGGAAGAAGTGCTCCAATGACAAGCCGCCAGCTGGCACGCCCTCAGGGGGGTGGAACACCCCGCAGGCCACCAAGGCAGGCGATGCCAACGCGGACGAGGGTGGTGCGCCTGCCAGTGGGAAGAAGGCGGCCACCGCTGCTAGCACCTTCCCCGCAAAGAAGGGCGTTTCAGCCTCCGTGTCCCCAGTAGTGGCGGCGTGTGGGGACAGGGCAGGGGCTGGTGCGAGCGCCAGCCAGGATGGCTGTGGTGCCGCCACCTGTCCTTTGGCATCCCACGGGGAGCCGAGCAGCAGCCAGGACGTGGTGGTGGTGGATGAGCGCCCCGAGCTGGTGGTGGCGCCGGGCGTGCGTGTTGTGCCTCCTGGCCATCCAGGGGGCCCCCGCTCAAAAGACATTAGAAAGTGTGGAACCCATGTAAGGGGTGACGGATCACCACTGCGATCATCGCCACCACCGCCGTCTCCTCCCAGAATGGGAGGCAATACAAAACGGATCTCAGGCTTGCTGGCGTTCGCAGCTGCAGTCCATGGCGAGAGCGAGGGGGAGGGCGAGGGAGAGTGTGAGAGGGAGGGTGAGGGCGAGGGCGAGGGTGAGGGTGAGGGTGAGGGTGAGGGTGAGGGTGAGGGTGAGGGTGAGGGTGAGGGTGAGGGTGAGGGTGAGGGTGAGGGTGAGGGTGAGGGTGAGGGTGAGGGTGAGGGTGAGGGTGAGGGTGAGGGCGAGAGGGCAGGAGAGAGCGAGGGTGAGGGCGAGGGCTTGGCTCCCGATGCCTACCAAGCGCAGTCACCACAGAGAAAGAGAAAGAGGAGGAGGAAGAAGAAGGAGAGGAAGGAGGAATCATTGCCCCGGCAATCGCAGCGGGTGCAGCAGCAGCAGCAGCAGCAGCAGCAGCAGCAGCAGCAGCAGCAGCAGCAGCAGCAACAACAACAACAACAACAACAACAACAACAACAACAACAACAACAACAACAACAACAACAACAACAACAACAACAACAACAACAACAACAACAACAACAACAACAACAACAACAACAACAACAACAACAACAACAACAACAACGACAACAACAACAACAACAACAACAACAACAACAAGGACAGCAGCAGTTTTTGCGGGGATGGTTGCGGCAGGGTGTCAGTCGCCAGCCGCCAGGGCCCCGCTTGCAGGAGGGGGAGGCGCAGCGTCTGGCGCCAGAAAGGGATGCGGGGGGGAGTGATGGGGGCGCCACCTCCCTGGTTGAGAGCTCTGACAGTGGTGCTAATGATAAGGCAAATCATAACCATGATTGCGGCAAAGATGATTCTGACAACGATTCCTTCCTGGTGGACCTGCCCCAGGTACTCGGCTGTGACAGCCAGGGGGGCAAGGCCGGCCGCCGCAACCAACTCCTGCCTCTGTCAGCAACCATGGGCGAAGCAGATGCCAAGTCAGCGGAGGCCAAGCCAAGCGGCCTGATGGACCAAGCACCCCTGCTACGGGGAGGGAGGGTTGCCCTTGTAGCGGGGCAACAGGGAGGGGACGTGCCGATCTCCAGCACCCAACCCCTGCTGGGTATGGAAGTGCCATGGGGAGGTGCAAGCGGTGGCCTGCTGGGACAGAGGGGGAAGATGCCAGGTGGGCGTGCCGTGGCGCACGAGACAGGCCAGGGGGGGCCAGGGCGGGCGGGCCAGGGGGGGCCAGGGCGGGCGGGCAGGGGTGAGGGTGGCAGCATACCGGCGGCGGCGGCGGCGGCGGTGGGGTCCCATCACGCACGGGGGGAGGAGCGACCAAACCTGGGTGGTGAGGAGGGCGACGAAGCCGAGGAGGTTGTGATGATCGCTTCGATCAAAGAGGTGGTTGCCAACCAAAGGAACAAAAAGGTCGCTGCCAAGGCTGCCACGGCTGCCAACGCTGCCACTGTCACCGCCGCCACGGCCACTGCTACGCAAGCCAACATGCACGCAAACAAGCACGCATACAAGCGAGTCAACCACCTCGCGGACAAGCAGGCCGGCTGTACTCGTGGCGCGGCACCGTGGCCGTCAGAATCGGGTGCCAGCATTATCAGCGACAGTGAGGGAGAAGAGCATGTAAGGGGAGGTGAAGCAGAGGCAAAGGGAGCAAGGAAGGGTGGCTCCGATGGCGAAGGTGATGGGTCGGAGGTCCCCTGGGACGTACCAGGCACAAAGGGTGGGCAAGGTGCCACGCAGCCCCAGCAGGGGGCGCTCTCCATGGGCATGGGCGCCCGGCATGCGTTCAGGGACCGGTCCAACGGGGGAGGGGAGGTGGCGCCTGCGTTGGATGGCCCGCATGGCAGGGCAGGGAACAACGGCAGGGCCGGTGCAAGTGGCAACGGGGTCACGATGCCCCGAGGGGATTGTGTGGGTGATTACAGAGACCACAATGGGTACAGTGACCCTGGGAATGATGAGCCAGGGTGTGCGCCGGGGAACGGCCCTCCATACTCAGATGGCCTTGGGCTTGCGGGCACGAATACTCACAAGGACTCAGATGGCCTTGGGCTTGCGGGCACAAATACTCACCAGGGGACGGGGGGCGGAGGGGGGCTTGGGGGCCACGAGACCAAGGGCACCTTGCCTGGCACTGCCAAGAGTGCCATGTCCCTCATCCGCTCCGGCTTTGAACCTGAGGTTGGCCGGAACAAGCACAAGCCCGAGGTCTCATCGAAACACACGAACAAGAAGAAGAAGCCCAGCGGGGGGGAGGGGGGCGGTGCACACGCCCGTGGTGGTCCAGGGGCCGCCCAGGTGGACCTGGTGTTGGAGGAGGGGAGGAGCGACCGCGGCCGCAAGCAGCCAGCGTGGGGGGCAGTCCGCGTCGCTGCCGAGGATCACGCCGCAAGGGTGCATGTCCCAGTGGATCGCAGCAAACGGGTCGCGGCACGAGCGGGTCAGGGCCAGCGGGTCGCGGTCTCAGCGAGTGCTGGCGCCCGTGTCGCAGTGGATCTGGTGGACAGCAGCGGCGATGAGGGCGAGGGCAAGGGCGAGGGCAAGGGCGAGGGCGCGGGCCCCGATGGGAACATGGATGAGGTGGAGGGCGAGAACGACGAGGGCGAGGGCGACGAGGGTGGTCAGGACGAGGGGCAGTTACTGGGTAGCGATGATGGTGACAGGGAGGGTGGGGCAGAGGACAGGTCACAGGGTAGGGATGGTGACGAGGACCAGCAGAGACGCCGACCGGCATCGTCGGTGCTGAGTTCGATGGCGGCGGCGTTCGCAAGGTTAGGGAAGCGAGCGGACGGGTCGCCCTATGCCACCGCCAGCTCGTTGGGGCTTGACCGGCCAGCTGGTTTGCCAGGTGGCGCCGCAGGGAGCAACGCTCAAGGATCAAATCCTGCGGCGATCGATCGAGGGAGGAGAGCTCCCATGGCTGACCAGGAGGATGCCAAGGGGATGACGGGCCAGACGGCGAGCGGTAAAGCCCAGAAATCCAAGCAGCGCGCGGGGTGGGAGGAGGTGCGTGTGGACAGCGCAGATGATGAAGGTGGCAGCGTAGACAGGGTGGTGTCAAAAACGGGGCGTGCGACGACGCCTGGGACTTGTCGTGAGGGAAACGGTCCATCACATCGTCTTGCCAACAGCATGGGCAGGCACACGGGGGAAAGGCAGGGTGAAGCCGTGGTGGACTTGACAGATGATGGAGAGGGGAGAGATGGGGAGGGGAGGCTTGTGGATGGGGCTGGGAAGAGTGGTGCCAAGTCGGCGCAAGGAAAGTCTTGGCTTGCAGAGGCGGGCAAGAAGGCTGCAGCTTCTGGCTTGAAGCGTGCTGGGGGAGCGAATGGGGTGGCCCTCGGTGGGCGCAATGGGTCAAAAGTGGCTCGGCTGTCGCTGACCCCCGGCTTGAAGCATGTCGGTGGCAGGAAGGTGGCGGTGGAGGATGAGGAGGACAGCGATTGCCTGGAGCAGGTGCGGCTGACCCCGGTGGCGGATGACAGTGATTGTGACGCGGACGATGTGCTGTGTAGGAGGCTGGTGGGTAGGACAGGATGAGCCTTGACAAAGGTTTCGGTGCTACAGAGTCAGGTTTCCCCATCATGTTGGTTGTATTTATTCTGGAATTTGCAATTACCCTGTACAGTATGGCGGATGTCAAGGGATATTAGTAGCAGAGGCCTGCATGTAAACTGTCAGGAAATTCCAGCGTGAGAACTCAAGCCTGCACGCTAGTTCTTAGGGAGTAGGTGTGCAAGCTTGCCAACCATGGCAACCAGGTATATGAAGAGACAACTGCCCAAGGGCTTCTGCTAGCCTAGCCAACCCTGCGTTCCGAGAGCACCTAAATAGCTGCATGGTAGTCCTCATAGGGAGCCAATAGTGGATGCATGATGACCTAGCTAGCTTGATTGCTCTATGAGGCAGATTGGCATGCAGGCAATGTTGGCTCGATCCACCACGCCTACACCACATCTTATAGATAGAAAAAAAACACATTACTGTGTCACGGGGTGTAGCTGCCCCCAAAAGCTTGGAGGTCACATAGCATGTCATTAGGATTTTGCGGCCAGCCAGAGGCCTTCCAAAGAGGACATGCGTTGATGAATTATTAGTTAAAAATTTTAGCACGTGCTCCCGTTGTGGAGTCACGGAGCAACATGAAAAGTGCTCGCTGTGTGTGCACAGCAGGAAGGGGGCAGAGACCCCCCCCTTCCCTCATGCCCCTGGCCTGCCACAGGTGCAATCGAACACGTCTAAACGATCCGGTATCCACTGTGGGTGCAATACACCTTGATTAATCAATTCAATCCACGGTACTGTAAATTAATGAATAAATGAACATGTAGACTGTGTAAGTAACATTAATTAATTAATTAAACTCGTGCTCCTGTTGGGGAGTCACGGAGCACCGGAGTGCTGTATGTGCACAACAGGAAGAAAGGGCAGAGACCCCCTTTCTCCTTCATGCCAGAGGCATGCCACAGCAGCAATCGGACACGATAGACGATCCGGCAAATTCTGTGGGTGCAATAAGACCCGTGTGAGCATATCATAACAAGGAGCGTGGGCAAGTAAGCTAAGCATAGCCAGGACATAGCATGGCACGAGCACGAGCCACAAGCCCCGAGGTAGCCATGGCTGACGGCGGCGCTCATAACTTTCACGTTTGGGCACCAAATTCGGCCGTGAATATCACTAACGCTTCGTCTTTCTAAGACACACACGCTGATTTATTTTTCCGAAACTAAAACGCAATATTATGGCGAGCAAACGCTCGACTACGCAACGCAGCCTGGCGGCTGCGATGAGCCAAGAAAATTCGCCTGCAGCCTTGGCTGCAGTTCCGCCCGGCCTCCCAGGCAGCGGTGACACTTCTCAAGCATTCGTAGTGCACTCGGCTCCTGCGGCCTCGCCTTCAGCATCGCCTGATCCCAAACGCAGCCGCCCAGCATCGCGCCCATGGACAGAACCGCGCATCCGGCCTCAAACCTTCAAAGTCGACGATCACGAATGGCTTTGCATGTCCCCGAGCGATGCTATGCATTGCATCTTCTACGGGGACTACGCCAGGCTCGCTTTACAACCTGTGCCTCCATCTCCACAGCATCGACCGTCTCATCTTCGAGGATGGCAAATGGTGCCCCCTCGCCTATGTGACGGAACATCCCCAACCACGCCCCCGCCTTCAGCACCTCATCCTCTGCTCGCTTCTCATGCGCTCTGACGGCGAGATCTGGGCTCCATCCATCTCCGTATCCACACTCCGTTCCATCCTTACGGAAGCCCTCCAGCAGCACGTGACCCCCCTCGCTGCCGATGTGGCAGCAATGCCGGGCCAGGCACGCTGGCTACTGAGCTCCCTCACCTTTCCACCACCGTCGCCTCCACCTCCACCCTCCTTGCCTCCACCTCCACTGCTGCCTCCACCTCCACCGCCGCCATCAAAGCCCAGCTCATCGACATCGACAAACGCCTCCACGACAACGCCATCGCCATTGAGTGCATGCAAAACAGCGCAGGCCTCACCGCCCAGGCGGTGAAGGACATCGCTGCCCAGCCGGCATCCGCTGGCCCGGCCAGCGATGCTCCTTCCACCCAGACCTGGGCGGACTTGCTTAAGCACCACACCACCTCCACCACCTCCAGCATCACGGCACAGCTCAAGCAACAAGCACTCGACCTCCGCGGGAGGAGGCCGACCTCACCCAGCGCAGCCACAATGTCATCGTCAAGCACTTCGACCAGCCGGCAGATGAGACCCGGAGACGCTTCTCATGGCATTTAGGCGCGACATTCTTGCCCCCATGCATTTCACTGGTGAGCTGCGGATGTCCGCTGTCTGCAGCTTTCCGGCCGCGCGCGGGGTAAGGCTGGCCCGGCTCCCGTGCTCCTCACCTTCACGTACATGGCCCGGATAAGCTGTCATTCACACGCAAGAAGCTCTCGAGGACTCGCTACACGCTGGACGACGACTTCAATGCCGGCCCCCGGGCGCAGCAACAACGGCGACGCGAGCTATGGCCGACCTACCTTCAGCTCCGGCAGAGCGCAGGGGGGAAACCCGTATACTGGAGGGGGGCGGTCATCCACGTCGACCACAAGCCCTGGCAGACGCCCCCTGCCACCCCAGCAAACCCAGTCTAGGGAATATAGCAGTAGTGTAGATTAGTAAGGCTTAGCCTAGCACGTGGCCTACGCGCATGTGCGCCCATAATATGGCCCCCCATGGATGATGCCTTAAGAATTTAGCCAACTTAGCTCTGCCTATAATAATGGGACTCCCCATGGATGCTGCAGTAAGAATTTAGCCAAGCTCTGCCTATGCAGAGAGTCACTCTCTGATGAGACGCCATGCGGCCTAGCTTTTGTATAGCCATGATGATCTTCCACCCCATGCCAGGCCCCCTCAGTGTGCTCTGAGAGATCATGGTGGTGCCGGTGCCCTTGGTGCACCTCGAGCAGGTGTAGTTTACATGATTCCCTACCCTTGCAGGAAGTAGCCCAGAATGTAATAAAAGCCATATGCCCCTAATCTTGGGGATATGTGCAACATGTCAACTCCCAACGGAGTTATGTGCCTAATTAATTAATTAGGCACATATGGGCACATATGGGCATGCCACGGAAGTACTATTAAAGTTGGAACATATATCTCCGTTGGGAGTACATGTAGCACTGTCATATCCCTGAGAAGGCGGGGCACATGGCTTTTAACCCATAGTCCGCTGACCCATTTTTGGCACTTTTATACCCCTGAAAATGAAAAAAATCATAACTTACAGGCCACAACTCCAAATACCCCCAACCAAGATGCTAGGAGTATCTACACTTCAAGGGCTTTCAGAATATGCAATAATACCTTGGCTTTATCAAAGCATTTGGATTATAGCTCCCGTCAAAGCTGGCCAAAAGACGATCTTTTTTCCCCAAGGAAAAGTCAACCCCCCCCTAACTTCCCAGGGAGGGCAGGGAATCTCAATACCAACATTGGACAACTTAGTTGGATAGTCCAATGGGGGTTTCCTTGGGTCAGACCACCCGGATAACCCATTACCCCTATATAACGTGCTCATACATGTGTGTGGGTTACACGCGTGAAAACAGCTATCTATGACATGCAGCACAATAATGCATTATAACAAGCTATCAAAGGCTGCCAAAAGTGCTGGAATACAAACACGTTGCCTACCTGCACTGACGGAGTGGTACACTCCAAAGAAATGCCCAAAACTGGGCACTTTCAGGGCTAATACCACTCTTTACAACAGGCATGGAACTTGCTGAAATATGCATGGATAAAATCGTCATTCATAATGCATGGGATACGTATTCCGCTGCAAACAACACGCAAATACGTTGTCGTACCTGGCTCGTTCATGCCCTACCCGGATTCCGCTGGCCGGGACCCTCATATCTCACACGTACTGATGCTCTACAGGCAAAGGCCGCCATAGCCGCATACTTCATGATCCACCATGGCTACCAGGTCGATGTTCCGTGCAAAGATGGCCACTAAACTAGTCCGCATTCTCAGCAAACGCTGCAGCTGACGTCCCTTACCCAAACTGGATGCCCGGGCTGGCGCAGATTGCCCGGCCATAGGGAGAAAATCGACCTATGACAAGCTATGACTCATCTGGAACTGACGACCAGGAAAGTCATATTTTCCTACCTCTATTTTCCTAACCCTATAAATCTGGCGGTGCCTGACCTACGAAAATCATGCATCGTCATTCTGAGCAACATTCTGAACCGTTTCAAGCCGTGAGACGCAAAAATTTCGTGACAGCGGCACGTTGTCAGCCATATCTCATTACGCGCGCGCGCGAGCGAAATTTTCCCGCCAAAGTCACGTGATACATTCTCAATGCACGTTGTAATTACCAGGCTATGGCGAATATTACCCCCAAACCTATGCATCACCTTCGTCCATAAGTGTTCCCGGACCCACCGGACCACTGACATCCGTCACAGGTGGCGCGGCGCTCACGGCGCGGCGCGAAATTCGACCGTTAGTCAAACTACCCGACAGGTCGGGTAGTTTACGGACTATGGGTTAATACATTCTGGGCTACTTCCGGCTGCAAGGGTATGGTGTAAACTAAAACCTATAGTAGCAACCTTTATCCTCACACCAGGCCTACGACCCTCGATAGGCTCGCCACTCGTCGTGACGACCAAGGTTCGTGTGTGAAGACGCTCGTTGCCTCGTTGAGCCTCGAGCTATATGCAACCTCGCTCCATCCTTGTTCCTCGGTCATGAGCAACGCTGTGCAACGCTACTTTGCCAGAGCCTCGTATCGCTGCCCTGCATCCTTGTTGCAGGCAGCATACAGGAATCTCTGGCTATCCTGTGTCTAGGTTAGCACAGGACCTGCCACAGTTCTGCATGGACTTACATCCTTGCAGACCTGCTGGCTGGCTACTGGCTTCTACTAGCCGCAGGGCCGTTGCGTCCTCAGTACACTGTGTCCCAGTCACGTGATTAATTAATTAATTAATTCATTAAGTAGACTCGTGCTCCCGTAACTTGGGGAGTCACGGAGCATTAACCCCGATGGATGGATGGATGGGTGCAAACAGTCTAACCGGTCTAATCTATCTACATCAGCTACCTACAACATCTATCTATCAGCATCACTAACTACAACATCTACTGATCTAAACAGCATCACGCTACCCTAGGGGAGCTGGCTGGCGTGCCTCCCGCGGGTTTGCACACGCGGGCGCTTCCCCACAGGGGGGGGCTCGTTGTCCTCTATGACCTGGGCCCACTTGGCCTTGTCCATCATCTTCTTCCAAATCACGGAGAGGCCTAGGCCCCCCATGTCCTCTACTAGCTGTTCTTTGAAGGTGCGGGCCTTGGGGCGTCTAACATCACGGGGCCCGGCCCACGTCAGGAGGTGCCGGCCAGGCTGAGCTGGGCGCAGTCCCGCGGGGGGGCCACGTGAGGTGTCTACCTGGTTGGTGCGAGCTAGGTGCCCTACTAGCTGCAGGCGCCGCTGCTTAATGGTGCTGGTGATATATGGCATGCCCTGGTACAGGTCCTCATTGCGGACATGAGCAGCATATCCTACTCTGAAAATGGAGCGCAGCATGCTGGTGACCGCGCCGTCCAGCTTGCGGGCCAGGTCGGCGGTGACGGGGTCCACGTCTCGGCCCCATACGTGAGAACAGGAAGGACGAGGACCTTAGTGGCCATCAGGTGGCCATCAGGTGGACATCAGTCACGTGATGGTTCAGGCTAAGCCTGTGCAGGCACTGCCTGCCACGTGTCCTGTCCACTATGCCCTGAGAGTGCACCGTCCCCGCCCACCGGTCGGCAGTACTTCGGGACCGGATATCTCTCTAGTCCCTCGTTTGTTCTAGGCGGTTGACACGGCGCGTTGGAAAGATCTCCTCAACCTGCATCCATCTAGCACATTGGTGCCCCAATATGCTAACTTCTGCTCTGGGTGCACAACGTGCACCTGCACCACTATGTATTCCAGCAGCTAAGGTGCGGACATCAGTAGGTTGGAAGATCATCATGGCTAAACAATGGCTAGGGCATGGCTTCTTAATTAGCAGAGAGTAGCTCTCTGCATAGGCAGGGCTAATTGCTAAATTCTTAATGTATCATCCGTGGGGAGTCCCATTATAGGTGCACCATCGCATAGGCATGGGCCACATGCTAAGCTAAGCCTGGCTAATCTACACTACTGCTATATTCCCTAGACTGAGTACTATGAGCCTCCCTAGACTAGGCTATATTCCCTAGACGGAGTACTATGCTAATCTCATCAGAAAATATAATTACACGAAAGTTACAAATCTCGTCTGCGTCATGCCCCAACCATATAGGCACTAGAGGGGGATATAATCCTCATCTGAGCTGTCCTCTACTGTAATGGCAGACCGACGAGGCGGTAGACGAGGCGGTAGTGCAGCGGCTATCCTCAGGGGCAATAAGTACTTAGTAGACTGCGTCACGTGAGCATAAATGCAAATAGTAGACTGCGTCGCGTGAGCATAAATCCTTAATGGTGTCGACATGGAGACGGGAAACTATCTAACTGGCCCCGAGTGGTCCGGTACTGTCACGGGGCTATGTAAAAGAATGCATTCATAGTGCACCCCTCAAGCTCCTGATGCGGCTCATCCTGAACCGCCTGTGAAACGCCCGCTCAGGCCGGCGACGGCCACCTCAGCGAGACTCAGCTCGGCTTCCGTCCCCGGGCCGCACTCACAGTACAGGCGCTCTTCGCTACTCGCCACCTCGTGGAGGAAATGCATTGTCTCCAACCTAGCCGCGGGTGAGTCCCCTCCGCGGGTGAGTCCCCTTTGCTCCTGCTGAGTCGTGCCGCTGGTTGACTTCATCAAAGCTTTCGACTCCGGTTATAGGCCTGCACTGTGGCACATCCTCGCCCTGTTCCGGATCCCCCTCAGTCCCCCTCGATCATTGCCGCCATTCACAACCTGTATGAAGGGTCCACCACCTCGGTGCGCACTTGGTCTGGGTCCACGCCACCATGCGCCCTTTGCAAAAGCCGGGGTGTGTGGCAGGGCTGCGTGCTCTCGCCATACCTCTTCATTCATTGTGGTTGACTAGGTAATCATGATTCAGGCGCGCAAGCCGGTTTGCTCGCATTCGGTGTGTATGGAACCAAGCGCGGTGCAGGTCGCCAACCGGCGACCTGCTCCGGCTGTCGACACATTCTGATATATAAATTGGCTAGCGGAACTTGAACTTGAAAGCCGAGGTTTAGGAGGCCAACCCTTGGTTTTCGGTAATGCAATGAAACTGGCTCGTTATTATATTAATTTGTTTATTTTTTAAAAAATTATTCAGCTAATTAATCAAAACCGCGTCACTATACGGCGGGGCCTAAATCCAACATTTCACTCAGTCGTTGATAGTATATACTGAAGGGAGATGGGGGGAGAGGCTGGGATTGGAGTCAAATGTGCAACCTCCGCCCAAGCATTACCTACAGTATTGGTTCGGGGGCAGACCTGGCAGGCTTCTTTCATGCCAAGTTGACACAAGGAAGCCCGCCCGCCGATGCTTCTTTCATGCCAGTGACATGTTGCAAATGCAAGGTGATAATGCTTAGCAGCATTTTGGCCAGCTATCTGTTTCCAGCTTACTTTTTCCCTGATTTTCATGCGCATGATGCTGCACAGGCCCCGCGCTGTGCAGTGGACCCACATGTGGGTGAGTCTCAGATGAGTTTCCGTAGTGGCCGTAACGCTGTCATGGCTGTGTTTGTTGCGCGCCGGCTGGGAGGAGGTGCGTCGCATTTATTTGCCCTGATGGTTTTCCGCTGGTCTTCATTTTTGTTCACTATTATGTACATCGAGGCTTTTGACACGGTCCTCTGGAAGGCACTTTGGGCCATCCTAGCTCTGGATCGCGTGCCACCAGCATGTATTGCTGCCATTCGCCGGCTGTTATTACGAGGGTTTACAGGCAGTATTGCGGACCGGCGGAAGCCACCTTACCATGTCCCCTTCACAACGGGGTGTGACAAGGTTGTGTCCTGCCCCAATATCTGTTCATTGTTGTTGTGGATCACGTCATGCGCCAGGCACGTGCGCACTTTGCCGCCCTCAAGGTTTTCGACCCTGGCTTGGACATCCATTAGTTAATGTACACGAGACTGCGTCACGTGAGCATAAGTCCTCAGTGGGAGGGGAACATGGGATGGATGGATGATGCTACCTATCTAAATCCTAGTTACAGGTTGTGGGCACCATGGCCCGAATTGCTATGAATGCCAAACTGGGTCACACACTGTGCTCCTTAATTAATTAGCGAGCGCAGCAAGGGCGGTGGTGGCCCTGTTTACCGCCTGCCCGACCTGATTTATGCGGATGATACCGCCCTCATCGAACGCCCCGAGCACATTCAGACCTGACTGGACTGTCTGGGCTAGCTTGGGGGCGCGGGCGCGATTAGCGTCAAAACAGAGGCGATGGTGATTGGTGCTACCACTCGCCCGCCACTCCCGCTGCTGCTCGACAGTCGACGGGTCTGAGGTCCAGTTCCGTGATCGCTTCAAACTGCTGGGGAGCATGCTCCCTGACACCG
Organism: Mesostigma viride; assembly: GCA_009746045.1. Lineage (NCBI taxonomy): Eukaryota > Viridiplantae > Streptophyta > Mesostigmatophyceae > Mesostigmatales > Mesostigmataceae > Mesostigma > Mesostigma viride. Next base: position 2,191,911 of record RPFO01000103.1, on the reverse strand, counting down.
CCGACTGATGTGGACACCCGCATTGGCCTGGCCTGGGCCAGGCTCCGCTCGCTCAACACCTACTGGCACTTGAAGGACCTTGGCGAGGACCGCAAGCGCGTGCTCTTCAAGGTCCTGGTCCTCACGGTGCTCACATACGGCGCCGAGGCATGGACGCTCATGGACAAGCTGGTCACCCGGCTGAACGGCACAGTAGACAGGATGCTCCGACAGGTCCTGAATGTAGGGTTTTTCACGCATAGGGCGCTAAAGTCTTTGTATAAGGGTATGCCCCGTATTTCGGATGAGATTAGGCAGCGTAGGATAGCAGTTGTAGGACATCTTGCTCGAAGCAGTCAGGTAGACACCGCCCTTGGTCTGGCCGGCCCCCAGCGGCTTGGCCAGCCTGCAGGGCGGCATATCCTGACCTGGCCCCAAGGACAAGCCCCGCAGGGCGGGTAGACCTGCAATTAACAATACGGATCAGTTGCTGGCCGACTTACTGGGTTTTCACACTCGGGTTTTTTTCGGTCGAATTTCCGTTTTGGCCGGAAAAAATTCGACGAAACTTTTTCACACTGGGTTTTTCCGGTCCGAAACGGAAAAACGGGTCATTTCCGTTGATCCACCGTAATACCACTGAATTTGGCAAAATCAGGTGGAATTCAGTGGTATTGGGTGGTAGACCCCCAAATGGGTCTACCACCCAATACCACTGGAATTCCACCCCAATTGTGGCCGGGGGGGCGCCGCGCCACAAATTTTTACTTGTCCGACCCAATAGGATGCGTCCACCTGGACGGTCGAAATTCCCTTCGCATCAGGGTCGCATGCCCAATTCTGAACATGTCTGACCAGCCCACGGAAACAGCCGTAAAAAACTTGCCATTTTTTCGCATCCCGTACAGCGTGTCAAGCCCGGCGCGTGCACGGCCCTGTTCCGGCGCATACCACTTTTGGCCGAAAGTCCGCCGAATTTCGCCGGAGCGTCCAAACAATTCGACCGAAAAAAACCCGAGTGTGATAACCCTGTTAGTGGTCCCAGCCCAGTTTGAACACCGCATTTCCTCCCTCTCTCTTGCTTGGACTGCTATGCAGGACAAGAAGATGTGGCAGACCATTGTCCAGGCCATCACGCCAGCCCCTGTGGGCAAGCCCCCCCCCCCCCAAGAGGAAGGGGCACTTTGCAGAGTAGAGTAGCTAGGATTTTTGTAGCTTAGATTCAATTAGCTTAGCGTAAGCTTAGTTAGTTTTCGCGGCTCCGCTCACCCCCACCCAATAACAAAAAATGGAATACGTGCTACATGATATCCCAACGGAGTCATGTTAAAATTACAAAATTTTGAATTTTCCCTGGTCATGCAACCCATGCAAGTTCTTCCTGCTAAGATGCACATGTCTATCTGCCAGAAATCCATCGATTCTGCATGCAAAGATCCGAATGCAGTTTCCATTGGAAGAAAAACATCTTTGTGCAGTCCTTTGACCTGGACAACCACCAGGTCAGAGTTGCATGAAAGCAAAACAAGATAAACACATTTATTCCTGAGGACGAATCCCTGTCCTATGTTGTTCCCTTATGGCACCAAACCATGGAAAACGATATTACAAGAGAGGATAGCCGTCATCCTGCTATGTACACTCCTATCCTCGTCCGTGCACCAGCCAGGCACTTTCAAACCCTCGTAAGGCCGCCATGCAACTCTCCGAATAAAGGAATATGGCATTGGCTGGCACAGCATTGGCGTTCAAAGCTTTTTACAAAGCCACGATGAGCGATGCCCTTCCAACCAACTACATACATCGTACTTCTCGCCTGCCTGGACAGTGGCTGCCTTATATACAATCCCGGTCCAGTCCATTGGCCTGGCATTACTGTTTGCTATCGCCTGTTATTGCGTCCCACTGACAGCCTAAATGCTTCTTAGAAATTTATTTACAAGCCATTTGTTGCCACACAACTGTCGGGACAAGGGTCATCCCAGTCGAGAGCTCCACAGTTTTCTGCCTCGGTACCTCCACGTAGCCACCCTGGTGCACACCCAGTCACATCTGGAGTACCCCGTGTCGGGAGTTTGATGCCGCCTGCAAACTTGCCTTCAAGGAGGTACGCAGAAACTGGTGTCCTTGTGGCAGAGATTGGGGTCATTGCGTTAGTGGGAGGCAGTGCCACGTGGGGTGGTCCTGTAGAGGGACCGTTGGGAATGCTCATCTTGGTCTGTCCATTCCTGGCTCCCCCCTCCTGATGGCTGCACGTCGCACCGTCTTTACGCCGCCGGCTGCATGTTCTTGTACAGCTCGTCGATGCCCGCCTGGCGGGTCGGTCAGACGCCGGTTGGTGGGTGGCTCGCACAAAGGAGGGTGGGTGGTTCGCACAAAACAAATGGTGGGTGGCTCGCACAAAACAAATGGTGGGTGGCTCGCACAAAGCAAATGGTGGGTGGCTCGCACAAAACAAATGGTGGGTGGCTCACACAAAACAAATAGTGGGTGGCTCGCACAAAGCAAATGGTGGGTGGCTCCGATACGATACCCCCCCCCCCCCAATGATGCGCCATTCTACGGTGGTTGATGGGTTCGTGGGTTGTTGGCAGAATGGATGCTTAAGTGGGTATTGGACAGGCAGGCAAAACACGACGACCGCTTCATCATGTCTGGATGGGTGCCCCAACGCCGATGGATGTCGGTTAGCAAGACACTTGCCCTATGGGGAGGACAAGTGGTAGAGCGGGCAGCACAGTGACCGCCACTCAAACGTTGACTCTCCGCTGACCGGGCACGATACAGATGCCGCTCACCTGGTAGTACTTCTGCAGCTGTGGACGCTTCTTCTTGAAGGACGGCGTCATCAGGTCGCGCTCCACGTCAAAGGGGCGCGGCTCCAGGATCACGCCCTTCACAAACTCAAAGCCCTTGAGCTGCCGCGTCCAGCAAAAGGGGGTGCAGGGGGGTGAAAGGGGGGTGCAGGGGGTGAAAGGGGGGGGGGTGGACGAGGGGGGGAGCATGAGGTGGGGGAAGACCGGGGGGAGATGAGTGAGGAAAACACAGGGATGTGGGACATGTCCTGACGACAGTGCCAATAATGATTACTACTGGCAGACGTTAATGTTCATACCAGCTGTATAGTAGCACCTGTATAGTAGCACCTGTATAGTAGCACCTGTACAGTAGCACCTGTATAGTAGCACCTGTATAGTAGCACCTGTATAGTAGCACCTGTATAGTAGCACCTGTATAGTAGCACCTGTATAGTAGCGCCTGTATAGTAGCACCTGTATAGTAGCACCTGTATAGTAGCACCTGTACAGTAGCACCTGTATAGTAGCACCTGTACAGTAGCACCTGTATAGTAGCACCTGTATAGTAGCACCTGTACAGCTACCTGTATAGTAGCACCTGTACAGTAGCGCCTGTATAGTAGCACCTGTATAGTAGCACCTGTATAGTAGCACCTGTATAGTAGCACCTGTATAGTAGCACCTGTACAGTAGCACCTGTATAGTAGCACCTGTATAGTAGCACCTGTATAGTAGCACCTGTATAGTAACAATACCTGTAAAAGCCAATGACCATGACCGCTGTGCTTGGCGACGACGTCACCAGTGTACAAATCCCCAGCGTTCTTTGATCACCCAGTGTTGATAATGGTTAACTATCCGCCTCTGCGGTGGCCGCTTACTTTGCCAGCAGACAACATGTCATCGCTGCCACCCCCCCACTGCCCTCACCACAACGAACCTTCCCAGCCGTTCGTCACCAGCATAGTAAACTACAGGCCAGCACGCTGTTGTTGCCTTGTTCATCAACCCCCCACCTTGCGCACAGTAAACCACAGGCCAGCACGCTGTTGTTGCCTTGTTCATCAACCCCCACCTTGCGCACAGTAAACCACAGGCCAGCACGCTGTTATTGCCTTGTTCATCAACCCCTTGCGCACAGTAAACCACAGGCCAGCACGCTGTTATTGCCTTGTTCATCAACCCCCCACCTTGCGCACAGTAAACTACAGGCCAGCACGCTGTTGTTGCCTTGTTCATCCACCCCCCACCTTCTACAGGCCAGCACGCTGTTGTTGCCTTGCTCATTCACCCCCCACCTTCTACAGGCCAGCACGCTGTTGTTGCCTTGTTCATCCACCCCCCACCTTCTACAGGCCAGCATGCTGTTGTTGCCTTGTTCATCCACCCCCCACCTTGCACACAGTAAACCACAGGCCAGCACGCTGTTGTTGCCTTGTTCATCAACCCCCACCTTGCGCACAGTAAACCACAGGCCAGCACGCTGCTATTGCCTTGTTCATCAACCCCCCACCTTGCGCACAGTAAACCACAGGCCAGCATGCTGTTGTTGCCTTGTTCATCCACCCCCACCTTGCGCACAGTAAACCACAGGCCAGCACGCTGTTATTGACTTGTTCATCAACCCCCACCTGCGCAGCCTCGCCCCTGTTCTTGTACACACGATGCCATATGGTACCAGCATCTACGACAAGGCTACTGTCCCACCCACGCATCACAGCCCCCACCATGTCGTTTCTGGCATCCCCCCCCCACCTTGGCGGCCTTGCCCGTGTTCTTGAGCTCCTCCGTAACATGCGCGCGCGCCGACGCCAGGTGGCACACCTCCTCAAAGCTCTTGTCCTTGCCCTCGGCCGTGGACGCCGCCCAGGCCAGCAGCGCGGGCTGGTTGGGCACCACCACGGCCACAAGCGAGGACTGGTAGCTGGAGCCGTACACCCAGATCTGGCGGCATGCAGGGGGCGGCAAATGTATGGCCAAACCATCCCATCAGATCTGGCAGTGCATGCATGGGGTGGCGGGGCGATGGGAGCAGGGCCTTGGTAGCCCACCCATCCACAGCACAGACCACTTTCGATAGACCTGGTGCCCGGTACAAGGCGGCCAGACACTCACGAAAGTAGTAGTAGCACCGGCATCCGGTAACAACGCTGCGCCTGTCAAGAATGAAAACCATCCTGTCCAGAGGCCACGGGGGTTGCCACCCTATAGAAAAGCCATCTGCTGGCAAGTGACCGCAATCGTGGAGGCAAACACGCCAGATGTAACCAGTTCCACATCGGGCGAGGCCGTTAAAGTCATTTCACGCAACTGCATTGGGAACTGGTGACTGCATTGGAACCGCATTGAAATTGTAGTAGTATGGAAACTGGCTTGAAGCTGGCGGCCCGTGCCCCCAGGGAGGAGAGCGTGGGAGGAGATTCACGGGGGGGGGGGGGGGGGACCGGAGGCAGGGCCACGGCAAGCGCACCGAAGGCTCTGGGAAATGCCTAGTGCGATCCGACACGATGCCATGGTTCAATCACATTCGAATACAAGGCAAGCAGGCCGCAAGCAAGCATCCAAGCGCCGCCAGACATGTCGCACCCAACAGCCCCCCAGCGCCCGCATGCCCACGTTGGCCATGGCTTGGGCTGGCTTGACCACAAGGTTGCGATAGGCCATGCAAAGGTCACTATAGACGCAGCAAAGGTCACTACAGGCTAGCAAGGCGGTCACTGCAACCCACTGCAAGGTCACTGTATCGACCACCCACCATGTCCACGAGGCTGCACTTGCCAAGCACGTTCTCGACATGCTCCACCGCCACGTACTCCCCCTGCGCCAGCTTAAAGATGTTCTTCTTGCGGTCAATGATGCGCAGCGACCCGCTGTCGCTGTTGATCTCCGCAATGTCCCCTGGGGAGGGGGCCAGGGGAGGGGAGGGAGGGGAGGGGAGGGGAGGGGAGGGGAGGAAGGGGAGGAAGGGGAGGAAGGGGAGGGGGGGGGAGGGAGAGCGCGACAGGTGGCGATGGGGGCAGGCAGGTGGCAGGGCATATAGAGAGCAGATGTAGAAGCATAAGGTTTGATATCTACGATCTCTTCGGGTGAGGTGATGGGGGGGAAGCCGAGGCAGGGCAGGGCAGCCGCGCAACCAAAGGGAACACAAAGGTCCAAAAAGGTCCGCGATGATGTGGTGGCGATGATGTAAGGCAGCTGGCAAGGCACGTGGCCAGCAAACACAGAGGCACAAAGCGGTGGATGTCAGCGGTGTCGCCTGGGGGTGGGGGTCGAGGGCGGCAGAGCATCGGGAGAGCCAACATGAAACCTTAAGAATTGAAACAGGAATTGACAACATGAATTGAGCTTCCCAAGTCGCCTGTTGACGACGGTAAAGGGGGAGGGCGACAGCTGGTAGAGGGAGGAAACAGGGCAGATAGGGGAGCCGGAGACATGTGGCGACGAGGTAGCCAGGTGGCAACGAGGGCAGGCGGGATGACTCAGCACGTTGAATGCAGGAACAACGAAACACTAGAGCCTACCGCAGCGGCCTCATCTGGGGCAGGAAAGGACAGGTGGCAGTATGTGTACAGGCCTTGCTGGCACAGGCGTTCGCTTGCCCAGGTAACGGCGGTGCTTGAAGCAGGGCGGCAGCGACGATGTGACAACAATAGCTGGTAGACCTTGCTTGGCACCACGCTGGCATCATGCTGCGTGACACCCATCCGTTTCAGCCTGCCAGGGCCACGGGTCCCTGCACACCACCAATTGCACTGCTACTGTGTGTCTCCGGGGCGTGCTACCCACCTGCGCGCAACCCGACCGTCTACAATGCTGCCATTCTTGCCCAAGTCCACTACCCATCGTGCACCCACCCACCCACCCACCCCTGCATCCTGCCTTGATTCCCGCTCGTACCCACCTGTGTGGCCCCATCCCCCCCCCACTGTCGCTACTTCATCATGCGCCACCAACCCGTGTGGAACCAGCCGTCCTCATCCACGTTGGCGCTCGTCAGGTCGTCGCGCTTGTAGTAGCCCTTGAACACTGTCGGGCCGCGCAGGCACAGCTGGCGCACGCCACGCACACAAGGAAACAGATGAACATAATTGGCTCCCTGGTTACCCTGACAGGTTCAATGTGTGGCCCACCAGGTTCAATGGTGGAAACACGAGCAATGCAGGCACAGCTGGCGCACGCCACGCATTCTAAAGTAATACTAATTGATAAGAAAAATTACTTCGCGGGCGAATCGATACATGGGCACCGCAGACACCGCAGGCAACACAGAAAAATACGCAACCACTGCAATGCGAATCTCTCTCTTTTTTAAAAAATAATTGATAATAATAGGAAAAAAAGTTGACTTGTGCCTGGTGTGGCCCAAGCAGGTTGGACCCATCATGCAATTCCACAATCCAACGCCCAAAGCCGCAGTGGGTGCGTGTGGTATAGGGGTGTACTGCGTCGGGGCAAGGGCGCGCGAGGTAGTTGGGTGTACGTTGTTGGGTGTACGTTGTTGGGTGTACGTGCGGGGGCTCGACAAGGGGGGATGATCACTGTCAAGAAGGGGATATCGACAAGGGGGGATGGTCACTGTCGAGAAGGGCATATCGACAAGGGGGGATGATCACTGTCAAGAAGGGGATATCGACAAGGGGGGATGATCACTGTCAAGAAGGGCATATCGACAAGGGGGGATGATCACTGTCAAGAAGGGGATATCGACAAGGGGGATGGTCACTGTCAAGAAGGGCATATCGACAAGGGGGGATGATCACTGTCAAGAAGGGCATATCGACAAGGGGGGATGATCACTGTCAAGAAGGGCATATCGACAAGGGGGATGATCACTGTCAAGAAGGGGATATCGACAAGGGGGGATGATCACTGTCAAGAAGGGCATATCGACAAGGGGGGGTGATCACTGTCAAGAAGGGGATATCGACAAGGGGGGATGATCACTGTCAAGAAGGGCATATCGACAAGGGGGGATGATCACTGTCAAGAAGGGGATATCGACAAGGGGGATGATCACTGTCAAGAAGGGCATATCGACAAGGGGGGTGATCACTGTCAAGAAGGGGATATCGACAAGGGGGGTGATCACTGTCAAGAAGGGGATATCGACAAGGGGGGATGATCACTGTCAAGAAGGGATATCGACAAGGGGGATGATCACTGTCAAGAAGGGGATATCGACAAGGGGGGACGATCACTGTCAAGAAGGGGATATCGACAAGGGGGGACGATCACTGTCAAGAAGGGCATATCGACAAGGGGGGATGATCACTGTCAAGAAGGGGATATCGACAAGGGGGGATGATCACTGTCAAGAAGGGGATATCGACAAGGGGGGATGATCACTGTCAAGAAGGGGGTATCGACAAGGGGGGTGATCACTGTCAAGAAGGGGATATCGACAAGGGGGGGTGATCACTGTCAAGAAGGGGATATCGACAAGGGGGGATGATCACTGTCAAGAAGGGCATATCGACAAGGGGGGATGGTCACTGTCAAGAAGGGGGTATCGACAAGGGGGGACGATCACTGTCAAGAAGGGCATATCGACAAGGGGGGATGGTCACTGTCAAGAAGGGGGTATCGACAAGGGGGGATGGTCACTGTCAAGAAGGGGATATCGACAAGGGGGGATGATCACTGTCAAGAAGGGCATATCGACAAGGGGGGATGATCACTGTCAAGAAGGGGATATCGACAAGGGGGGATGATCACTGTCAAGAAGGGCATATCGACAAGGGGGGGTGATCACTGTCAAGAAGGGGATAGCGAGGCGTTACGAAACAGCAACGGCTGTTCTTAGCGCCAGCAGTGGCCAATCTTAGCACCAGAGCCAGCTGTTCTTAGCGCCCGCGACCGCTATGATTTGAGCGTTACCTCGTCGCACACCTGTAGGCCTAGTTGCTGGGTGAGCACCCTATTCAAACAATGCCATGTGGGAACGCAAGCGACAGCAACCGCTATCAATAGCTCAGGCCAGTACCTCGCCACGCATGGGCTCGGCGCTGGGCGAGTAGCCGATCTCTGGCACCGCTTCGAGGCACATCTCCAGTGCGGGCAGGGGCACGCCCACGGTGCCGCGCATGCTGCCGTCGGGGATGGCCAGGAAGGAGGCGGCGCACGTCTCGGTGAGGCCTGCGGGACAACAGGGGGGCACAGAGGACGACAGGTTAGGGGTGGGCGAGGGGTGGGTTACTGATGGGTTGGGAGTGGGGGCAGCCGCGTGCTCTTATGAGACGCGGGAGGGGAAGAAGGCATCAACATCTTGGTCAGGCCTGCGCATGTGTGTGGGGGAAAGACGGCAAATAAGGGCGAGGAAGAGGGGGGAAACGAGGGACATGCATGAGGGGGAAGAAGGGGACGAGCAAACGCCTCAGTCAGGCATGTGGAACGACAGGAATGTGACGTGTGTTGGCAGGCTTTGGGGGTGGGTTGTAAGTGGGTTGGGGAGGGTGAGGAGTGGGTGAGAGGTGGGTGAGGGCTGGGTGGGGAATGATGCGCCACACGTCTCGGTCAGGCCAGTAGGCACGGGGGCAAGACGACGGACAAGGGGACAAGGGGTGGGAGGGGCTTCAGGTCCTGGTCAGTCCTGCGAGCGTGGACGGGGAAAGAAAGGGGATGTGCGGGGGGCATGACGAAAGAGGGAGCATTTACATGAGGAGGGAAAGGGGGCATACTCGGAGAGCGGAGAGGATGGGAAAGGGACGGGAGAAAAAGAATGGGGGAAGAGGGAAGACGCGGCAAATGGCCGCACGTGTCGGTAGCAAACAAATGAAAATATGCCTCCGTGACAAATAATGCCTCTGTAACCCCTGGATACAAAAGGGGTTGGGGGATGGGTGAGGGGAGGTTGGAGAACAAAGTGCCCACGTCCATATTAACGTTGAAGAACTTGAACTGCACCCGATGTCCTCGGCGGTTGTGCACAAGCGCACGAGGCTTCCCTCGTACCCAACACCCTGCCCGACACGCCATATCCAACCCACGGCTCGACAGGCTACCGTCGACATACAGCCGTCCACGGGATAACCTCCGCATCTTCATGCTCCGCCCCACACACCATGTCCCTGGCACGCACTACTTCTGCCCCATGCTCTTCTGCCCCACAAACTGTTTCTGCCCCACGCACCATATCCCTGGATGACCGGGCAGCACATGGTGACGCAGAGGAAGTCCTCCACGTGCTTGCCCAGGGGGGCCGCCCCCGATATGATCAGGCGCACACGGCCGCCCAGGCGGTCGCGGATCTGGCGCGCGTCACGTGACGGCAGGAGGTCACAGGACGGCGGGAGGTCACACGACGGCACCGCACGCAAGGCCACGAGTTGTCAAGAGGGGCCCAAGGCACAACACGCACACAAGAGCACCGGCGAGGTGTCATGGGCGAGGCAGCAGCCATCCCGCGGGGACACTCCGGCCGGCAGTCACAATAGGACACGCCCCAGGGAGGCAGGCAAGATGACGCGACCATACCACAGGCAAGGTTGCACGCCGCGGCGCAAGCAATCAAGTCACCAGCAAACGGCAGCCAACGTCACACACCGCCGCCCACAGGCAACGTCACGCGCCCAAACAACGGACACACCATGGGCAACGTGTGATCCATTACACATCAAAATCGAGCGTCCCTCAAGTGGTTGGGCTCCACCTGTGTAGGGCCCTGGCAGGAGACGGTGCCGTGGCGGATGACAGCACCATGGCACATGACCATGGATCCACCGATTATGTGTGATGCCATGCCATAAACACAGGCAACTATGTACTTGATAAGCATGGCATGGCATGGCACGGCACGGCACGGCACGGCACGGCACGGCACGGCACGGCACGGCACGGCACGGCACGGCACGGCACGGCACGGCACGGCACGGCACGGCACGGCACGGCACGGCACGGCACGGCACGGCACGGCACGGCACGGCAACTGGGATCAATTGCTTGGCGACGGGCGAGCAAACCATGTGCCACCCGTCCAAAGACACAGCGGTCCAACAGGGAACGAGCGACCAGCCACCATCCGCAACAGGTAAGGCAATGACCCACCCCACGCTGCCGCGCACCCGTCGTGCGAGCAGACAGGTAGATGACCCACCTTGCCGAACACCAGCTGGTCAAACAGGGGGGAGGCTCGCTCGTGGTCGTAGCCCTGGTTCAGGTAGTAGAGCTTGCTGCGCACGGAAACAGGCAGTAGGGTAGGCAGGCACCAAAAGGGGAACGTGAGGCGACATGAGGCAACATTTGACTTTCGGCGTGGCCAGCGAGGGAGTGGGGTGGGCCGGCAGACCGGGGAGGGACGCACGAGGCCTGGTGAGGGGGCATGAGCTTGCGGCGCGCCCAGCGCGGGTATGCAGGGAAGGAACCAGCGCGACAGTGAGCAGACAGCGATGGCGGCGTACAGCTTGGCAAGGTAAGCGCTGTTCAGGGCCCGAGAGGATGGGGTTTTGGCACCTGAGAGAGGGGATGGCTTGCAATAACCTTGACCGGCACAGCCGTGTGCAAGGGGGTCAGATGCAGGCACGTGCAAAGGGGATTGGGGATAGGTACGAACGCTAGAACACTAGGTGACGGGTAGCAGACCACTAGACCACTAGACCACTAGACCACTAGACCACTAGACCACTAGACCACTAGACCACTAGACCACTAGACCACTAGACCACTAGACCACTAGACCACTAGACCACTAGACCACTAGACCACTAGACCACTAGACCACTAGACCACTAGACCACTAGACCACTAGACCACTAGACCACTAGACCACTAGACCACTAGACCACTAGACCACTAGACCACTAGACCACTAGACCACTAGACCACTAGACCACTAGACCACTAGACCACTAGACCACTAGACCACTAGACCACTAGACCACTAGACCACTAGACCACTAGACCACTAGACCACTAGACCACTAGACCACTAGACCACTAGACCACTAGACCACTAGACCACTAGACCACTAGACCACTAGACCACTAGACCACTAGACCACTAGACCACTAGACCACTAGACCACTAGACCACTAGACCACTAGACCACTAGACCACTAGACCACTAGACCACTAGACCACTAGACCACTAGACCACTAGACCACTAGACCACTAGACCACTAGACCACTAGACCACTAGACCACTAGACCACTAGACCACTAGACCACTAGACCACTAGACCACTAGACCACTAGACCACTAGACCACTAGACCACTAGACCACTAGACCACTAGACCACTAGACCACTAGAACACTAGAACACTAGAACACTAGAACACTAGACCACTAGACCACTAGACCACTAGACCACTAGACCACTAGACCACTAGACCACTAGACCACTAGACCACTAGACCACTAGACCACTAGACCACTAGACCACTAGACCACTAGACCACTAGACCACTAGACCACTAGACCACTAGACCACTAGACCACTAGACCACTAGACCACTAGACCACTAGACCACTAGACCACTAGACCACTAGACCACTAGACCACTAGACCACTAGACCACTAGACCACTAGACCACTAGACCACTAGACCACTAGACCACTAGACCACTAGACCACTAGACCACTAGACCACTAGACCACTAGACCACTAGAACACTAGAACACTAGACCACTAGACCACTAGACCACTAGACCACTAGACCACTAGACCACTAGACCACTAGACCACTAGACCACTAGACCACTAGACCACTAGACCACTAGACCACTAGACCACTAGACCACTAGACCACTAGACCACTAGACCACTAGACCACTAGACCACTAGACCACTAGACCACTAGACCACTAGACCACTAGACCACTAGACCACTAGACCACTAGACCACTAGACCACTAGACCACTAGACCACTAGACCACTAGACCACTAGACCACTAGACCACTAGACCACTAGAACACTAGACCACTAGAACACTAGAACACTAGACCACTAGACCACTAGACCACTAGACCACTAGACCACTAGACCACTAGACCACTAGACCACTAGACCACTAGACCACTAGACCACTAGACCACTAGACCACTAGACCACTAGACCACTAGACCACTAGACCACTAGACCACTAGACCACTAGACCACTAGACCACTAGACCACTAGACCACTAGACCACTAGACCACTAGACCACTAGACCACTAGACCACTAGACCACTAGACCACTAGACCACTAGACCACTAGACCACTAGAACACTAGACCACTAGACCACTAGACCACTAGAACACTAGAACACTAGACCACTAGAACACTAGAACACTAGAACACTAGAACACTAGAACACTAGAACACTAGACCACTAGACCACTAGAACACTAGAACACTAGACCACTAGACCACTAGACCACTAGAACACTAGACCACTAGACCACTAGACCACTAGACCACTAGACCACTAGACCACTAGACCACTAGAACACTAGAACACTAGAACACTAGAACACTAGAACACTAGAACACTAGAACACTAGACCACTAGACCACTAGACCACTAGACCACTAGACCACTAGACCACTAGACCACTAGACCACTAGACCACTAGACCACTAGACCACTAGACCACTAGACCACTAGAACACTAGACCACTAGAACACTAGAACACTAGAACACTAGAACACTAGAACACTAGAACACTAGAACACTAGAACACTAGAACACTAGAACACTAGGTGACGGGTAGCAGTATGAACACTAGAACACTAGGTGACGGGTAGCAGGCGTGCGTGCACACCAGTGCAGGCGCGTTTCAGAGACAATCGGCCCAGTTTGTCGCAAGTTCGTGCACGTGAGCACAGGCGGCAAGCGGTGAATGGACACACACTGGCTGGCTGGGTGACCCTGGGGTGAGTGGTCGTAATAGGGAATGGGGCATAAGCACAGGGTTGAGCGGTCTCCCGATAGCCGTCAACAAGGGGGGGGGGGGACACACGTGGGTTTAGGGGAACGGAGGGGGGAGAAGCAGCAGGGGGTCGGGGCAGAGGATTGCTGGAGAGGGTTCATTGGTATCTCGCTGCCCCCGCTGACACCAAAGGCCTTTACGTTCTGCTAGATACTTGAGAGTCGCGTGTGAATTTTTATGGGTGAGACCGCTTGCTAGTCCTCACATCCTTCAAACACCCCTGAAACACGCCTCGACCACCCCTTTAAATACCCCTTCAACACCCCCTAGACAACCCATATGCCACGCACCGGTTGAAACCCACGCGGTAGAGGGTCCTCTTTAGCCAGCTCGCCCTGTTGATAGCGTTTTCCACGCCTGCGGGTGCGGTAGTGGTGGTGGCGGCAATGAGCAAAAGATGGCAGCAGTAAGTGACAGAAGGGAGTAGTGAGTTGATGGCATTCCCGACACCTGCAGGGATGGGTAGCAGGGGCGGCAGCAATGAGCTGAAAAAGGGCAGCAGTGAGTGACAGATGGCAGATGGTAGCGTTCTCCGCACCGGCAGGGATGCGCAGCGATGGTGGCAGAGACGTTAGGTGAACAATGGCAGCCGTTGGCATGTGTGTGGGGAAATGGTAAACACGTTGTGAGGCATGGGGACAGAGAAAAAGAAACACCATCGGCAGCTGGAAAGCATGCGCGGGTGCGAGCAGCACGTGGCAGTAGCAGCAGCTGCCGCGGAAGCACACAGCTTGGAAACTAAATATGCAAGTGAGCAAGAGCGTAAGTAAGTACACAAGCAAGTGCACAAGTAAGTCGATAATTAAGTGCATAAGCAAGTACGCGGGTGAATACGTACTTGGTACAACACAGCTCGGTCGCTTGGTGGCTTTGCCACTTCCTATCTGTGGTGCACCTTCCCCACCCCCAGCCGTACCCGTGTAGACGCGGTCGAAGATGCGCGGCACGCCAGGGAACATGGTGGGCTTGAGCGTGACGATGTCGTCCATCAACTTCTTAACGTCCTGGTGGTGCAGACGCCGGCAGTGAGGTACGAGATGGTGGGGGGAGAGTGCATGTGAGCATCTACAGCCTCACAATGCCTTGCCGAACACCCAGGCATCACTTAGTTGGAGGGACGAAGAGGGAGGGAAAGTGGGAGGGTGTGCTGGGGAAACATGGTGGCCTTTAGCGGGGCTGTTTGTTTCATCTGCTTCTTCTTCACATAACGGGTGCTTGCGGGTGCCAGCAATGAGGCACGCATGAGGAGAGAAAGAGCCACAGAGCTTGCGGACGTCTCCTGGTCAGGCACGTAAGCAACAGAGCAGATATTACCGGGGGGGAGGGAAAGGACGGGCAGTGGGCAGGAAGGCGGTTGGATTCGGTCCCAGGCTAGAGGAAAGGGGGGGGGGGAGAGGAGAGGAAGGAGAAGGAAAAATAACAAACGAGTTTGCGCGTCAAAGGTGCAAATGGTGCTGTTAGATTACAGGAGAGAGCGGCAGCAGAGGGATACGATGGGCAGGGCAGCGCGACCATGGGAGGGAGAGGGGCACGAGCACGGCGGCAAAAGAATACAATAGAATCAATAATAAAATACGATATAATACCGGGGAATGGAGCACGAGACCAGCTGCCTGGCTTGGTCTATCTGAGACAAGGCGCACTCGGCCCTCGGATCCCCATGGCCTATGCCACCACCAGTATGTGGTGGGGGTGGCGGTATTCGTGAGGCGAGGTGTGACTGCCCCTCGGTGCCCAAAGAGCCACATACATGCTCGCCAAACGTCATCATTTGATTCTAGGCCCACCCTTGCCAGTAACCTACCCCTTGCCAGTAGCCGATGGAGAGGCCCCGCGAGAGGAACAGCTCCTCGGCCACACGGTCAAAGATGTGCGCCAGCGGCAGGTAGGAGATGATGACGTCATCGGTGTGTAGCTGCGGGCAGGGTGATGACGTCAGCGTGGGCACCGGGGAGTGGTCATGGGGATTCCACGAAAAAATGGTTAGGCCGGTAGGGCCGAGAGCATGAGCAGCGCGGATCGGCTGCGACACGGATCTCTCTTGACTGTAGCCAAAGACCGTTGTTGCGATAGCAGGAACAAAGGGGCTCACGAGTACATCCATCCTGGACCTGGCTGGCCAACGATAGTCCTCATATCCGTGTTTAAGGAGGTATAATCGAAGGAAGTATAAAAATAATAATAATAATCCTCATATCCCCGTTGAAGGAAGCCAACCATGACAGTCATGCTCCTCTTAAAAGTAACCCATCATAATCCCCAATCCTTCATGAACAGTCATGGATTGCCAGATGTGGCAACTTCCAGCCACTGGAGCACAAACATGCTCTAGACAGGGGTGAAACCTACATGCGTGCGGCTTCACATGCCATTATCAAAATAGCTGCATATTAATAACCGCCAAGATCTCCCACCAAAGACAAGAATCCTTTTGTACAGCGACCGCGCTGCCTCCACCAGGCCTGGCAGGGACCTCGTGGTCCCTGCGGGTGCTGTTCCGATCCAGCACGCTACAGTCACCGCACCGGCCCTATTATAATGACCTCACCTCAAACGCCACCTTGATGGCCTTCTCCATGGCACCAATCGTGTTGAGCACCATGCCATGCGTCAGCATGACGCCCTGCAGGGACGGCCACGGAAGCAGGCAAGGGGGCGACATGAGCAAGCCATTAAGGCCATCTGTGAGCCAGCATTCGGCAAAGGGAAAAAAGGGAGACAGACAAACCAGAGCAAAGCCAGTGGGCAAAAGCAAGGCGGGCAGTAGGCGGGCGGTGAGCAAAGCCACTCAAGCAGAATCTGCTCTCCCCAGCCACCACAGTCCACGCTGTGTAGGCCCCCACCGCAGCCCCGACGCGTCCACAGAACCTGCCCCATGTGTGCTGGCGCAGCTCATAGGCCTTTCCTGCACCCACCCAGGCTACCCATCCAGGCTTCATTGCCATGATGTTGCCATCAATAACATCGCATAACCCCCAGAACTCTCGACAACGAATCAAAGAGCTATTTTTAGCACTATCACAGATTCAAGACCTGGCCTCCCACCTTGGGCACGTCGGTCGCTCCGCTCGTGAACATGATGGTTCACTATACTAGCGTGCAGGTCATTGTACGCCATCCATTGCCCATCGCGCGGGCACGGTGCTTGTCCCCCTTGCGTACACGTTGGCGCAACGGTCCGCACGATGCCGGCGCCAAGGATCAGTCGATGCCAAACGTAAGAAACACAGGCAATCACTTTTCCCTACGCGCCCCTATACCTTGGGCACGTGGGTCATTCCACTCGTGCACATGATGGTGTGTCAATGGTTCACTATACCAGCATGCAGGGTCACTATACGCCCATACCTTGGGCACGTCGGTCGTTCCGCTCGTGTACATGATGGTGCAGAGGTCGTCCGGTTTGGGTGGTGTCGGCTTGGCGGGGTTCTCTGCACCCTGCGGCGGTCAGGTGCGGGCAAACAGCATCACGAATAATTTTCCATTTAAGTTCCTTGTTATTTCCAAAACACCGTAAATAATGATCAATATTTGAATTACCTCCTCCTCCTCATTATCATAACTACTATTATTACTATTATCATCAATGTTATTATCATCATGGATGCAGCGCCGACTTTGGAAGCATCCGCCCTTAAAGCAGGTGACCCAACTTCACTCCGCAAACAAAGATATGAATTGTGTTTTTTCTACCAACTCCCAAAACACACAGCCCCTGCAGCCCAAAACCTTGCTTGGGTGTCGCCCGTGATGCCGATCGCACGCAGAGGAATGCGGCCGCGCAACAACGCGAGGGAGCGCAGGTGCACCAATAAGACATTCCTTGGGATTGTTTTTTTTAGTGTGGCGGTGTGGCCGTGTGGGATGGGAGTGGGGGGCCTGCGGCAATTGTGGCGGTCAACCCGCTGCGCCAGTACCCCTTGGAAGCGGAATCATAACGCCGACATATATATGATGGGAGGGTAGGGGGGGTAGTTGTGGAAATACCTTTTCTGCGGCCTGATCCATGGGAGTGCCTACCTACCATCAATCTTGGTAGGTAGGCACTCCCATGGCTTGGAACCCATGTGCCAGTACTTATCTGTGCCAGTACCTTATGATCAATACCTATCTGTGCCAGTACCTATCTGTGCCAGTACCTATCTGTGCCAGTACCTATCTGTGCCAGTACCTATCTGTGCCAGTACCTCTCTGTGCCAGTACCTATCTGTGCCAGTACCTATCTGTGCCAGTACCTATCTGTGCCAGTACCTCTCTGTGCCAGTACCTATCTGTGGCAGTACCTCTCTGTGCCAGTACCTATCTGTGCCAGTACCTATCTGTGCCAGTACCTATCTGTGCCAGTACCTATCTGTGGCAGTACCTCTCTGTGCCAGTACCTATCTGTGCCAGTACCTATCTGTGCCAGTACCTATCTGTGCCAGTACCTCTCTGTGCCAGTACCTATCTGTGGCAGTACCTATCTGTGCCAGTACCTAATGATCACTGGCTATCAGCAGGCAAGCCCCCCGTGAGACCATATCGAAGGCTAAGTATGACAGGGCGACATCTCCCGAAAAGATTCAAAGTACCAGAACATATTACATGGGTGAACAATCCATTAACCAGGGTGACCGCAGCCTGGCAACCATCACTTTAGACACCCCCGGTCCTGTTCCTAACCACAAGATTGCATATCAGTGCCACTGACCCAGGAAGGTTGTTTGGACGTTAACCAGGTTTAAAATCCATCATGAAAAGAACTTTATTTGCACTATTGTGATAAGCAGTATGATCTAAAAGACAATACTCACAACTGTCCCATACAACCTCTGGATACCCTCTCATCCCTTCCACACACATCGTGCCAACATATTTCACCTGTCTTCCACACACATCGTGCCAACATATTTCACCTGTCTTCCACACACATCGTGCCAACATATTTCACATGTCTTCAGGCTTACGAGCCCCCAGCATCAAGAGCCCATCGCGTCCACATGGGCCACGCGTGCCACCCACCGACCAATCAGCGCAGAGGGAGCATCGGCCTTGTTCCTGTCACCATGTGCGCACTCGCGCCAGGAACTCACCTCATCGTTGGATACGCATGCGTTCATCGCCATTATTTAATCAATCAATTAATTAATTAATTAATTAGGAACATGACTCCGTTGGGAGTACATGTAGCACATATCCCTGAGAAGGGGCATATGGCTTTTAATACATTCTGGGCTACTTCCTGCAAGGGTAGGATGTAAACTACACCTGCTCTAGATGCACCACGGGCACCGGCACCACCACGATCTCTCAGAGCTAAATTAAGGCCTGTCATGGGGTGGAAGATCATGCGTTCATCGCCCTGTGAAGGACTTATCACCGCCGCTAGCTCATCCCACGGAAATGAGCCAGGCAGAGCATTGACTTTGGATATTGCACTATTGGAGCAAGTTACACAATCCCATTCTTATGCTTGCGTAGCAATCCTGTCATTATGCTTGCGTACCAGTGTCAGGAACTCCTCCCACGTGTACACCTGCTGCCCGCACTTGCGCGCGTCTGTCTTGGTGGCCTCGCTGGCGGTGCCGAAGAGGACCAGAGCTGGCAGACGTCACGACGACCAAGGGAGCAGCCGACGTCATGACAAAGGGAGAAGCCGACCGCGTGCCACCGAGAGGGGGCAACACAAAGGCAGCCCCAATGACCAACACAGCAACGCCATGAGACAACAACCCAAACCAACTGGGCGGTACCGAGACAACAAGCACGCCCCCATCATCCAAACAACCCTAGTCGCGACGCCCCAAACGTCAGATACCCGAAAAGTGCCATCAGACCGCAAATGCCAGATCACGGCCACGTGTGCCACAAAAACGCAAGCGGCGCCACGAACGAGGATGATGGGAAGTGTAAGCATGGATGACAAGTGGAGCCATTAGGCAAGATGAAGCGTTTTCGATGCACACTCAATAAATCAGCCGCGCTCATGCTGCCACACGCTGGCCGCCCGCCGAGCCGCCTGCTCCAACGCTCAGCCGCCGATCTGTCCGCCAGACAGTGCACTTGACCGCCTGTCGGGTGGGTTGACTGACTGTGATTGACAGAATGACAAGCTTAGGAAACCTGCTTGCGCATTGGTCTTGACTTTCCTATCAGTATCTTCTCTCTGATAACATAAAGTGCACCATGAGAACCGGACTCTCCAGCCCGCCCCCGCCAGGCAGCCATCCATCGCCGCCAATACAGATTGTAACAACAACCACAAGATCACGTACTACTTGCACTTTGTGCATCACTGCCATCGTGCATGCTCTACTTGCACTACTGCCACAATAGATGGTTGTCATCCGCTTATTGTCGAGGCAAGCAGCGACTGGTAAAATGCTGCAGATTGCTAATCGTCGTGCCAACTTTCATGCCGATTGTCATGCCTATACGTGCACGTATGGGCTGGGTGGGTCCCGGCTCTCACCCCGCACTTTGTCGCACTTGGGTAGCGCTTCCAGCAGCTGTTGGCACCAGGGTGGGCGCCACGCGGCAGGCAGTGCGAGCGAAGGGGGGGGGGGGGTAATGGTGTGGGGGAGGAACCACAATTGTGAGACCACTTAGACCACTTTAGTCCATGGGACATATTCTGGTTGAAGGCAAAAACCTTCACAATGTCCCACGATGCCCCAGGATGGATGGCGTTAGTGGATGGCATCCATGGATGGCCGGTGGAAGGGAGAAGAAGCCACGCAACCGTTAGGGAGAGGGAAGGGTCCCAGGAGCCACGGGGAGGGGAGGGGAGGCGAGACCCACTGGCATCAGGAATGGCCGCGGAACCAGCTGTGTGTCAGCCTGGTCGGTGCGTGGGTGCCGCGACCTCAGGCAACAGGAAACGTTGGCCGAAACACCTTTGCCGGGCTGGCTGTTTGTGTTCCCAGTGCCGTCTTTACATCAACCTTTCTTTACATCAAGGGTTTGCAGACTCCAATGACTCACGTGCACGATGACAAACAGGGCATCCAAGGCAGTAGATGCAAAGGCATTGTTCCGAGAGGGATAGCCGCGGCAGCGGGGATGGGTAGATCCCATACATCTACATATACTGTATCTGGAGGGACCCTGATAAACTCGATACCATCCCACCCCTATCGACAGGGGGGACTTGCCAGCCGTCACCACGGGGGTGCGTGCACGTGGCCAGAGACGATCGCACAGGGATCGCACAGAGGTCGGAAGTGCACGTCGCAGAAGGACCTTCCCTGGTGGATCAGGGCAGGCAGCATTGTTTTGGCAGCAGTCTCCTGGTCGAGGGGAGGAGCGATGGCACACAGTCGCTGCCCGCGCGACAACATCCAAAACTGACAACATCTCCACCAGCCGATATCACCACAGACAATCTCCACCGATGACATTCGTCATGAGCTATTAACTGTTCACCACCGATGACATGAGTCCTGAGCTATCAACTGTTCACCACCGATGACATGAGTCCTGAGCTATCAACTGTTCACCACCGATGACATGAGTCCTGAGCTATCAACCGTTCGCCCATAAGTGTTCAGCACCGAACCCCTTTCCTCGTTGCCCCATCGTTAGCTGCGAGTATCTTTACGGGTGCCGTGTTGCCGTGCGGCACTACAACTGCAACAAGGGAACGCAGGCCAGCATCCGCACCAGGCTTGGCGGTACTCCGGGTTGGCGCGGAGAAAACGGGCACATATTCTGACCCGGAACAAACCCAGTAAGCTCAATGACGGCCTAATGATGAACAGTCAAGAGATGGAGGGCGGGCAAAAGGTAAAGGTGGTAATTGAGACAGGGCCAGGGGGGGGAACGAGAAGGCTACCCACGGCCCACGTTGAAAAAACCCTGTGAAACACCAAACCAACAGGACCACCCCATCGGCCCACCCAACCCCATCCCTCCCAACTCACCTCGCCCACTTTGCGGTGGTCCACAAAGATGACCTCCGTTTCTGAGTGGTTGACGATGAACTCCACCGCGCCCGCGCCTATTGGCAAAGGGGCAGTGGAAACAAAAGCCGCATGCAACAGAAAACTATGAGGAATGCCAGTGATCGTAAATCAACTCCACCGCCCCCATGTCTGTGCGCAAGACAACAACATTATCGCAAGCCAACCCAAGGAGAAGAGGAAATCCACATGCTGACTAGGATCACGAGGCTTCCAGGATAGAACCAAACTTTCACTACGACGAGGGGGTGATTGTGAGGAGAACAGCTCGGTCATCGTGTTCCTCGATCGGACTTAAGACATAGGGACAGTGTACACTGACATGGACAACTTCTTTCTAGTGCATGTGCCAAGCGAGTCCACCACTGGCCCACTGCACTGCGGCACCCAGTGGCCCCCCCCCTCCACATTCCGCCACATGGCGCCACATTCCTAGTCCATCCACCAAGGGGAGCCACGTCCCGCCTCCCACCACAGGGACCCCAGCCGACCCCCAAACTTCCACTTGTGCACATCGCCCCTGTTTGCTCTGCCAACCAAGTAGGCAACAAGAGAACATCACAACTCACAAACACACCCCTTTACACCATACGACTATCATGTAGTCCATATGATGCAGCGATCACGTAGCTACACCTGGGTCAACTAGCACTGTCACCCAAACCGCTACTGTCTTAGCATGCGACGTCTATAAGGTAGGAAAGGTCAGATGCCAGCATGCAAGCCCGCTCTGTGCTCTGTGCCCTGTGCCCTGCGCCCTGTGCTTACCCAGGGTGTCGTACAGGGGAACACAGTAGAGGGACTGCATGTTGCACGCCTGCGGACGCCATGCCAAGCATTGGACAAAACAGGATGCGGGGGAGGATGACCGAAGGGAAGGATGTGGGGGAGGATGTGGGGTAGGCACAGATTCCGGCAAAGCAAAACGATGTCAGCACATTACCCAAGAAAACATGGCGATGGTTCGACTAACACAAGCTTTCCAGGTACCAGAAACAAAGGGTCATCCAAACCAACAGGACGTAGTACGTCAACTTGGAAAACTTCCTTCTTGATGCCACCCTCGTGACCTATGACACCAGCGTTATGTCGACCCTCAACAAGGTCCACCGCCCATCTACCTGTTCTTGATGCGCATGCGTGGGACAGACAGGGTCAACCCCCCACCCCACCCCAACCCCACCCCACCCCACCCCACCCCACCCCACCCCACCCCACCCCACCCCACCCCACCCCCCCACCCCACCCCACCCCACCCCACCCCACCCACCCCACCCCACCCCACCCCACCCCACCCCACCCCACCCCACCCCCCCCCCGCCCGCCCCGCCCCGCCCCGCCCCGCCCCGCCCGCCCCGCCCCGCCCCGCCCCGCCCCGCCCGCCCCGCCCCGCCCCGCCCCGCCCCGCCCCGCCCCGCCCCGCCCCGCCCGCCCCGCCCCGCCCCGCCCCGCCCGCCGCCCCGCCCCGCCCCGCCCCGCCCCGCCCCGCCCCGCCCCGCCCGCCCCGCCCCGCCCGCCCCGCCGCCCCGCCCCGCCCCGCCCCGCCGCCCGCCCCGCCCGCCCCGCCCCGCCCGCCCCGCCCCGCCCCGCCCCGCCCCGCCCCGCCCGCCCCGCCCCGCCCCGCCCCGCCCCGCCCCGCCCGCCCCGCCCCGCCCCCCCCCGCCCCACCCCACCCCACCCACCCCACCCCACCCACCCCACCCCAGACCACCCCACCCCACCCCACCCCACCCCACCCCACCCCACCCCACCCCACCCCCACCCACCCCACCCCACCCCACCCCACCCCACCCCACCCCACCCCACCCCACCCCACCCCACCCCACCCACCCCACCCCACCCCACCCCACCCCACCCCACCCCACCCCACCCCAGCCCAGCCCAGCCCCAGGCGACCGAAGACCGGCACCTGCCTCATGACCAGAGAGCTCGTCATGTAACCCGCCGGGCTCAGCACAGCCATCTCACATCCTGGGCACAAGCCCACGACGGCGTCCATGCCATCCGTCTATTTGTGGATCCTCATCCTACGGCTTCGCAAAGCAACCCCTTATCAAAGTGGGTTGATTTGCGATAATGGTGTCTACCACCGCCACAGCGAGAATGTTGTCATCATCGTTGTCATCATTGTTGTCATCATTGTTGTCATCATGGGGTCATTGTGGGTTGTTTTCACTTGTGCTTAGGACGATGCCAACGATGTGAGCGCATGATTGCATCCCTCGTGCGCTTCCCCACGCAGGCATCTCCATACCATATAATGCACAAAGCTAGAGTGCTGCTGCACACTCAGCAAACAGGAGGATGCACTTGCCCATGCCAGCAAACTGCAAGCTGCTGCGGGCTACAAGATATGTCCCTGTCCCCATGCTGGCACTCCTGTCTACGTGTACAATAATGCTGCCATCCAAGAAGACAAAGGAAAGTTGTTATAATAAATCGAAAAACATCTGGCATTTGCCATCGATGCCTCAACCCATCCACATGCTCATCTGGACTTGAAAAATATGTCATCTGGCCCACCTGGGCAACACTCTGCACCCACCTGGGTGGTGACCACCCACTCTTAGTCACATGTATAGTGACCACCCATCTGCACCCACCCACCTGTATAGTGACCATCCACTCGGGGCAGTTGATGGAGTACACGCCCACGCGGCCGTGCTGGTGGTGCGGGTGACAGCAGATAAGGAACCGAGTTTGTTAGCACACACGATACATGGCAGATACATGGCAGTTACATGGCAGATACATGGCAGATACATGGCAGATACATGGCAGATACATGGCAGATACATGGCAGATACATGGCAGATACATGGCAGATACATGGCAGATACATGGCAGATACGTGGCAGATACATGGCAGATACATGGCATGCGCAAACATAACCATAACCAGCGTCAATGCGTGAATGCGGGTGCCAGCAGACAGTGCTGGTGCGGGTGCCAGCAGACAGTGCTGGTGCGGGTGCCAGCAGACAGTGCGCCGAGTACACGCCGTACGCAGAACATCGGTTGTACACAGGATACAGGGGCATGCGCAGGGGTAGGGGCACAGGGGTAGGGGCATACACAGGGACATGCCAGGGGGGTACGAGATATCCATGCAGGGCACGAGACGGCAGGCGCCGACGCGAAGTGCAAACTACACGACGCGTGCCGCAGTGCACAGCCTGCTTGGCGCATGCTGGGCAGCATGCCTGTGAGCATGGAACTGACCCGGTGTACCACGATGATGACAAACTGCGAGCGTAGTAGCCACCAGGTGTGGCGTGACGGCGGCAAGGGGGAGCATGCGGACCAGAGTATGCACTTAATGTTGAGGAGAAAAGGAGCGCAGCAGGTACGTGGCGGGTCTCCACAAATAGGGATGCATGTGGCCCTAAGCAGCTGCATGGCCTGTCTCCACAAATAGGGATGCATGTGGCCCTAAGCAGCTGCATGGCCTGTCTCCACAAATAGGAATGCATGTGGCCCTAAGCAGCTGCATGGCCTGTCTCCACAAATAGGGATGCATGTGGCCCTAAGCAGCTGCATGGCCTGTCTCCACAAATAGGAATGCATGTGGCCCTAAGCAGCTGCATGGCCTGTCTCCACAAATAGGGATGCATGTGGCCCTAAGCAGCTGCACGGCCTGTCTCCACAAATAGGAATGCATGTGGCCCTAAGCAGCTGCATGGCCTGTCTCCACAAATAGGGATGCATGTGGCCCTAAGCAGCTGCACGGCCTGTCTCCACAAATAGGAATGCATGTGGCCCTAAGCAGCTGCATGGCCTGTCTCCACAAATAGGGATGCATGTGGCCCTACGCAGCTGCACGGCCTGTCTCCACAAATAGGGATGCATGTGGCCCTAAGCAGCTGCACGGCCTGCCAACGAGAGGCACCCGTTTCCTGCTATCCCATTTCCTTGATGGTGATGATGGTGGCAATGATGGCCACGCCGCTACGTTTCGGTGATGATGGTGGCCCCCTGAAGCCGTGGAAGCAGCGCAAGGCAAGCGGCATGAGGCACCATGTGTTGATGTATTGCACACTGCGAGTGTGACCACGCCACGCGCACACGACGTGGGGAGCCGAACGCACAAAGTGACAGCACTCTCTGTGCCCCCGCGTTCAGCCGATCAGGGAACACAACAACAGACTAGCCAAATAAGCCGAGCCGTTCGTGTGCAAACCTCTGTGCGCGGCCACCCGTGTGAAGCCCCCGCAGGAGCAGGAACCAAATGATGCTCGACACCCTTTTGAGGGATCATGCCACCCATAGGAGCGCTCACGCCACACATAAGAGCTCATCGATAGGAGCAGAACCCCCCCTGCGCCCCCCCCCCCCACAATTGCACCCTCACCCCCTGCGCACCCACGTAAGCCGACATGACCAGCACCGCACCGGGTCCCCCTCGCGGGGGCGGCACCCACCCATGGATACACAGTACACCGCGGTGGGGGAAGGGGCCAACACACGACCGTACCGGGTCCACCTTGCAGTGGCGAAGGGCGGACGCGACCTGCGTGGCCTGGTCCATCACAGTGCGATAGCTCATCCATTGGTAGGGGCCCGCCTGCAGGTGGGCCAAGGGGAGGAGGAGCAGGCAGTGGCGTTGGGAGGCCAGGATAAGGCACACGAGTGATGCACAAGAAGAAGGCGGAAGAGGCCACAATGCGCGGGAGGGCAGCATGCGGCGTACCGAAAGTAGCAGGGCAGGGCGAGGCCAAAGCAGTGGGCAGCCGGAGGGTCAGGGCGGAGGCGCATAGAAAAGAGGGACCTGCCAAAACCAGTGGCAGTGGCAGGACTATGAATAGAGAGGCAAGACTATGAATAGGGTGGCAGGACTATGAATAGGGTGGAAAATAGAATTCACAAATCTAACGAATGTAGAGTACCTGCGCACGGCACCCACAGAAGAAGGTGGGCATCGAGCACGGCACCCAAAGAAAATGATGTGGATGTGAAAATAGGTTGAACGAATACAGTGGATAGAAGGCTGTTCTCATCTACGGTGAGAGGGCAGGGGACATGACCCATGAAAGAAATTGGTCGGGACACGAACAAACTATTTATTCATTTGGTTATGGAAGGTAATTACGTGTTATTATGCAGGCACGGCAGGGGTGGGTGCGTCATCAGTACTTGCAGCGACTTGGTTAACATGAGCAAGCTCATAGCCCATGCCCACAAAACTATCGGGCGTACAAGCGTGCGTGCAACAGTCGCCGTGGGGCCACCGCGCTGGGAAGATGCTGTCTTGGATTTACCCCAAAGGAAGCTAACAACAGAAACCTTCCGGAGCTGATTGAAGGTCTTGGTAGATACTCGAGGCAGTATCCATGCAGCAGGGGTTTCACTGCAGGACAGCGGGCATGGCCACCCTACAGTGAAGAGCGGCCTATTGGCTTCGCGCACCCCCGTATGAGGTCAGCAACCGACACGGGGCTACCCGAGTGCCCGACCCGTGGATAGCGCGGGATGCCGTCGATGTGAGGCGATGACAACATGGTCCATCCAATTCACGGCTCAAAATACCTGACACGCACAAAGAAGTGACGGAACTGGACGGGGCCGGATCACCAGGCATGACCCAGCGTGCACACACCTGGCCGTCAGTTCCTATCGGACGCCAGCCAAGGCAATTATTTTCCGGATGCTTCTCCACCGCGTGTCTGATGCAAACGCCAGACATAGCCACACCACAACAGGCAATGTCGATTATTAACGACGCGCATCGGCACACCGAATTTCGCATTCGTGACCGTGTTATTAAGGCCTACCATGATAATCGAAAGCAGCGTTTCGGAAATGAAAATCGTTGTTTCCGTAAGAAATACCTGAACGAGTCGTACAGGGTTGTGACGTCTTCAGGCAAATCAACTGCATACCCATCTTTAGCGAGTCTATTACGAAATACCGGGCTCTTCTCCAACTTTCCTTCTGTAGCAGGCTGAGCCGGTTCGACTTCTCGGAGCCACTCGGATGTAGCCATATCTCAAGAAGATGTGCAATTAATATCCTATTGTTAAGCTTTCACGCGTGCTTTAGCTTCTTACTTCCTATCCAACAAGGCAGCTACTGTAATGTAGCATTAAATCTGTCACCCAAGCGGCCATGCTGATCTGCATCATTATTGTGGCGCCAAATACTGTGCGTGCCAAATAGGTACTGTGCCATGACTGTGCCGTGCAGATTGCAGAAAACGTGCGCGAAATTTGGCTGCCTACTCTACCACCGTATGGGCGTAGTTGGATGGAATAGTATCTTTGCTTTTGTATAGGGAGATACTACAAGAAACTGTATCGGCAAAGTTTGTCCATAGTTGTTTGCCGCCCAGCAGGTGCCAGGTGACACATCTGCACGGCACTACACGTGTCGTGTTCCCGTCGTCCGTCGACTGCCATGTGGCGCTCTTGAACGATGCAGGGCGAAAGTCTGACGCGACAACAACTGAACTAAGCCCCATGACCAACTTTTATTAAGGTCGCAGGAAAATACAGGCACAATGCAGATAGTAAGGCCTCTATGTGTGATTTTTGTGACAGGTTACTGAGTACTGACGGTGGTACCTACTGTAGGCAAGAGAAAAAAATGTTCTTGGAAACAGGATATTTTCGCGCGTAGTCGCGATCACGTGTGACCATCACGCTAGATGTACGAGCTCTATACGCACGAGCTCGTATATATGTGAGCTATACTTATGACCTCTACTTAGAGCAGCCCATAACTAGTTAAGCTCTATTTGTTTTTTTCTTACCACTTTACGTAGGCCTCAATAGCTTTTTTAGCAAATCTAACCCCGTTTTCCGACACTCCGACAGCGATGCTACGTAAGCTATGCATAAGCGGCGTGCGTGAACTAAGAACGTTCTTGTATTAAGGCGCCATCCCTTCTGATTGCAACCATCGGGTGTACTCCTCCCCAGTCTTCTCCAGTGAGCCTGAGCTAAAAGCAGCGCCTTCAGGGTTCATGGCACGAAGCTGCACCCTTGCCACATTCCAGGCGGCACAGCGTCAAGCCGTTCTCGTCAATCGCATCTTCCGCCAACGACAGGCATGCCAGACCCAGCCCACCCAGGCATTCTGCTTCACTTCCTTTGCCAATGGTGTTAATTTTAAGCCTTTCGCGGACGGAAGCCTGCACGCAAGACAGAGCGCTGCCGCAATGCAGAGGAGTTCGTTTTCCCGCGGCTTTGGTGAGCTCCAATTCACAGCCCAACGATTTCTTACCCGCTATTTCCTGCCTGCGTCCCTAACTCGGAACGGGGCGTTAGCGTTTTGTCGAGGGAGACTTGTTTCTTATTGTCCAGGAGCTTTGATGCTAGAGCCAGCATCGACGATCAACTCAAATCGTAATTTGTACATGCCTCCTACTATAGTTTTTGTGATACTACCTGATAGTATGCTTATATATATTGTGAACAGTTAGGTCAATGTCATAACAAACATGCAAAGTCTGTCCCAAGGACATCAAAGTGCACCAATACATGCCACACCCCAGTGTCAACGAGGTGTCTGTTCAATGTATAGACTATAGTTGGCAGGTGGATGTCCTTCTCCATGACCATCGCAAGTTCTCCCACACAAATCCGGTACCCAACGGGTCGGCTTGTGCCCATGGTATCACGCCCATTGACAGGCCGCAGCATCTGGAGGGCAGCCCCCGCGGTTGGCAGCATCCACAGGATCGAGCAGGATGGCAGCACGACGGTGGTGGCGAGGGCAGGTGGCGGCGCGAGACGGTTCGTATGTCTGTGCAGTGCAAAAAAATAAAAGCCTAGAAATTAAAGTTCTGTTTATCACGATTTACATATCGGACAACAATATTCTAACATGGAGGCAATCACTCTTGGAAGGTCAATGCACGAGGTGTGTCGCTTGTATAAAATGCGAGGGCACAGTAACGGAAGGAGGTGGCACGTAGGATGGCAACTGCGCAAGTTCTGAAACCGTGTGGCCAGGGGGAAACGGGAGCAGGTGCCCCCTGCCCACCACCACTGGGTGCGACCACCTTTGGGTGCGACTATCAGGGGGCCCAAGTGGGTGGCAACTTGCACGCACTTAAGGTCCTGCCTCCTGCTACCAACGCAGTGGGTAAGACTGGCTGCCCGCAGTGAGGATAAGGCGGCAGCATTGATAGTGCATAAGTTTGCTGGAAAAGAACGCGACAAGCGTGTTGTACAGCATAATGTGGAACTAAAAACAATCTGGCACAGCCCGAGTGTGGGATGGGTAGTTACAGTGGGGCATGGGCACACAGGTCACACAGGGCACACAGGGTACCATGGGGCAAGGGGGGCAAGGGGGGCAAGGGGGGCAAGAGGGGCGAGGGGGGCGAGGGGGGCAAGGGGGGCAAGAGGGGCAAGGGGGCCAAGGGGGCCAAGGGGGGCAAGGGGGCCAAGGGGGCCAAGGGGGCCAAGGGGGCCAAGGGGGCCAAGGGGGCCAAGGGGGCCAAGGGGGCCAAGGGGGCCAAGGGGGCCAAGGGGGCCAATGGGGCCAAGGGGGCCAAGGGGACCAGGGGGGGCCAGGGGGGCCAGGGGGGCCAGGGGGGCCACGGGGGCCACGGGGGGCAAGGGGGGCAAGGGGGGCAAGGGGGGCCAGGGGGGCCAGGGGGGCCAGGGGGGCAAGGGCACGGGGACGGCGATACATTTGTGCAGTTCGAGCACCTTTCCAGTGGCAGCATCCCCAATGTGCCTTGCTGCTGTGCACATCCTTTCGCTGGCAAAGTGGGAGGCTGTCATTATCGCAGTGCGCTGCGTGTCTCTGTGCGGTTGGGGTTGGCTGGAGAGGGCAAGGGTGGGGGAAGGGAGCGCAGCGTTGCCTGTTTTGGGTCCGGTGAAGGTCGCTCCCCCAAGGTCTGTATATTTGAAGCCCACCCACCTGACAGGGTGGTTGCCATGCAAAGCTGAAGGTGTTACTGTGGCCTCTTGTTTATTGATCAATGTAACTTGGCTGTCTTTAACTTGGCCACCCCCCTCTCCCTCCCTCCCTCCCTCCCTCCCTCCCTCCCTCCCTCCCTCCCTCCCTCCCTCCCTCCCTCCCTCCCTCCCTCCCTCCCTCCCTCCCTCCTCCCTCCCTCCCTCCTCCTCCCTCCCTCCCTCCCTCCCTCCCTCCCTCCCTCCCTCCCTCCCTCCCTCCTACCTACCTACCTACCTATCCATCGCCCCCCTCCCTCCCTCCTACCTACCTACCTACCTATCCATCGCCCCCCCTCCCTCCTGCTCACTCCCTATCGGCTGGCCTCTGTCTGTTTGCGTGTGATTTTCTCTCGGCGCAGCTACGGTTCCCGTGCTCCCAGGCGTGACGAGGACGAGGATGGGGCCGACCGCCCGTTTGCGGATGGTGACGCTGCCAACAAGTCTTCCCGTGCGGGCGGCAGTCAGGCCAAACCTCAGGAGGACGACGACCCCTCGGCGGAGAACATTGTCTGCAAGGTGAGCGTTGCCTTGGTGGATGATGACTTGCCGTGGTGGATGATGACTGGCCTTGGTTGGTAAAGGCTTGCTTGATTTCTAGTGAATTGCCTTGGTTGATTATACCGTGCTTTGATTGGTAGCCGTGCCTTAACGGGTGAAGCCTTGCCTTGAATGATGCAGCTTGAATTTTAGCTTGCCTTGAGTGTTGCAGCCTCGCCTCGATTAGCTAAGCCTTGCCCCTGGTGGATACATCCTATTTGCGGTACACGTATTGTGAATGGAATAGTCACCGTGCACTATGATTGGAAGCAAACCGCTTTTTGGGTGATGGCCGTGTGCATCTCTAGCAATTCAGTGTTTTTGCTAAGGGGTGGGGGGGTTCCGGTAATTCCAGTAGGGGTCCCGGCTGCCGGGGGGGTGTCTGGGGGGGGGCGGAGCCCCCCCGGATGGTGGCGATTTTTTTATAGAAAAACTAAAATCCCAGTAGGATTTCTTATACAGTTATATAATTTATCCTAAACTCTGGAGCCTTGCCATAGGCCCCTAGTGGGCTGCTTGTGCCCTGATTCTCACAGCCTTGGTATACGCAGCCCTAATAAGACACGCGACGATGATAACTTAGCATGCATACAAGCATGCATGGTAACAATAGGAGGTTACAAAACATAGTACGCAATGCCGGTAGGCAGTGTAGAGCTCTCACATTGGCTCACTCATACATGGCGTGGCCTGACTAAGTATGTTATTAAACATGATGCCGCCTGTTTGCATGCACCCTACACCCATAGGCCATTGGAAGTTGGAAAAGCTACCTAAGGAGACCCGGGTTCCTCTTTAAAACCGAGGACCAGGTTCTTTGTCACCCCTCAAACTCATTCGTCCCTCCTCTACGGCGCCCTCGTCCACATTCATTTTATCAGTGTCGTCCCCTTCTAACTCGCTGCCTGCCTGTGCCTGGACGTCTTGAA
The DNA here is from genome assembly GCA_009746045.1 of Mesostigma viride. Taxonomy (NCBI): domain Eukaryota; kingdom Viridiplantae; phylum Streptophyta; class Mesostigmatophyceae; order Mesostigmatales; family Mesostigmataceae; genus Mesostigma; species Mesostigma viride. The sequence goes on along the minus strand of RPFO01000103.1, from coordinate 2,159,902 downwards.
CGACCGTGCCCAAAGCCCGCCGACCGCTCGCACTTCCAGCCAAGGTTAAAATGCCACCACCTCGTGTGAAATGGTCTTTGAATTTGAAGCCCGGGGGAATCGGGGGCTCTCTCCTCCTCGTCACGATCTACTTCTCTAGCGCACTACCGAAAATGTAGGATTAGAAAACACGCAAATAAAGTCAGCTGGCTCAACTGCTATGAACTCCATAGATTGTTTAATTCGTTTTGCGGCTCAGAACCTTCGCGTTGTGTTGCAGCGCATTTGTTACCCGATAAGTCCACCACGCATTGACAGACTCGACTTGCTGCCTGCTGGCTGCTGCTGACTGCTGAGTGCCGAGTCTGACCCATTCACTGTAGGGTCAAAGCTGCACCGCGCCACGCCTTTTGTTACTTGGGTACGGAGCATCGATTTACGCAAGACGTACCCAAGTTTGAAGTTGAAACTTCAGCCCCTCCTCTCTCGCAGTTCGCACGTCCAGGTACAGCACTAGCCGCCAACTGGCTGACTTGAGCACGTTGTGCCCCCAAACCCGGGCCCAGGATCCATACAACTCAACTCTAGAGCCTCGACGCTTGACGCCTCAACTTAGGCAGCTCAGTGCTCACAGTTATTATTTGTACGTGAGTTGCGAGCGAGCGATGTTCTCGCAAAACTGATCGCCTAGCCTTGACGAGGAATCGAGCCGTTGTCCATGACGATTTTTTAAATACTGCATCTGAGGGTCACGCACTACTATTTTATGTTGATCAGTAAGGTATGTTGTAGCTGCGATCGGACCGTCGCGAGATTTCATTCCCTGGCGCCCTGGTTTTTGTCGGGCATTCAGCAGGGCTCTGCTGTGTCGGCATTTACATTCCGTGGAGGTGTTAGCATGGCACCAATGTGCAAACTTTTTGTAAATGCTGGGAATTGTAACATATACTAATCGATTGATATTTTGTAATAGTCAGGTTATAAGTACCGGGTCTGTCTGACGGGGAAACCGGGGAACCCCGGCCGGCATTTAAAGCTTCCCGGTCGACCAGGGCAGCCCGTACAATTCACAATGGCTTAAACCGGTTGAACGGGCGGGGGGTACCCTGCTCTGAACACAGCATACCGGTCGAACGGGGGGGGTTTCCTGCTTGACGTATAGCATACCGGTCGGCCGGGGGGGGTTTCCTGCTTGGCATATAGCATACCGGTCGGCCGGGGGGGGCTTACCAGTCGGCCGGGGGGCACCGGTAATTACCGGGAGAATACCGGAACCGGTACCTTGGCAAAAACACCGTAGCAATTTGGGGTCTGTTTGGGGAGCCTTCCTTGGACGAGTGGCAAACGGGACGTTTGACGGAATTCTGGCCATGCTGCTATTACTTGAGTAGATCCAACTATTATATACTATACTACTTATATACTATTATATACTATTTATACATGGATCTCGTCCATGGGAGGCCCACACGGCCACTTGGGGCCCGAGACATGACGAATTCAGCCATTCGCATGTCCCTATGGATTTGGATCGGGGTGCGTTATGCAACAAAGGAATGCTTGAATGTGAGTTTGAGTATGACCACACACACAAATACAACAGATGAAAATGTAGGATATACATTTCAATATGAGCGAATTCTCTTCCTCCTCCTCCCTTCCCTCTCTTCCGTTTCCCCCCTTTCCCCCCTTTCCCCCCTTTCCCCCCTTTCCCCCCTTTCCCCCCTTTCCCCCTTTCCCCCCTTTCCCCCTTTCCCCCTTTCCCCCTTTCCCCCTTTCCCCCTTTCCCCCTTTCCCCCTTTCCCCCTTTCCCCCCTTTCCCCCCTTTCCCCCTTTCCCCCTTTCCCCCTTTCCCCCTTTCCCCCCTTTCCCCCTTTCCCCCCTTTCCCCCCTTTCCCCCGCAGTATTTTTTGGATTCTCCGATTTTCCTTGCCCTCTCCATGGGGCGCTGCGTGAGCCCACGCTTGTGTTTCAACCCATGGGACGCGGGGCAATTAAACGGTGGGGAATGGGATGGGGCGACAAAGGAGGACCATGTTGGGGTAGCACGCGGGGACGAACTAGGGCTCAGCTGCCTCGGCTTGTGAGGCTCGCAAGGTTTCATTGGACCGCCAAGACGTTTCCGATGCCTCAACTGGTGGTTTCATGTTTTCTGACGTCTGGTGTCACTGTGTGATGCCTGGTGTCACTGCGTGTCTTGCCTCGCAGCTGGGGAAGCTGAAATATGTTTCTGTGCGTGAGTATATGGGCCGGACGCTGGTGGACATACGGGAATATTACGTGGAGCACGGGGAGATGCGGCCGGGGAGGAAAGGTATTTTTGGTTGTCCTCGAGTTGGTGCTGCCTTGTCATGGCTTATTCCTTGTACGATTTCCTCATGGTTGTTTCTCGGGCTGGAGCACTCAAGGCTTGCCAGTACCTCCCTTGTTCACGAGAGACTGTTTAGTGTTTACCACCCCCTGCTGTTTGCCTCCCTTGGCTACCAAAGCGGGCCATGCCTTTGGCAGGTGAGTGCCCAGCAAACGCTGACAACACAAGAGCTGGCAGATGAGTGGAAAGCACGTGACTGAGTCACCTGGGTACCAAATTACTTATCAAGGAACCTTAAAGCCCTATACACAGCGAGGAGGGAGGGAGCCGACAAACAAAGGGGGGGCGGGGGAGGCCCCTGTTGCCTCCATACTATGTTCCATTGCCCCCTAAACCCCTTTATCTTATTTAACCCAACCAGCTGGTCTGGTCGCATTGTCTTGCCTAGCTGCGGCTCTTTGTCCACAGCTTGCCTGGCCTTGTGCTGCACTTGGCGCTACCATAGCAACACTTGCACCACACCACCTTCGCCTAGGGTCACTTGCATCCTCAGGCACTCGTCCACGAGACAACCAATTGCAAGGACTACAGCTGTCCTTGTTGTTTGTGCTAGCGTTATGGCTGATTCAATCAGGATTGAGAAGTTTAGGAAACGGAACGACATAACATGTTGTCATATGCTTGACAAATGCTACCTTGCAATGTCATACCCCTTACGACAGTGTTAGGAACAAAGTCACAGAACGTGTGGACATATTTCCTTACTACTATGTGCTGTTACAAGTTTTTGCTTGTGCTTGACATGCATGCGGGTTTAGCTCATGTGAACCAGCTTCTGGTCTTGCCACTTCCTTACCAACCATGACCAACTGAATTATATTTGCTGTGCTTGCTGCTACACATGTTGCCACCCCGTGCTGGCCTGCAGGCATCAGCTTGACCGTGGAGCAGTGGATGCAGCTGCGGAACCATGTGGACGACATAGACAAGGCCGTAAAGCAAATAGAATCACAATTTTGATAGAAACAAGATTGGCCAGTTGTACGATTGCTAATGGCTGGCTGGATGATGTGATGATCCGTCAACTGTCTGGTGCTTCATGCTTGTTACCCAGCAGCAATGCCTGCAATGTGCGTGGCTTGTCACAATGGCAGCCAACACCACCATGTGCTTCAGTTGCAGAATAACAAAACACACCATCTGCTTACACTAGTACATGTTTATTAAGGAAACAGACGACACCTTGCTTTATGCACAAACCATCTGCGATTCTCTTCACTTCCCGGTACTGGTCCAGTTTCTTCAATGTAGTCATGCTGGTGGTGCGTGCCGTCGTATCGGTCACCCGCATCATCCTTGGCTCATCGGAAGCCCGTCTCATAAAACCCTCCTTCGATCCATCTCAGTCTGCTTACAGATGAGACCCTGGTGGTGGCGTGCTGAAGGACAAGTATAGCGATGATGCATAAAATATCGTGGTGTTGTTGGAGACAATTCATCGTTTAGCTAGTGCATGCAAGCAATGGGGGATGTGCTGTGGGGGGGTATTTATGGAGCTAAAAATCTGCAATAAACATGGAGAACAAGCCGGTCCACGTGCCTCGCCAGGTCCCAAATTGCAGGCCTCAGGTCCAGGCCTCAGGCCTCGTGTGCTCTCTAGCTGTCCGCTTGAGTGGGTCTGCACGCTTAATCCAATAACTTACACGTAGACTGCGTCGCGTGAGCACAAGTCCTCAATCGGGGATGGAAATGGAAGGCTTGGATTACTATCTGCCGCGTTGGCCATGAAGCAAAGCGATAGAACCAAACCACACTTGAGCCAGCGCACACTGTTATTTTCCACGGAGTACAGACAATGCGTTCGCCCTCCTTGGCATGAATCGGGCGGGAAGGTGCCCTGCAGCAGCTTGGCTTGATTTGTGTAGGTAGCCCCTGCATGCATCCTCATGCAATATATTTGTTAACGGTTACAGGCATGTTGGGTGTGAGCATGTGGGATGCTGGCACAGGGTTATGAGCGCGTGGGGTGTGAACTTAAGGACGGGGCTGGGGCACCCGAGCCCTATCCCCCTCTCTATACTGGCCCTACACCTGCACGACCTTCCCGGCCTTCCCGGTATAGGCTATACTCACTAGGCAAGCCGAGCTAACAACGCATCACCGAACATTCACCCTGCAGCTAGACCACCCATGACAGAACTGTCGTCATTTGGCACACAGTCTTTGGCTCATTGCCGCCAGCTGGCGCGACTTGTGCCCCCCACTTCCAACCTCTCCCCCCGCCCCCCCCACTCCCCTTGTTAGCTTTCCATGTCCTCTAACTTCCTCCACTGACAGTCCTCCCTCGCGGGCAAGAAGCATAGATAAGGGCCCCCGCCCATGCCATGTAGCGCATTCCGTATACCACCTTCGCCCCCACAACCGCAACCCATTACGTTGGAGACCTAACGTAGCCTTGCAGTCAGATCCGAATGAAGCAAGGCCCGTTGGCACACAGCGCCTTAGACACTTCATTTTAAAATCCGAGTCCTTAGGGCAAACAAACCCATGTTCAAAAGTGGAAAGTCCTGACCGAATGGCGGTGCGTCCCGCTCGCTATGCAAGCACAATTCACCCACCAGCACACAAACACCTTGCCATTCCCTCGCACCAAAGGTCCAGCCGAAGTAATAGGTTTCGGAAAGCTTGTCGACCACAAACCCGAGCACTTCCGGCAAAGACAAAAAAATCGGTTACATCCCCGTAAACGCGGTCATCGCGCCTCGTCAACCCCCGACGGTCTGATCATCAACAGCACAATTACCCAGGGGAAACGTAGCCATTTGCCATGAGCGGCTTCATAACACCTGGACATGCCGTACAGAGGCAACGAGCTGTCGATTAGGTTAACCGCGTACCCCTCCTTAGCCAGCCGTCGCAATACCGGGCGGCTTTCGGACTGCCTTACGGGCTAACTCCTGCCGGTCAGGCTACGTTCGAGGCCCATGGTCGTCAAAATGCTCGGCTTCCCTCCCTTAACGCAATCCGGAAGGCATATTTCTAGTGCGATGCAGGTAGTGCGTCTGCTACCTTACGGCCCATGTGGTGCAGTAAGCTAGCTCTTCATGCACGGAAAAGGTAACGGGGGCGCGGTGGCAAGTTGCGAAGGCAATAATGATGTGCATGCAAGGCATGTCCAGGCGACGATCGATCGTTTACCGCGACGATGCGTTCGTGGCTACGTGCACGAATACATTTTTTTGTGCGTGTGCATTTTCGCAAGATAGAGCAGTCGACAGTCATATCCGCGGGTTGGAGTACCTACCTCTTTCTTCTCGGCACGTCAGCATCTCATCTCCTTTGTGCTGCCAACCTGGCAACCTGGCAACCACCGACGCTGCGCCGCGCCCAGCGCTGTCAGCTCGACTACAGGTCTGTTGTTGTTGTTGTTGCCCACGTCGACTACAGGTCTATCGATATCGTTTGCAAAAGCAGCGCATATGCCAGAGTGTCACGCGGGACGGATACGGTAATCTACCGCCAGGTTAGTGAATCTGCATATCCGTTTCCACACTACGGTACACTAGCGCCATTCCTGGTCAGCGTGCAATAGCAGGCGGTTTCGGCCGAGTAGCATTGCTTCTCGGTCAAGATTTTTGTTGTAGTCGATGCGTCCTGGACTGGCGCGGCGCATGTCTACCTCGTTGTTTGACCCCCGGACTGGATAAACATTCGCGAGCGCACTGGGCAATGTGTGGCAGAAAGGCGTGAAGGAAAATCGTGAGGGGACTCTGTTTCCCGTCTCGTTTCACAACCGGGTCGGTAGTCATGGCGTCCGGGGTCATGGCAACAATCAGCGTCGCCGCCTTCAAGGTGGCGCAGCCTCAGACCGCCATTGAGAAGCTGGCCCGCCGTCAACAGCCACTGTGTGCGCAACCCGCCCAGGCGGCATTCCGCTCATCATTCCTTGGGAATGGGGTTTCTAGACTTGTTAAGAATGAGAACCAGCAGGCGAAGCAGCGTGCTGCTGCTCTGGAAGTTAAAGCTCTATTCGGCAACTTTGGTGAGGTTCTAGCAGCACGAGATTGGCTTCCAGGCTAGGGTTTGCAGCACCGAATATGCAGAAAGATAGTCTATTATTTATCAGGTTTGCAGGGTATTATCATCATCGCAAAGCCGCAAGGGAGCTCCGGGCCGCTCCCTAGACGCAGGCAAAGGGAAATCTAATTCCGAAGATCGTGCCATTGCAAGCCAAATTCGCTGGCACGCCCACCTGTTATGCTGTAGTGTGATAGGAGGCAGACATGGATGTATACAGGCGTGCACGGGACATCTTCTCCACAGGCCTTTAACAAAAGCGTTACATGCCGGTTGATGCACATCGCGTACACGAACAGGCACCACGATCCTGAAGAAGGTCCCAGTCCCTGCTGGCAAGCCCGCCAAGCAGGACCCCAACACGGTCTTCGTGGCGGGTGCAACGGGCCGTACCGGCGCTCGCATTGTTCGGTGGGTGCCTCGATACACCGTTCGTGGTAGCATGCTGCGCCTAGACATGCCTGTACACAATCCAGCTTCAGCCTTATGCGTTTCCGTGCGTGATGGTGAGACGACAGACCAGCTCTGACCGTGGCTTCGCAACCTGTGTTGTTGGCTGCACGTGTTCCGTGAGTCAGGGCCTGGGCCTGGCGTTGCCTGCCCGAGCCAGTGCTTGTGTGTGGCATGCATGCCCCGTCATTCACATGAGGTAGGCACACATGAGGTAGACCAATTATTTGTGTTTTGCGTGTGGGGCATGACTCCCCTGGTAGCGCATGCCTGGGTCGCACGGTACCTGTGTCTGCATTGCGTTGTGACCGGTTTCTGGATTGCCATGCACCTGCTTCAATAAATAGAAAATATTAATAATATAATCAAGTATACTTTGCTATTGCTTCGGCGTGGGTGGCCTGGCATGGTGCATCTGGAATACCCGGTAGCGTGTATGGGTTCGCCTCGTGTGATTGGTCTGTCACCAACCGACGTCAAATGCCTGCTACTGTTCTCGTGATAATCGTTCCTATCATTCCTATCATTCCCTATCGTTCCTATCCCTGTCGCTGCGGTGTATGCACCTCACCCACTATCCTTGTGACTGTAACGTGTGCGTACTCAGAGCGCCTGTCACCCGCATCGAGCCGCTGGCCGCAGTGCCATGTCGGTGGCCGTGTGTGTGTCGTCCCTCATGCTGGTTGCTCCTGCCACCCGTTATTCTGTTCGCTGCACCCTCGTGCCCAGCCAGCGCGCCATGTGTGTGTTGTCCCCCGTGGTCTTGCCTGTGCTCCCCCCTCTCATCTTGCCTGTCTTGCCCCTCACGGCTCCTGCCTGTCACGGTACCCTTGCGCCTGTCGTCCGTACCTTGCCCGCCGCGTGTGTGTTGCCCCCACGACCTTGACTGTGTTGCCTACCACTCGCAGCGAGCTGCTGGCCAAGGGCTACAAGGTGCGCGCGGGCGTGCGCGACGTGGAGAAGGCCCAGAACCAACTGGAGGTGAGACGAGCACGTGCACTTGTGTGTTTATGTGCGTGAGGGCGTGTGCGCATGTGCGTGCGAGTGTGTGTTTGTATGTGTTCGTGTGTGCGTTCTTGTGCGTGCGTGTTTTTGTTCGTGTGTTTGTTCGCGTGTGCGTGTGTGTTTGTGTGTGTGGGCCAGAACCAGCATGGGTAGGCGGCACTAGTACTTCTGCGCTGGAATTAACCTGCCACGCGCGGATTGCCCGCCGAGTGGGCGTCTAAGCGGCACAATCCTGTCTTCTTCTTTGCTCGCTGCGTGGTGGTTGCACGGAATGCGGTAATTGCGCGCATCTACCAGTGATGCCCGGACACCCCGACATCCCACCCCCCTTTTGCTGACCATCCATCCGCTCCCCCCCCAACCCACCCCCCCCCCACGAAAACTGCCCACCCACAAAAACACACGCACACATGCGCGCCAACCACCACCACCACCACCACCACCACCACCACCACCACCACCACCACCACCACCACCACCACCACCACCACCACCACCACCACCACCACCACCACCACCACCACCACCACCACCACCACCACCACCACCACCACCACCACCACCACCACAACAACAACAACAACAACAACAACCACAACCACAACAACAACAACATCAACAACGATGTCGCCAGGTGGCGCTCATGTACGACCTGATCACGGCGCAGCAGGACGGCAACCTCAAGCTGGTCGCGTTTGACGTGACCGACGCACCCGACCGCGAGGCGGTGCTGGCAAACGCTATCGGCAACGCGGGCCGCGTGGCGTGCGCGCTGGGGGCGTCAGAGGCGCTCAACGGCAGCCAGCCAAAGGACATTGACGGCCTGGGCACGATCGCGCTCATCAAGGCCGGTACGTGGGGGGGCGCAGCACGCTGTAATGGCAGCACAAGCACGGTTCATTTAGCACGGGTGGTCATCGTATGTGACGGCCTGGCCAATGCTCGGTAGACTCTGCTTGGTGGGCACTGCTCGGTGGGCACTGAGCTTGGAAAGGAGATGGTGGGCTTGGGACATTCGCGGCTCATTCAAGCAGTACGGTCATCCCCAACTGCCTGACAAGTGCTTCTGCCATGGCTATTCTGGTTTGCGAGCAGCAGCATGGCCTCGCGTGTTAGCATGGCTTGTTCAAGGCGATGATGGGCCCCGAGCGATCGCTCTCACCCGAGGGGGGCGTATGGCCACCGCAGCCACCAGGGACGTTCGTTGTGTGTGCCGGGCACCAGGTGCCAAGTTAGGTGGCGGGATGGGCACGGTTGGGCTTATCCGATACGGTAGTAATGCTGTTGCCATCGCCCGTCATCGCTGGTAGTGACCTCCACCCCCCGCCCCCCCCCGCCCCATGCCGCCCCTTACCAGGGAGCACATTAAGAGATTAACTAAATTTTTAATACCAGGGAGCACATTAAGAGATTAACTAATTTTTTAATACCAGGGAGCACATTAAGAGATTAACTAATTTATTAATACCAGGGAGCACATTAAGAGATTAACTAATTTATTAATACCAGGGAGCACATTAAGAGATTAACTAATTTTTTAATACCAGGGAGCACATTAAGAGATTAACTAATTTATTAATACCAGGGAGCACATTAAGAGATTACCTAATTTATTAATACCAGGGAGCGCATGGGATAATCCATCAGAGTGATGTGGCTGCCTCCTGGCTAACGGGTGGACCCCTACAGAGTATCACCTGCCTGGGCCTCCCCCATACACCGGCAATGGCGCCCTCCAATATCACATTTTTCTGATTGTGCCACCGTACTTGCGTCGTCTTCCTCCCCCCCGCGGTCCTTCAGCGGAGAAGGCCGGCGTGGACTCGTTTGTGCTGGTGACGTCGCTGGGAACCTCGAAGCTGGGCTTCCCGGCCTCCGTCCTCAAGTATGTGCTGGCGATCTGGCAAGGATGCCCTTCTGATGGGGTGATGTAGGCATCATCCTTGCATGATTCTGGGTGCTGCCGCCCTCTCGTTTGTGCGGCCAGTCCTGTTAAGTACGTGCTGCTTTGCTCGTGGCCTCCAGCAAGAACCACCATCCTAATGTAATGTACAAGGTGCTGGTGTCCTTAACTAGGTACTGTCCTTCTGTCTAACAGGTACTGGCCTGCTGATGCCCTCGACCAGGTGCCATGGTACTCGGTGTTGTTTACTGCGCACGCTTTGTGGTAGATGCTGCGCCCCCAAGGTGCCACCATCAGACTCCATACGGATCCTTTTGATGTAGGGGTGCAAACACTCGTGCAATCAATAATGATGTTTTTCTACACTTATCAATAACAATGATGTTTACTACACCAGGACCCCTGCATAAGGTCACCCTTTTGGTTGCCCGTTGACTATGCCGTTTCTCATATCCTTTTGATTGCTTGTACAGCTGTTGGTTCCCGCTGCTAGGTCGCCAACGAGATCGCCCACTGGGCTCATGGTTGACCGCGCTTATTTGTTATGCCCTAATTTGCCCATGGGCTCTACCCGCTGCTGATTGCCCGTGAAGGCGCTAACCATGAAGCCCATCCCCCGCTCGGCTCACCGTGTTGTCCTTGACCTTCCTGCCCCGTAGTCCCCTCTCTCCTCGTGGACGTGGCGTCCCCCTGTTTGTGCCCTTTCCGCCTCCCCCCCCTCACACAGCCTGTTTGCCAACGTCCTTCTCGGCTCACTGTAATACTTTGTACCTGCCTCCCCCTCCACGGTGGCCCGTTCCCCCCGCCAGCGTGTTTGGCCAGATCCTGTCGTGGAAGAAGAAGGCCGAAGACGCGCTGATTGCGTCCAACATGGGCTACACGGTGCGTGCCGGTTCCTAGTCAAGCTGCCAAGTAGGGAACGTTTTGTGTTGCTCCTCTCTCTAAACCAGCGGGTGCACTGACCACATCCAACGTGGGGCGTGCACCAGCGCGCTAGTCGCCGTGCCGGGCTGTTGAGAAGGGACCAGTTGGAGTTGCTCCCCTCGATAGGAGTGCGCTAATGACATCTAATAGGCTGTATGGGGGTCCATTGTTTCCACGTCATGCGTTTGCTGATGGGGTGCTGTCGACCTGTGCCCACGGGGGCTGCTTGAACGCCCGCAGATATTCCATCTGCCAGCCTTTGTCCGCGCTTGCTGTCCCTTCGCATGGTATACATCCACGTACAGTATACACTCACACACGGTATACACTCTCACACGGGATACACGCACGCACGGTATACACTCACACACGGTATACACTCTCACACGATATACACTCTCACGCGGTATACACTCTCACACGGTATAAACGCTCACACATGGTATACACACACGGCATACACCCCGAGCCACCCAGCCACCTGGTGTTGTTTGCACCTTCCTGTGTGAGCGCTAACCTCCCCCCCCCCCTGTCTGGCCCATAGCAACACACCTGCCCTTCTTCCTCCCTAGTCAAGGGTTTCCTCCCTAGTCCAGGGCTCTGGTTCCCATGCTTCCCCTTTCCTGCCCCTCTCTTCCCTCCTTTTGGCCCCATCGCAGCTTCCCTTAACCCTCCAGTCCTAGCCCTTTCCCCCTACCCTCCTCTATCCCCGCACCTGCCCCCCCCCCCCCCCCCCCCCATGCTTGTGCGCAGATTATCCGCCCCGGCGGCATGGAGCGGCCGACTGACAACTTCAAGCTCACCCACAACGTCAAGCTGCTGCCGCGCGACTCTGTCTTTGGCGGCCTGGTCTCGCGTCTGCAGGTGGGTTGACCGTGGCGTGTCTGAGAAATTCACACTGGTGTGTGTATTGCAGTTGCGTGGAGTTGGCCATGGTGATGTGTTTATGCTGGTGTCTGTACTGTTTATCGTTGAAATGTATGATGAGCTTCGCATGGTGAGATATTACAACGGGTGTTTACGTGGTTTGTCTGGGTGTCATTGGTTGCCCTGGGGTGCCACGTTTCTTATGTCATCCATGAATTTCTCAAGATCTGCTTCAATGACCATTATTGACAAGTGTCTGGTTTTCTTCCACCATGGATTTGTGCCGTCTGTCATGCCTTTTTTAGTCAGGCCTATCTTAGTCAAGCCTCTCTTACTTTGTTCCTGCTGTCGACGTTGAGGATTGTTGTCGGCCGCCCGCAAGCCCTGAGTACACCCCCTTCACACACGTTTAAGATTGGGGTCCGCCTGACCCAGGGCTGCGATCTTAGACCTAAAATCAAATCCAGGGCTGACGATCTTAAAGTTGAGAGCTGTAGGCGATCTTAAACCTGATGCGGTATACCTGAGTACATAATCTGTATCGCATACCACTGACCAGCCATTTGTACCTACTGTAAGATCTTTTGCCCAAAACCAGACCTGCGATCTTAGACCTGACATTCTTAAATCCAGGATCTCAAGATCTTAAACCTGGGAATCTTAAACGTGGGCCCGGGGGTGTATAGCCATCTGAGTATAACCATGGTTGGCCACGCTGAGCTGGCAAGCTGCCATGCGTGCTATGTGGCCGGCGGTGTCACTTGGGCGGGTGGTATTGGCTCTCTCTGGCATCCTCTCCGTCGTCTGGTGTCATTTGTGGAGCTCATGAAAGTGTGTGCCCCCTCCTCCCTCCCTCCCTCCCTCCCTCCCTCCCTCCCTCCTCCCTCCCTCCCTCCCTCCCTCCCTCCCTCCCTCCTCCTCCCTCCCTCCCTCCCTCCCTCCTCCCTCCCTCCCTCCCTCCCTCCCTCCTCTCCTCCCTCCCTCCCTCCCTCCCTCCCTCCCTCCCTCCCTCCTCCCTCCCTCCCTCCCTCCTCCCTCCCTCCCTCCCTCCCTCCCTCCTCCCTCCCTCCTCCCTCCTCCCTCCCTCCCTCCCTCCCTCCCTCCCTCCCTCCCTCCCTCCCTCCTCCCTCCCTCCCTCCCTCCCTCCCTCCCTCCTCCCTCCCTCCCTCCCTCCCTCCTCCTCCCTCCCTCCCTCCCTCCCTCCCTCCCTCCCTCCCTCCCTCCTCCCTCCCTCCCTCCCTCCTCCCTCCCTCCCTCCCTCCCTCCCTCCCTCCCTCCCTCCCTCCTCCCTCCCTCCCTCCCTCCCTCCCTCCCTCCCTCCCTCCCTCCCTCCCTCCCTCCCTCCTCCCTCCCTCCCTCCCTCCCTCCTCCCTCCCTCCCTCCCTCCCTCCCTCCCTCCCTCCCTCCCTCCCTCCTCCCTCCCCCTCCCTCCTCCCTCCCTCCCTCCCTCCCTCCCTCCCTCCCTCCCTCCCTCCCTCCTCCCTCCCTCCTCCCTCCCTCCCTCTCCTCCCTCCCTCCCTCCTCCCTCCCTCCCTCCCTCCCTCCCTCCCTCCTCCCTCCCTCCCCCTCTCCCTCCTCCCTCCTCCCTCCTCCCTCCCTCCCTCCCTCCCTCCCTCCCCCTCCCTCCTCCCCCTCCCTCCCTCCCTCCCCCTCCCTCCCTCCCTCCCTCCTCCCTCCCTCCCTCCCTCCCTCCTCCCTCCCTCCCTCCTCCCTCCCTCCCTCCCTCCTCCCTCCTCCCTCCCTCCCTCCCTCCCTCCCTCCCTCCCTCCCTCCCTCCCTCCCTCCCTCCCTCCCTCCTCCTCCCTCCCTCCTCCCTCCCTCCCTCCCTCCCTCCCCCTCCCCCCCCCTCCCTCCCTCCTCCCTCCCTCCCTCCCTCCCTCCTCCCTCCCTCCCTCCCTCCCTCCCTCCCTCCCTCCCTCCCTCCCTCCCTCCCTCCCTCCCTCCCTCCCTCCCTCCCTCCCTCCCCCCCCCCCCCCCCCTCCCCTCCCCCCCCCCTCCCCCTCTCACAAATATGCAAGCATAAACACAAACAGTCACACTTACCTACATGCACCCGCGTATGCCCTCCACCCCAAACCCCTCCCCCTCTCGGCCCCAATCCCCCCTTCTTGCGCCCCCCCCCCCCCCCCCCCCCGAAAATAATAATAATAATAATAAATCACAGGTCGCGGAGCTGGTGGCAGAGGCCATCACGAACCCGTCTATCGCCGAGTCCAAGGTGGTCGAGGTGATCGCCGAGACGACCGCGCCCAAGGTCCCGCTGGCCAAGCTGCTCAAGGACCTCAAGCCAGACGGACCGACGCGCGCGCAGAAGATCGAGGCGGAGAATGAAGCCGCGCGCAAGGCCGCCGCCGCGAAACGGCTCAAGGAGCTCAAGGAGGAGCTGGACGCCGTCACGGCCGAGCAGGCAAAGGTAGCGGCCGCGGCCGCCAAGGCGGAGAAGGAGGCGGCCGCGCTGGCGGAGGAGGCGGCGCGGCTGGAGGCCAAGGCGCGCGTGAGCGAGGTGGAGGCCGCGGTGGCCAAGGCGCTCGAGGCGCAGGCGCTGGAGGCACTCAAGGCCAAGCGACTGTAAGTGGGCACGTTACATGCTGTTATGTGTGTAACAGTAATTATGGTCTATCATCCTGTACTGTTCTGTGCTGGATAGGCATACGCGCCTTTCGGTTGGCGTACCATGAGATGTTCGTGTGAGTGCCACTGTGCCCTGTACAGCCGGTAAGGTGTGCTTCATCGTACAAGTTTCCAGTAGGTGACAAGACACTATGCACAAGTAAGTAACGAGGATGGGATGCAATTTCTTGGCAGAGCCCGCCATCCTGACCGAGAGGGACACCATCCGTACCCATCCATCTTGATGGTCTCAATGCTTCCCCCTTCTCGTCTCTAGCAGACCATCCTGTGCCATATCACATCCCCTGCCGCCCAGCCCCGCAGGCTGACTGGGGCTTCTGTCCCTCATACGACTAAACCTTGCCTGGTGTTGCCTCCACCCCTGCTACACACACCTTAATCCTCCCCCCCCCACCCCGCCCCCCCCTCCCCCGGCATCCCCCACCCCCCAGGCTGACCGAGGCTTCTTTTGCTAACCTCTATAATCTGGTGTTAATATTGGCCCCCCCCCGCGAATCCCCCCCTGCCCAGGCTGACGGATGCGGAGAAGCGTGAGCTGGAGGCCAGCGTGCGCGCCAAGTGTGCGGCAGAGGACAAGGCCAAGGAGGACAAGGCCCGCGCCGCCAAGCAGGCTGCGTCCGCTGCGCAGGTCAAGACCAGCACGGCAGCGCCGGTGGCCAAGCCGAAGGAGGCCCCCAAGCCCACCCCGGTGGCCAAGCCAGCACCCCCACCCCCGGCCCCTAAGCCCGTCGCGGCCGCCCCCCCTGCTCCCAAGCCCGCGCCTCCCCCACCGGCCCCCAAGTCTGCCCCCACGCCCGCCGCTGCCCCTGCTAAGGCGGCAGCTCCTGCGCCGGCACCAGCGGCGGCCAAGCCAGCTGCCCCCGCCCCCGCCAAGGCTGCCCCTGCGCCCGCTGCCGCGGCCAAGGCCGCCCCCGCCAAGGTGGTGGAGGACGAGCCGATCGTGGTGGAGTCTCCCAAGTCGACCGGCTGGCTGTGGCCGTGGCAGCGCGCTGAGGAGGAGGTGAAGGAGGAGAAGAAGGAGGAGCCGCCCAAGCCGGCCGCGAAGGTGGAGGAGAAGAAGGCGGAGGAGAAGAAGGAGGAGGCACCAAAGCCAGTCGCTAAGGCCGCCCCTGCCCCCGCGGCGGCGGCGCCCAAGCCCGCGGCCCCTGCGCCGGCCCCCGTGGCCGCCAAGGTTGAGGAGAAGAAGGAGGAGGCACCCAAGCCAGCCGCCAAGGCTGCCCCTGCCCCTGCCCCTGCCGCGGCTGCCGCCCCCAAGCCAGCCCCCAAGCCTACCCCCGCCCCCGCCCCAGCCCCCGCCGCGACCGGGTTCCGGTGGCCGTGGCAAACGGCGGAGCCCGAGGCCCCTCAATCCGCGGCCCCTAAATCCGCGGCCCCTAAATCCGCGGCCAAGTCCTCGACGGACCTGCCGCCCAGCCCGACCCCCCTGTCGCCGTACACGATGTACCCGGGCCTGAAGCCGCCGACCAGCCCAATCCCGTCCCCCCCGACGCCGCCCCTGGCCAAGAAGGAGACCCCTGCGGCCGCTCCCGCGAAGGAGGAAGCCCCTAAGCCAGCGGCTCCGGCCCCTAAGGCAGAGGCTGCCCCCGCAAAGGCTGCCCCTGAGCCGGCCCCCGCCGCCCCCGCAAAGGCCGCGGCCCCTGCTGCCCCTGCTAAGGCGGCTACCCCGGCTGCTGCCAAGCCGGCAGTGGCCCCCGTGGACACCCCCGCCCCTTCGATTGGTGAAATGCTGTCAAGCTTCAAGTTCCCCTGGCAGACCTCCGAATCCTCATCGTCGTCCTCCTCGTCGTCATCCTCGTCGTCATCCTCGTCGGCGTCCTCGTCGGCGTCCTCATCCTCCTCGTCGCCTGCTGCTGCTGCTGCTGCTGCTGCTGCTGCTGCTCCAGCGACCAAGGTGGCTGCGCCTGCAAAAGCAGCCCCTGCCAAGTCCTCGACGGACCTGCCGCCCAGCCCGACCCCCCTGTCGCCGTACACTATGTACCCGGGCCTGAAGCCACCGACCAGCCCAATCCCGTCCCCCCCGACGCCGCCCCTGGCCAAGAAGGAGTAGATCATAAACCAGCATGTCCCCAGGAGCCGTTGCCGTGACTGCCGAGGGGCGCACGTGCGTGGGATATTTGAAGGAAACTAATGGTGTGGTCTTCGAGGCCACGGGGAATAAAGGGAAGGGTGACTGTGTTCAATGCTTTCAATGTGGAGACATCGGGGAGAGGCTCGTTCCCTGCTATCAAGGGAGGAGGCTTGAGAAACGGATTTGAGGGATTAGAGGTGTATTGTTGACCATGAGATTTGGGGGTGAGTGATTTTACTGTTTGGGGCGTGCTCTGCACACCCTGGGAGATATGCTGGCATCTGCAACTTTTCCCTGGTGTGCTCCCCGGCGTTGCGTTCGGACAAGACAGCCACACGTACGTGGGTGTCTGCATAGTTTTCTGGTTAACTGGTAAAGCCGCGGTACTGTGCAGCCACATACCAGAGCAGAGGCATTCGGGACGATGGGGGGTTGCAGGGAGCAGGAAGCGCATGGCACAGAACCTTGCAAATGAGATCGTGAGCCATGCAGCATTCTTAAATTTTTGAAACTTCTGCTGCATGCGTTAGTGTTTAGAGGCAAAACAAGTAACTTATTACAAGATTTTCAATAAAGGCGCTTTACCCATTTCGCAACAAAGTAAATACTTCTGATTGTTTGTTTCGAGTGCAAAGTAACATCAATGAAACAACCAGCACTTGCCAGAAGTGAATGGTGAAGTTGCATGCCGTGTGCAATCTATCCACATAATCAGCCCCCTTTCGTCTTTGCCGTCCTCGATCCTTCCATGCAGGCCTTCCTACAGACAGCCATGAGGCTGCCGCGGTATTTGTGCCTTTCCTCTCAGAGTACCACCCTAGGTCCTTACACGACGTTGGAACAGCATGAGCCCAGGAATAGTTGTCTCAGTTGATAATAATAAGTTAATAAATCAAAAGCACAAAATTGCGCAGCGTGAATTAGTCCTCACAGCCATCGTGGCGGAGGGGGAATGGGAGTTCCCTAGCTAACAGCATATCTAGCTAGTGCTAACAGTGCGGGGCTGCGGGCTCCATGGCCCGAATCGCTGCGCCATAATTGCTACATAATATGCAATTGTTGTTATTGACAATGTGCTGGCGGCACCAGCTAGACAGAGCATGCCACAGACCGCCACATCATAATTGCCCACCGCGCGCGCAGCCACCGATGTCTGGCAAGGGCCTCCCGGTCAGTATCATATTTGGGATGTCCTGCTGAAGACCTGCCGCTGCGGCAGCCTTTCGAGGCCCCCCCGACCCAACGCTCGCCTGCGCCTCCGCCACTTTGAAGAGCTGGTTGATCACGTGCACCGCTTAGGCCCGCGAGTGAAACTTGCTACCCGTGACCGTTATGCCATCCATCCAGTATAGCCAACAGCCGTCCCGCAGGTCTGTCGGCATCGTGACGGGCTGCAAACTGCTCGACAAGACGTTTGCAAGCAGCAACTCACACAAGGCAGGGTATACGGATCGAGCACTCGTCTAGGGACGGCTCGATATTGAAGAGGATGAAGAGACCGCGCTGGGTTTGGTGCAAGAAGCATGCGGAAGAAGCCTCCGTCAGGATGGCCGCATCAGCATCGCCAGAGAAGCGGTGACCAGTAGTAGAGCGCTTCCGAGGACACATGCACCTCCAGCGCAGCTGCTGCGCCGGTTCATCCCCGCCTGTGCACAACCCATACTGGTCAGGTTGCTGCCCTTACGGCGATGGAGTGGGAAGATCTCCTGCAATAGCGTCATGTATTTGGTGCGGCCGGTGAGTACAACAAATGCAGCTCGAAATGACCTTGGTGCTGGGCCACAGTGTACACCCAGCGGTCCGGTGTACACTGTGAGGACTTTTTAGAGGCAAGCGACCACGTTAGCCTGCGATTCGTATCACAGAATTCTAATTGCAAGGCAATCACACCTTCTGCTGGGACGCAACTTGCTCGCATGGGTCATGACATCCAGCAGAGCTCAATGCCCTCATCGGCACAGAGCGCTGGCTAGACCTCTGTCCCATCCTCATCATGACGTACGACGACCTGACGCCAGCCCAGCAGCAGCAACGCGCGCGATCAGTGGCCCGACTACAATTCCGCCACAAGACCAACCCCGAGAAGCCCCAAGTGTACTGGCGGGGCGGGGACCTCTATATATGTCAACAAGAAACTGTGGAAGCCCCCCCGGGCCCCCCCGGGGTAGAGCACTCAAGCTAGTTGTCTAGATGCATGGTGGCAATCGATTATGGGATAGCTGATATAGGCAGTACGGCACTTGAAATGATATTAGCGCACAGCGTTGTAGTACCTTCAATAATTAGCTCTGGCACCTTGTGGCCATCAGCTTGCGCCTTAGCCGACGTCTTGAGCCCACCTCACCTTTGTAGCATAAGCTATGCATCAGCCTACCTATGGTATTGCACTGGTTGTATTGCACCCACAGTGTTGCGCCCCGGCATGCACCATGCTGTGGAGAGAGCGCTCTGTGGCCTGCCCACTTGCGGCAGTGAGAGAAGCTAGGGCGCCCTCCCTCCTTCTCGCTGTGTATATAGGGTTGACCTTGGCTCTTAGCCACGTGGCTGGGGCCTCCCTCACGGCAGGTTACACGGCGGACCGGGCGGAGCGGGCCAAGCTCCTGGCCTACGGCGACGTCGGGCACCATCGTGTGGTGCCCTTTGTCCTGGAGGAGTTTGGGGCCATGGGGCCCCTGACCTCCGCCTTCTTCAAGGAGTGTTGCCGGCTCCGGGAGGACCGGCTGGACCTGGAGGGCCAGCGGGCCCCATGGTCGGCGCGGACCTGGACGTCATATTGGCGTCAGCGCTTGTCGGTGGCGCTGACTCGGGCCATGGCTGACATCATGCTCCGCCGTACGCGGGCTGATTTTGCGGTGCAGCAGGGCTATTAGGTTCCTACCGTTAGGCGTTTCCATTGGTCTTATCGTAGTATAGAGCTTTGACATGGCTCTGTATATAGGTTTATAGCTGGGCGTTTGCTTTGGTTTGAGTGATTTCACTCTGCTGTAAGTAATTATATTTTTTTAATATATAGGGTTGAAGGTTCCTTTACTTCTGTATTGGCACCCACGTGACGCAGTCACGTGCATATTAATATTAATTAATTGATCCTTATCACATAAAACTTTCTGTCGCCCCTTGTTTATTTTCTCGTGCAGAATTTTGTTTACTTCTCTGGGTACTGACACCTAAACCCCCTCAGGCCCTGGGAGAGGCCTTTGTATTCTACTCAAACCCGCCACCATCAGGCGGAGGCGCATCATCGCTTGGTGTTGACAGCTAGCCTCCTTCTTGTTGTTTCGCACCACAGTTGGGCCTGCGACATGATGAGTCCTTTGTGGCCTGCCGCTTGAGGTACACCCCCCCCTTCATGTTTAAGAATGGGGTCCGACCGACCCAGGGCTGCGATTAATTATCAACATCACTCCGTTGGGAGTAGATGTAGCACATAGCCCTGAGAAGGGGCATATGGCTTTTAATACATTCTAGGCTACTTCATGCAAGGGTGGGAATGTAAGCTACCCCTGCTCTAGGTGCACCAGGGCACCTGCACCCTCATGGTCTATCACGCTAATATGCCCGGGTAAGGGGGGAGCATGCCTGTGAGGGAGGAAGATCATCATGGCTATACAAGAGCTAGGACGTGGCGTCTCGACAGAGAGCATCTCTCTGCATGGCATAGAATGGCTAAATTCTTAATGCAACATCCATGGGAGTCCCATTATAGGCATGGCGTGGCTAAATTCTGAAGGCAACATCCATGGGGGCCATTATGGGCGCACATGCGCGTGGGCCACATGCTAGGCTAAGCCTTACTAATCTACACTACTGGTATATATATTCCTAGTCTGAGGTGGCAGGAGGGGGCTGCCAGGGCTTGTGGTCAACGTGGATGACCGCCCCCCTCCAGTATACCGGCTTCCCCCTTGCGCTCTGCCGGAGCTGAAGGTAGGTCGGCCATAGCTCGCGTCGCCGCTGTTGCTGGGCCAGGGTCAAGTCGTCGTCCAGCGTGAAGCGAGTCTCCGAGAGCTTCTTGCGGCATTTAAGGAACGCCAGCTTGTCCGCCATGTACTTAAAGGTGAGGAGCACGGGTGCCGGGCCAGCCTTCCCCCGCGCGCGGGGGAGGCGGACAGCCGACATGTCCAGCTCACCAGTGAGTAACAGGGCTGCGATCTCAAACCAAAAATCGAATCTGGACAGGGTTGAAAATCTTAAACATGAAGTTGGCACAATTAACCCCTCCTCGCATACCACTGACCGCTACTTGGCATCCGTTGGTGCCAGTACTTAAGACCTTTTTGCCAAAACCATCCCTGCGATCTTAAACCAAAAATTTCAAAATCCATGGTCTCAAGATCTTAAACCTGGGAATCTTAAACGTCAAAGGGGGGGTGTACTTGACTAGTGAGATAAGCTTGGGCGCCCTCCCTCCTTGTTGGCTATAGAGTGCTCGAAACACACGCCCTGATCAAGCAAGCTATTTCCGGCCCCACCGTCTAGGTCATCTCTAAGTCGCTCTACACGTAAGTCAGCCATAATTTCAATGCACAAGGCTTCACATTTCCATCACCATTCATATTCATCATCATCCTGAACGACTCGAACACGCGGACAAGATAATGGCAGGCTCGAGTTACCATGGTCCGGATTCTTCCGATTTCTGGCCTGCGCTGGTTGTCTGGCCTCGATAGAGTGCTTGAAAGTTTTTTTATTGGTACCCATGTGACGCAGTCACGTACTTTGATCGTTCTTCTTTTACATTCTCGTGCAGACAATACCTTGGAAAGCACCCACTTCCCTGCCATGCGTGTCGTGTTGCTCACGTACTGCAGCTGTTGGGCTCATGCAGGGTAGCGCCTGCAACGGGACCTGCATGGCGGGCCTTGGTAGGTAAAGCGTGCTACCGACCCACACGCAAGGCCTGGGGCACACCCGATGAGCCATGTCTTTGTGGAGGTGTCATGCGGGGCCACTACTAACTGCTACCGATCCTCGCACAAGGGGCACACTGGCCGGCGGGCAATGCATTCACGCAGCGTGACATGACAGTACGCTGGGGCGCATTTGGAAGAGAACTTGGGGCTGGTGTGTGGCCGTGATAAAATCAGCAGCTGGCCAGCCGCCATGTGGCAGCCGATTCGGTGTGTTCAGTATGCACGCGGCTGTGGTTTGTGCGCGCATCAGTGCTCACGCAATCAAGGGCATATTACATGGGGCGCCCTGTTGACGTTCAGAGGCACGTGGGGGGCTACTACGGGTGAGGTGCATTCCGTCAAGAGGGAGGGAAGGGGACGGGCGCGCAAGCCATGTGTGGGGGAACGGAGCACGCGGCCGCTCCCACAAGGCGTGCCACATGGCACATGCTTGTCAGGCCATGTGCATCCCATGCAAGCCCCTCACGTGACAGATGAAACTGGCACGTGCATCCTCAAGGCATAATGGGCATGAAAAACCCCGGGCCCTGAGAGTGTGAGTGTCTGAGTGATGCACAAAACGGGGTGCCGAAACTCAGCTCAGGGGCTGATTAGCCCGCCAACATGCGACGTTTCGGAGACAGCAATGCCATGCGGGGCCACTGCTAGTACTAACTACAAACTACTGACTGCAAACGCGGGCACCCTAGCAATGATACCAACCTCTAGCTACTAACGCGGGCATTACGAGAACGTACGTGGGCCCACCAAAAAGTATTGCGGCATCGACAAGTGCCGGCCGGAGGCCCGCCTCACACAGGTCGTCTTGCGCCGCGCTCCGGAACCGTTGGGCGGAGAGATATCCTGCGCAAGGCCCTGCAACTCGATCTGCTGCTGTGAAGCCATTCAGCGCCTCGCGTCCCAGGATCTTGGTGAGGGCTTGACGAACTCTGCAGAGTAGGCGAGTACTTCCTCGATCGTACAGGGTGGAGGCGCAGGTTGCATCACCGACAAACAGTCGCAAGCATCACCATGGCAAACAGTTGCAAAGGCTCTCGAGCATTCCCATCATCATGCATGCGGGCAGCGAATTAAGACTATGCAGAGTAAGCGGGATGCAGGAAGCGCTCTCAAGGCAGGGTGGTCAGTGGCAGGCTGAGTGGTGCCACCACCATCGGGTAGCGCGAGCCTGCCGTTAACTTATCCACATTTTGTCGAGTCGTTCAGACATTATATGCACTATGGAGATGAGTGGAGTTGGAAATTAGGTACCAAAGCTAAACATTTGTCAGCAACCCCCCCCCACACCTTCTCGACCTGGATTAAACCAGGACTGTGTCCCGTACCGTGCGCAATAGGACTAGCTTATGTAGGGGTCAAGTCCATTTCTCACCTGTTTGCCACCCCCATAAGGTCGGACCAGCCTATATGGATCCACTATTATTAATAACCCTGTCGGACCACCGGCGCCGCGGGGCGGCGCGGGAATAAACTTTTTCGGGGAAATGGGTATATTTATTATCCAGTTATAGACCAGAGAGGTGAAATGGGAAATGAGTATCAGCAAACCCGCGCGGGAATAATTAAGTAATTAGTTCATTACCAAGACACGTGACTGCGTCACGTGAGCATAAGTCCTCAGTGGGAGGGGAACCTGGGATCGATGGAATGGATGGTGTAAGCTATCTAGGTCCTAGTTACAGGGGTGTGGGCACCTCAGCCCGAATCGCTATGAATACCATACGCGGTCACACGCGGAGCCCCCACAGACTTGGGGGTGGTCTCCTTCATCACTACTTGCCATCTATCCTTGCGTACCATCTGCCTCCATATTAAGGACAAACCAGGAGGCTGCCCGGGTGTGAGCCCGTCACGTCGATCTAGTGTAGCACATGTCCATGCCGAGTCTATCACGAAAAGTCTACGGGGGAATATAAACTTCCGGTGAAATGGGTGTTTTTTAATTTCCATATAAGTTAAGTTAACCCAGGTATCCGACAAATAGCCAAACACCGGGAATAACGCGGGAATAAACTTTAATTCGGGGAAATGGGTATATTTATTAGAAGAGCGATAATTATTAGGAGAGCGATCGCAGCAATGGTTCTCACCACTAGACACTCCCGGCCAATTAGGCTCGAAACACACGCCCTGATCAAGCATGCTGTTTCCGGCCCCGCCGTCTAGGTCATCTAGTCGCTCTACACGTAAGCCAGCCATAATTTCAATGCACAAGGATACACACATATTTCCATCTCCATTCATCTTCATCATCCTGAACGACTCGAACACGCGGACTAGATAACGGCAGGCTCGAGCTACCATGGTCCGGATTCTCTCGATTTCTGGCCCGCGCTGGTTGTCTCCTTGATATTTATTACCCAATTATGGACCAGAGAGGTGAAATGGGAAATGAGTATCAGCGAATCCTAAATGAAGGTGGTCACACACTGGTGTGAAGGTGAAAGGTGAAGGGCTAACTGAATAGGGGGCGTTATGTGACCAGGGAAGCCAGTGGACCTGAGTCATGTCGCCGTTGAGTTGAGTTGAGTTGAGTTGAGTTTATTCCCACTGCCGGTGAACCGACAGGGTTATTAATAGCGGATTCAACGGCTGGTCCTGCCTTATGGGCCGGGCCGGGGTGGCAAACAAGGTGAGAGCGGTGAGATACTTGACCCCTACATATACTAGGCCTAGCTACGCGGCTAACACCCATGTTGCCGGGCCTAGCTACATCAGAGCCAAGTGCGTTGAAACATCAGAGCAGCTGCAGACAGTACAACAGGATTGATTGCCCCCAAGGGGCCGGTGAACTGAAGTGCTGGATTCTCCGATTGCTGGTCGCTAGGAGTTCGGCTCGCCGTGTCAACAGGGACGGTATGCCGACCTATCAGTATCTACATGCGGGCTGTGCGGCGCCATAATGGAAAACCTGCCGGGATAGGGCCCAGCAGGGGAAAAACCTTGCTGCGGGGTTACCCAATGGGGTTGGGGCTTAGTCCAATTAGGGGTAGCCTGGAGTGATTACTTCCCCGGTCGGGCCAGACTGGCCGGCCGGGCCCGGCCTCACGCCAGATCAGTTGCCGGCCGCATGATCAGTAGAACCACCTATCACCGATGACTGCTCTAGTCGGTTGACGTCGCCGAAACGGTCGTCCGCAGGAGCCGGTCTTCCGTGACGCGTCGCTCAGTGGGCGGGAATAATGAACTTTCCGGGTCTGAAATGGGTGTTTTTATTAACCAATGATACTAGGAATATCCGTCGTTAGGTGAAGGGGCCGGGTACCACGTATCGACCACGGTTGGTTACCCGGCAATGTGTGCAGTGTGATAGGTGATAAACTCAGTGTGTGTGGGAATAAACTTTTTTTCCGGGTAAATCCTGGGTAAATGGGTATTTTTATTAACCATTAGGAACATCGTTAGGTTAAGAGGTACCACGTATCGACCCGGCCAGCTGGTTACCAACTGACCAGGTGTGGGAATAAACTCAACTCAACGCCGCACATCGGTGAGGGCCTGAGGGGCGCGACGAAGGGTTCTTTATCCGCCAAAGTTAAGCGGCGGCTACTACAGACTACAGAGTACAGTACATTTGGTTGTCACAACTCACAAGTTACCAAATCTCTGCTGCCCACATGCGGCGTGGGCAACAACAACAACAACTCAACAAGGACTGGAAATGGCGCTGCTTGGGCCGGGGTGGCTAGAACTGCCATTCGACGCGGGCGCGAGTCGACTCAGTTTCGAGGTGAGGCACACAAGGAGGCGCATCATCCCTTCGCCAAACCGAAACCGCCAGCCCCTTAGCGTTTTTCGCGTTTCTCACCAGGCGGATATTGGGCCATGGAGTAGCAACATCGCCACCAGGGCATTGCTCGGTCATTTTTCGAGGCAATTGTGTGGGATTACCTCAACCATCTTTCCTAGTGGTGTCGATGCAGTGCAATGCACTGCCATGTCTGTCACGGACACAGTGAATATCTGAAATTTTGACCCCCTGTAGCCCCCAGACGGCTTTGTTGCCGCTTTGCTAATGCAGTAAGAGCTTATCAATAAGTACTTGGCCGTGTGGTTGTGGACGTCTTGTTTCCCTTCGACTAGGCTGTATGCTGCGTTCGCATAAGGAATTCGACAAGGACGTCGTTTGTCTTGTTTGAGCCATCCATGCGTTCCCCATTCAGTATATCCTTCTAACCAGAGCTCTAATTATCACTGGTAAAACGACATGGAGGTCAAATCTGAAAATGATGGCGTCACGGACGATGTCATCGCTAAGCGTCTTAGGGAGCTGCTGGAGACGGTTGACCTCGCGACGACCACGACCCGCGCTCTGCGAGAGAGGCTGCAGGATGACTTGGGTGTGGATATGTCGGATAAGAAGGATTTTATCAAGGCAGGGGTGCAGGCATTCCTTGACGAGAGGAATGCGGCGGCCGAGGAGGAAAACAGCGACAAAGAGGAAGAAGATGCGGATGTAAAGGAGGAAGCAGGATCAGAGGAAGGAGCGGAAGAGTCCTCCTCCGAGGAGGAGGATGCCGCTGGTGAAAAACCCAAGCGCAGGTAATTGGTCGCTGAGTCGTTTGTATGTTTAGATCTGGCCAGCACTACTCTAGGATCTTCGGTTGCGGTGTGTATGCAGAGCCACCATGGGCGAAACGTAGCGTTTGGGAGGCGTGGTGCCTATTGTTAAGTTACCGTCCCCCCAGCCCTTACCAACCACCCTTACTCCCCACCCGACCCCACCCGTAAGAGGATAAAGGGAAGATACTTATGGCAAGCGGTTTGCTGTTTCCTGTCATAATAATTGTTATTATTTATATTAATAATCATTATTATCATTGATGGCCGCTTAGTTGCTCAGTGCCTGGAAAGGTAGTTGCTAGCATTTCTGGTGTAGTGATGCCATCCATGATAATGCTAGCATATCTTATTGGCTGCTAGCACACACGTTCGCTTCACTACGCAGTCATTCACACCTGGAGCTTCACGTGGCTGCAAAGATATGGATGTCCGAGCGTAAATCATGAAGCAAGTTCAAGGCTTTTGAAGTTAAGCTACCGGGCTGTGCTAGGCTGTACTACGCTGTACTGCACCACACTAGGCTGTACTAGGCTGTGCTAGGATGTACTAGGATGTACTATACTGTACTAGGATGTACTAGCTTGTTCCAGGTTGTGGTAGGCCCGCCCACCTGAGCTTGACGCCGGCGCACCGAAAAGGCATGGCAGCTAGTGCAGGCATGCAGCCAAGTCGTGATTAGCGAATCGCGTACGTAAGATAGGACACAGATCAAAGATATGCCTGTATGAAGGCTATAGGTACTTTTTCAAGTCAAATAAGAGGGGTGTGGGGGGGGGTAGTCTTGTTTAATGAATTATTGGAATTTTTGTCATGGAATTGCAAGGGGGGTCATAAAAGAATTGGGAAGCAAAAGGTTGTAGAATTGCAGGGAGGTATTAATAGAATTGCTATGGGAATTATTCTACAAGATTCGGGAGATTTTCGGTTGCTGTCTATCCAGGAGAGTGGGGGGACGTCACACAGCTACTGCCATGGGTGGGCGTATGCGCTCGTTCGTGGATAGCTAGCTGGGATGAATCAGCAAACAATATTCGGCCACCGACAAAGGTTAAAGGGTTCGCTGTGCGCATTGCTATGCCTGTCTTGCGGTGACGACCCGACTCATACTCTGACCGATACAGCTGGATTGACTCAATCAGCGTGCCTCAGATGCTTTTGACAGCGCATGTGACATTGTCTTCGATAGTAGCTGCAAAGAGTAATTGTTGTGCTGGTATTGGCCACATTTGCGGCTATGTAATCACCCGCCCGCCCCCCCACCCGCCCGCCCGCCCGCCCCCTCACTAACCCACCTGCCCGCCCGCCCACCCGCCCGCCCACCCGTACTTAGCACGCACGCACACCCGCCCGCCCGCCCGCCCGCCCGCCCGCCCGCCCGCCCGCCCGCCCGCCCGCCCGCCCGCCGCCCGCCCGCCGGCCCGCCCGCCCGCCCGCCCGCCCGCCCGCCCGCCGCCCGCCGCCCGCCCGCCCGCCCGCCCGCCCGCCCGCCGCCCGCCCGCTCGCCCGCCCACCCGCCCAACTGCCCGCCCCCCACTAACCCACCTGCCCGCCCGCCCGCCCGCCCGTCCGCCCGCCGCCCGCCCCCCACTAACCCACCTGCCCGCACGCCCGCCTCCCCACTAACCCACCTGCCCGCACGCCCGCCTGCCCGCCCGCACGCACGCCCGCCCACACCCACACCCACTCGCACCCACGCACCGCTATGCCGTTGCCGCGTTGAGTTTATGCCACCAGTAAGGGCGGATGCTGCTATCAATTCATTTGTCTGCCAATATTCCTGACGGTTTGCCGACACCCGCCACCACTCACGCCCTGTCACCGGGCATCACCGCCACCATTTGCCGGCATTTTCTAGCAGTGTCTTCCAGCAGCCCTGCCAGCTGTCACCAGCACTCGCCGCGTTTCTGGGGGTGGAGACAATGGCGCGCGGGCAGGTGTGTACTGGGGGTGTGGTAGTATAATCTCTGTATCGTAGGGTAGGTGTGTGTCAGGGTCACCTTTGCGCTTCAAGGTTGGCGGTTGTTCATGAATGTTTGGGAAGAGATGATGGTGTGTGGGCAGGTGTGCAACAGATGCCTTGTTCAGCTCGCCTATAGGGTCCTGTGTGCTGTGGCGCCAAATTCCCCGTAGGCGCAGTGTTTGCAGCCGCCAGGTTTATGATGCGCATACCTATGGCACTGGGGTTGCTGGTTAGCGAAGGGCTTTGGAGGCATGGACGTCAGACCTGGCCAGGGGCGCCAGCGTGAAGCTTTTTTGGGAGGTGAATCTGCTGTCTGGGCGGCACGTGATCGCAGCGTGTAGGCACGATGACGATAATCACATGGGCTCTCCTCTGACCAATGTTCTTGTCCCCCAGACCATATGTCGTGGACTGCCATGCAACGGCGCCAACCAGACCCAGAAAAACGCTGCTATTGGGTTTCTCTTAACACAAATTATGGAATGTGGTAACCTAAACCTACTTTTCTGCACCATGGTGGCTGGCTTGTCGTCGGTGGCCCCCCCCCTTTCTCCCCCCCCAGGTGGTCAAGGAGATGTGGAAGTACATCAAGGAGCACGGGCTCCAGTGCCCGACCGACCGGCGCAGGATCCTGTGTGACGAGCGCATGCAGACCGTGTTCCCAGCTGAGATGAACATGCTCTCCATGAACAAGCACCTCGCCAAGCACGTCTTCTACGTGCCGAGGGACGGCAGCGGGGCCAAGGAGGGGAGGAGCCGGCCACCCAAGCGGAAGGCCAAGGAGGTGGAGGAGGAGGAGGAGGAATCAGAAGCAGAGGAATCGGAGGAGGAGGAGGAGGAGGAGGAGGAGGAGGCGGAGGAGCCTAGTAAGTGGGGGATGTCTGGGTGTGCGTCACTGGGGGGAGGGCGCAAGGCAGACGCAGGCTGGGGGACGTCTCCCGGTCACAGGGTGGGAGGGGTCATGTGGTCATAAGGGGTCGCAGAAGTGGGGGTTGCTGGGGTTGTTGGGGCCATAAGGGGTTGTTGGGGCCACAACTGGGGGAGAGGGGGGGGGCACGGTGTTGACGAACTTTGTATTTTTTTATTAAGTTTTTTTGTTGGAGTGTTGGGAGCATGGCTGGCCATAACAGCACGTGCTGCGCCGCAGCGCCAGCACGCCAGCCATAGAAACCATGTAGCATAGCCCTGTAGCAAGACCTGCACCTGCTTCGCGGGGACAGCTGGTCACATAGCTGCATGGGCAGTTGGACCTCCTTGGGCCGCAACTCATTGTTGGGCGGTTGCAAAAACTCGCTAAGCCCCCCATGGCTTGCCTTTGGGTGGGTTCCCATTCCCTTCCAAAGGGAAAGCAATCGCGTGGTCGCCGTACAAACGTCGCACTACACTTATTGTCGTGTGGTCGCCCTGTTCGGCGGCGTGCTCTGTGTGTGGGCATGCCGACCCCCCTCCCCCTGGGCTCTGAGACATCCAACAAAGCGGCGCGAGGGTGTGGCTGCAAGGCCTTGTGTGTGTTTTGCTTGGCCGCCAAAGGCTTGCTTGGGTGCGAGCGCTTGCGTTGGGACATGTCCATGCTCCTTTAGCTCCCCATGAACTGCTGCCGGGCGGTGCGTGTGTGCGCACGGTATGTGTTCCCTGTACTTGCTAAAACTTTGCTTCACTTAACCCATAGTCCGCTGACCCATTTTTGGCACTTTCATACCCCTGAAAATGAAAAAAAATCATAACTCACAGGCCACAACTCCAAATACCCCCAACCAAGATGCTAGGAGTATCTACACTTCAAGGGCTTTCAGAATGTGCAATAATACCACGGGCTTATCAAAGCATTTGGATGATAGCTCTACTCAAAGTTGGCCAAAAGACGATCTTTTTTTCCCAAGGAAAAGTCTACCCCCCCTTTACTTCCCAGGAAGGGTAGGGAATCTCAATACCAACATTGGACAACTTAGTTGGATAGTCCAATGGTGGTTTCCTTGGGTCAGACCACCCGGATAACCCATTACCCCTATATAACGTGCTCATACATGTGTGTGGATTACGCGCGTGTAAACAGCTATCTATGACATGCAACACAGTAATGCATTATAACAAGCCACCAAAGCAGTGCTTCTACTAACGGGACTATTTCGTCAACCGGTTGACGAATTTTGAAAATAGTAGTAAAATAGTCAACCATTTTGGGCAATTCGTCAACCACATTCGTCAACCAACTCGGCAATTCGTCAACCAATTGACGAATATGTTCCGAAGTTCGTCAACCGGTTTGACGAAATGTTTAGGGTATTCGTCAACCATATAAGTCCTGAAGGCCAGACCTAAGGTCCAGCGGCGCGGCGTCAGGCCGTCAGCCCGTACCATCTGAATCCTAGGTACGCTGCAGTTGGAGTTGGTTTGGAAAGACAGTACGTCAGTACGGTTCAAAACGATTCTCGGGTACCAAAACTGAAGACGAGCAAGGCAGGACTTGAGCCGACCAGGGCATGAAAAAATTATCCCTACATGTAAAGACCTGTAATCGCCCTGGGCAATCATGGTATTAATTACGTGACGACCTCAGGCCGTCTGGCGACTTTCATGTGCGATAAAATATTGCATGCGAAATTGTTTCGATAATGGCGGCGGCGATGTTTAGGTAGTGTTGCATGAGCTAGAGAATGTCGAAGAAAAACGGTTTGGCAGGTTTCAAGACTAGCACCTTAGATGCTCTGTTTAAGAAGCAAGCTGGAGAAATTGTAGAAACAGAAAATATCGTCGACCTAGGCCGCAGTTTAGATGGAAAGGAGGGCAGGCAGGGTCGCGACAAACGCAAGAGAGTAGAGCTTTAGGAAGAGGATGGGTCTAATGCGCAGGAAGAGGAAGATGGCGGTATTAATTACGTGACGACCTCAGGCCGTCTGGCGACTTTCATGTGCGATAAAATATTGCATGCGAAATTGTTTCGATAATGGCGGCGGCGATGTTTAGGTAGTGTTGCATGAGCTAGAGAATGTCGAAGAAAAACGGTTTGGCAGGTTTCAAGACTAGCACCTTAGATGCTCTGTTTAAGAAGCAAGCTGGAGAAATTGTAGAAACGGAAAATATCGTCGACCTAGGCCGCAGTTTAGATGGAAAGGAGGGCAGGCAGGGTCGCGACAAACGCAAGAGAGTAGAGCGTGAGGAAGACGATGGGTCTAATGCGCAGGAAGAGGAAGATGGCGGCCAGTCAGCATCATCTGACAGCGCCTCAAACTCTGTCGAGGAGGAATCTGGCGAGGAGGGGGCCCAGACAGAAAGGAGCAAGGCCGATGATGACGGCAGCTCTGGGCCAAGCTCGGACAAAACTGTGACAGTAGTGCCTGTTGATATCAGTGAGGAGGACGTGATGGTTGTTTAATGGCCTCGTGCTGTGCACACTTGACTCTGGCCTAGCTGTGAAGGATACTAGTCATTATTCTGTATTTAATGCAGTTGTCAACAACCACCAAGTGATATTGTGTTTTATCCACATGCATTACATGCGTGTGTGAGGCGTGAGCGACCTTAAGTTAATGATGAAGAAATAAAGCTTCCTCCCCCCCCCCCCCAGGGTTGACGAAGCGCCACGGCAAATAGTCAACCAGTTTGACGAATTGCCGAGGCAAATAGTCAACCATTTGACGAAGTGCCGAGGCAAATAGTCAACAAGTTGACGAATGACAAAAACCCTTAGTAGAAGCACTGCACCAAAGGCTGCCAAAAGTGCTGGAATACAAACACGTTGCGTACCTGCACTGACGGAGCGATAAACTCCAAAGAAATGCCATAAACTGGGCACTTTCAGGGCTAATACCACTCTTTACAACAGGCATGGAAGCTTGATGAAATATGCATGCATAAAATCGTCATTTATAATGCATGGGATACGTATTGCGCTGCAAACAACACGCAAATACGCTGTCGTACCTGGCTCGTTCATGCCCTACCCGGATTCCGCTGGCCGGGACCCTCATATCTCACACATACTGATGCTCTACAGGCAAAGGTCGCCATAGCCGCATACTGCATGATCCGCCATGACTACCAGGTTGATGTTCTGTGCAAAGATGGCCACGAAACAAGTCGGCATTCTCAGCAAACGCTGCAGCTGACGTCCCTTACCCAAACTGGATGCCCGGGCTGGCGCAGATTGCCCGGCCATAGGGAGAAAATTGACCTTTGATAAGCTATGACTCTTCTGGAACTGACGACCAAGAAATTTCTATTTTCCTACCTGTATTTTCCCAACCCTATAAATCTGGCCGTGCCTGACCTACGAAAATCATGCATCGTCATTCTGAGCAACATTCTGAACCGTTTCAAGCCGCGAGACGCAAAATTTTCGTGACAGCGGCACGTTGGCAGCCATATCTCATTACGCGCGCACGCGAGCGAAAATTTCCCGCCAAAGTCACGTGATACATTCTCAATGCACGTTGTAATTACCAGGCTATGGCGAATATACCCCCCAAACCTATGCATCACCTTCGTACCTAAGTGTTCCCGGACCCACCGGACAACTTTCCTCCGTCACAAGTGGCGCGGCGCTCGCGGCGCGGCACGAAATTCGACTGTTAGTCAAACCCCCCGACAGGTCGGGGGGTTAGCGGACTATGGGTTAACTTTACTTTTTACTGATGCTTTTCCTTGATGACCATGATATGTGTCCTGGGAAGATGTTCACTAGTACTGACGCAGCCATTATAATTATGTTGCTGCGGTGCAGAAGCCAGCAAAAAGCGGAAATCGCCGCCGCTGAAGAGCAAGAGGGACAAGGAAAAAGACAAGCCCAAGAAAGCGAGCGCCGGGGGAGGGGCTAGCAAGGGCATATCCTCCGGCAAGAAGCGCGGGGCACCACCCGTGTCGACCTCGGCTCACCCGCGCGCTGCCAAGAAAGAGAAGAGGCCGCGGGTGTCGCGCGGGGGGAATGATGAGGACAAGCCCAAGCGGCCGTCCCAGTTCAGCAAGCCGCAACGGTGCTCGCCCGAGCTTGTGCAGTTCCTTGATGGGCAGGAGGAGATCCCCCGCCCCGCGCTCGTGAAGCACATGTGGGACTACATCAAGGAGCACAACCTGCAGGTGCGTGCTGGGTGTGGTTATATCAGCGGTGTGGTTATATAACTACACATGGAAGCTATTTGTGGGCGAAGGAAGCACCTGTGGAGCTAAATCAAGGAGCATTGAGATCAAGGGGGGTGGAGCTATATCAAGGAGCATTGAGATCAAGAGGGCTGGAGCTATATCAAGGAGCATTGAGATCAAGGGGGGTGGAGCTATATCAAGGAGCATTGAGATCAAGGGGGGTGGAGCTATATCAAGGAGCATTGAGATCAAGAGGGCTGGAGCTATATCAAGGAGCATTGAGATCAAGGGGGGTGGAGCTATATCAAGGAGCATTGAGATCAAGAGGGCTGGAGCTATATCAAGGAGCATTGAGATCAAGGGGGGTGGAGCTATATCAAGGAGCATTGAGATCAAGGGGGGTGGAGCTATATCAAGGAGCATTGAGATCAAGGGGGGTGGAGCTATATCAAGGAGCATTGAGATCAAGGGGGGTCTACTTGATGTCAAGGAGCACGGCGTGGAGGTGCAGTTGGTGCTCCACTGGCGTTGGAGGGTGTATAGGGTACCATTGGTGTATAGGGTGCTGTACTTCAAGATGGGAGACTTAAGCATTGTAGATAGGAGGAGGTCATGGTACCTAGGAGGTAGAGTAGTAAAGGAAGTCTATGGCTTAAATGCGATGCTGCATACCAAATGGCCTGCCAAGAAGGGCAGCATGGTCATGTTGGTAGACGGGTGTTTGCTAGCCATGGTAAGCGTGCTTTGGTCAAGTTGGGGACATGCATAGCCATGGGGGCTGGCTGAAACTTCATGTGGTCGCTTTTGTTTGTATCAATACCTCTGTATGTTTCCACATGGCTTCCCCCCCATTATTTTTTCTGTTGTCTGATTCAAATTGATTGGAGTAGGTTATTGTTCCTGTTCGTGTTCCCTGGCCGCGCCCCCCTTGCGCACGCCGACGCGTCTCGCTCCCCTTAAACAAAACGGCAGGTGCTAAATGAGAATGGCAAGCACGTCCCTTGGTGAATCCCATGCTCCCTCGCCACCCCCCCGTATCCATGGACACCTCCCCCCCGTATCCATGGACACCTCCCCCCGATCCATGGACACCTCCCCCCCGTATCCATGGACACCTCCCCCCGATCCATGGACACCTCCCCCCCGTATCCATGGACACCTCCCCCCGTATCCATGGACACCTCCCCCCGTATCCATGGACACCTCCCCCCCGTATCCATGGACACCTCCCCCCCGTATCCATGGACACCTCCCCCCGTATCCATGGACACCTCCCCCCCGTATCCATGGACACCTCCAGCAGCACCACTCACAAACACACGGTTACACTTCACACCGCCACCAGAATGAAAGCAACAATGTTCCTTCCTTCTTAATACTTTTTTCTAAATTTTCGGTGATCCACGGCCCAACTTCCAACCCCACCCTTCCACCCCATCACCCCACCACCAGAGCGAGAGCGAGAAGCATGAATCATACCTAACCTACTGTGTCCACTTTTGGTACGTGAATGCGGCCCTTGCACCCACCAGAATGAGAACGACAAGTCGATCGTCAAGTGCGACGACAAGCTGGAGGCGCTGCTCAACGTGTCCAGTTTCAAGGGGTTCGGCATGATGAAGTACCTGAAGAAGCACCTGACCCCCCTGGAAGGGTGAAGGCATGTGCAGGTGCCTTGTTTAGCGTTGCAAGGCAGCCCGATTCCTATTCCCTTTGGAATGGTGAAGGCTTGTGCAGACATTTTCATGTTCGCTGGAAGGGCGAAGGCATCCTGCCGGAAAGCTTTTCCTTTCACACCATGGGTGGCAGTTGCTTTAGGAACATAGGTTTCTGCTTCACATGCCAAGTGTTTGCAGACACTCGTCTGCTCCCACCAAGGGATCGGGCGAGGGCATCTGCAGAAGCACCGGGGGAAGTGCCTTGTAGCCGCTCCCGGGTGGAGGCATCGGCGGAGTCACCGCTGGCTCTCAGCTGGGGATGGTCCTTGGGCGAAACCAACGGGTTACACTCTTTAGGGCTGACTTTTGCAGGCTCTGCTCTTTCCCCTGGAGGGATGTCAGCATCGGAACGAGAGCATCCAGATGAGACCATGAGCTTATGCACCTGTTTCCGCGGCCAAGGGAGGAAGTATCTACAAGTAGCAACGCGAATGATGCGTCATGCCCAAGGAATGATGTGTGCGTGTTGCTGGGGGGCAGGGTGCTCTCTCTCTGGCCAACGTGCCCTAATCGGGTGCTCTCTCTGGCCAACATCCCCTAATAGGGTGCTCACTTTGGCCAACATGCCCTAATCAGGTGCTCTCTCTGGCTAAGGTGCCCGAGGTTACGAGTGGCATTCAAGAAGGTTGTAGTCAAGCTGGCTTCATCACCTGTGACCGGGAGAAGTGAGAGAAAAGTCAACATGGGGCCTTGTCTCAGGACGCCTCTGGGCACGCTGGGCTTCCACGGAGGGTCGCGAAAGCCTTCCTTGCCATGCCGGCTTGTGCCTTTGCTTCCTTTTTCATGGGGGGGAAGGTGCAGTGCCTCCCTATCAAGGAGTCGCATCACCCCTCCCCGCGGATGATGTGTTGTAAGATACAGCGCGCCCACTCGCCCTCCGGCGGTGGATCGCTGGTTCCTGCGGGGCTATGTCCCGTAAAGGATGGAGCATCGTCCAGTAGGTATCATGGTCGACTATTAGCAAGTGTCCGGGTCTGATCCGAGCATCTTAACATATATCTGGGTCTGATTTTAGCATCTATCCGGTTCGGCGATGGGACGAGTGTAAGTGTGTGGGCAAGAGGCAATGGGCACTCCATACATCATTTGCCCACCTCTTGCGGCCGATTTTGCTAGACGGCAGCCGTTTCTGACCGGAAAGCCCAGCCGGTTTGGGTACTGAGCATGGAATCATGCTTGCGAGTACAACCAGTGTGCACCATGAGTATAGGCCACTGCTGGGTCCAGGCATGCTGCTGCATGTTCATAATCAAGGCATAAGGCGATGCAGCAAGATTGTTTTGGGTTCTATCGGCTCTGTTTGGTGGCTCAGTGGCTCAGCTTGTTTGGATCCATGAGGCAAACAAAGCAGAGGCGCTGCATCCCCCCCGGTTTAAGTTGCAGCCTTGTAGTCTCATCGATTTCGAGGATCGCCTACCCTTAAGGAAATGTAGTAGTAGTGTAGCATAGTAAGGCTTAGCGGACGTGGCCCACGCCCATGTGTATGTATGCCTACCATGGGGTCCACACCTGATGATTAATTAATTAGTTAATTAATTAATGAAACACGCGCTCCCGTAGGGGAGTCACAGAGCACACTAGTACGAAGTTCAAGTGCTTTTCATCCCTGTATGTTGCACACTGCTGAGCACCGCGGCCAAGCAACTCCGCTTCTACGCCGCCGTTGGGACTGACCAGCTCCCCGCCCTGGTGATTAAGCTGACGGCGCTCACGGGGTTTCTGCTTGACGTCTGCAACCGGATCCTGCTTGCCGACGTGCTGCCGATTCCTGAGTGGCAGCACAGCTACCGTATTATGCTGTACAAAAACAAAGGTTCCCCTGACGACCCCGCCAACTACCCAGGAGTCTGCATCCAGAGCGCTGCACTCAAGTTGTTCATGCGCATCATCCTCAACCGCCTTCGTTCTGCTCTCGACCGTCACCTAGGGGAAAGTCAAATGGGCTTTCGTCCTGGGCGCAACACCGTCATAGCCATCTTCGTCGCGCGCCGCCTCTCGATCGAGGAAATCGCTCTCCTGCAACCTGGTGAGCTTCCCGCCATCCTAATCTTCGTCGACTTCATCAAGGCTTTTGATTCTGTCCTCTGGGACGCTCTATGGGCTGTCCTTGCTCGCGCTTACGTTCCCACTCCCCTGATTACCGTCATCCGCACGCTGTATGAGGGGTCGACCACTTCGGTGCGCACTCAACACGGCTAATTTACCCCGCCATGTCCACTGCAGACCGGCGTCTGGCAGGGTTGCGTCCTGTCGCCGTACCTGTTTATTATTGTAGTGGATTACGTTATGCGCCAGGCACGTGCTCGCTTTGCTAGCATTGCAGGCCGTGCCCCTGGCCTAGCGATCAGGAACGAGCTTGGGGAAGGGGGGCCGACTAACAAGCAGAATTTACTAGCTGACCTCATTTATGCCGACGACATCACGCTCATGATCGAGAAGCCGGAGTCTGCCCAACTTTGGCTGGACTGCCTGGAGCTCGAGGCTCGGGCGGTTGGTCTAGAAATCAGCCCCAAAACAGAGTCCCTGGCCCTCGGCATGGCAGGGCCCCCACCGACACTCCGCCTCTTAGACGACACCGAGGTCAACTACCCTACCTCAGGCCGCTTCACTGAAGCTGCTCGGCAGTTGGCTTCCCGACTGCGAGGACGACCTGACGACACGGATCGGCATGGCGTGGGCGCACCTCCATGACCACCGTCGCTGGTGGAGCAACCCCGCCCTACCCCGGATCGTCAAGCGTGACCTCTTCAAGGTCGTCATCCTGACGATCCTGACCTACGGCGCCGAGACCTGGACACTGACGCAGGAGCCAGTGGAGCAACGACTCGTAGGCAACGTCACCAAGATGCTGCGCAAGGCCCCTTTGGTAAGTACAGGCCACATTAGTACTGAGGATTTGTAGGCTGATTTGCCCTATGTTTCCCGCATTCTTAGGCACAGGCGCCTGGGCCTAGCCGGGCACCTGGCCCGCACAGATCAGGTAGACACATCAGATAGACTAGCTGGCACCAAGCCCGCCCAGCCTGGGCGATATGTCCTCGCCTGGCGTGCCCCAGGCCGCGCGCGGCAGGCCCGCCACCCGTGGACTTTTCGATCGTGATAGACTCGGCATGGACATGTGCTACACTAGACGTGACGGGCTCACACCCAGGCAGCCTCCTGGTTTGTCTGTAATATGGAGGCAGATGGCACGCAAGGATAGATGGCAAGTAGTGATGAAGGCGACCACCCCCAAGTCTGTGGGGGGCTCCGCGTGTGACCGCGTATGGCATTCATAGCGATTCGGGCCGTGGTGCCCACAGTCCTGTAACTAGGACCTAGATAGCTTACACCATCCATTCCATCCCATGTTCCCCTCCCACTGAGGATTTATGCTCACGTGACGCAGTCACGTGTCTATTAATTAATTAATTAATGTCGCACACTGGGAAGTGGGCAGAGACACCTGTCTTCCCTCATGCACGGAGGCAAGCCACAGCTGCAATCTAAACTACTCACGAGGACAGTCTGGCATAACTGTAGGTGCACCAATGCTGAAATGTGCGTGGGGTGACATGGTGGGGGCATTGTCTGGCACAATGAAACTGAAGACATGAAACTGTAGACTGAAGTGTGCGGGTGCATAGGCTGAACTAACTAAAGGTAGCCAGCTAGGATAGTGCTGAGCCATACATGGTGCTGCGAAGGCCATGCAGGTGGCTAGGCCATACAGCAATACATCAACATCACGCAACACACATTAGCTAATTAATTAATTAATTAAAAACATATCTCCGTGGCCTGCGCTGGTTGTCTCCTTGATATCTCCGTGGGGAGGATACGTAACGCATATCCCTGAGAAGGGGCATATGGTTTTTAATACATTCTGGGCTACATGCAACCTGTAGGAGTGGGGGAATGTAAACTGCCACCTACTCTGGGTGCATAAGGGGCACCTGCACCACCATGATGTATCATACCAAAAGAGGCCTGGCATGGGGTGGGAGATGATCCGATTGCTAAGCAATGGCTAGGGCATTGCCTCTCAGCTGAGAGTGGCTCTCTGCGTGGGCAAAGCATGGCTAACTACTTAAACGCTAATAAATCGTCTGGTGGGGATCCCATCATAGGCCGGCAGACATACTACACATGAGCGTGGGCCACGTTAGCTAAGTCTTACTAGGGTACACTACTTCTATAGTTCCCACTTCCCGGCCCTTGGCGGGGGTTGCTGGTGCGCGGGGGTCGCCCGCTGGCCATGGCTTGTGGTCGACGTAGATGGCCGGCCCCCGTGCCAGTAAACCGGCTTCTTCCCTCTGGCTGCCTGCCGGAGCTGGAGGTAGGCCGCCATAGCTCCTGTCGCCATTGTTGCTGCGCCAGGGTCACTCACGTCGAGTCGTCCAGCGTGTAGGAGGTCCCCACAAGCCGCTTGCGGCGCTTGAGAAACAGCATCTTGTCCGCCATGTATTCAAAAGTGAGGAGCAGCGGGGGCGGTCCAGCCTTGCCCCGCGAGCGGGGAAGGCGGAATCAAGATCTCCAGCCGGATCGAGCTCACCGGTGAGAGCGATGGGGACAAGGATGTGTTTCTCAAAGTCAAGGGACTTGAAGTTTGCACCTGGCAGCTCAGTAGCTGGTCGAAGTGCCTGACGATGACTGTTGTGGCTGCGCTTGTCGAGCTCGGCCTCCTCGCGGAGGTCCAGCGTCTGCTGCTTGAGCTGTGCAGCGATGGCGGACTCAGGTGGTGGAGGTGGTATGTATGGTTCTGCAGCATGGCGGCCCACGTCTAGGTGGAAGGTGCATCGCCGGCTGGGCCAGCGGGGGCTGGCCTGGCGGCAATGTCCCGTTCAGCGCCTGGGCGCTGAGGCCTGCAGTGTTTTGCAGGCACATATGTGATGGCGATGGCGTTATCCGCGAGCTGCTTGTTGATCTCGAGGAGCTGGGCAAGTGATGGCGTCGGTGGTGGCGGTGGTGGCTTTAGAGGTGGAGCCGCGAGGACGGCGCGGAGGTGCCGGCCGGCGGTGGAGGTAGTGGAGAGAAGGGCCGTAGCTCGGCAGCCAGCGTGCCTCCCATGGCTGCCACATCTGCAGCACTGAAGGGGGGTCACGTGCTGCTCGAAGGCATCCTTACGGAGGGAGCGGACGGTGGCTTCGGTCTTGGCGGTAGTGGTGGTGGTGGTGGGGATCGAGCCCAGAGCTCCACGTCGGTGCACTAATTGAGGAGGGAGAAGAGGGCGCGCAGAGTTGAAGGCGGGGGCGAGAGTAGCTATGCAGGCGTTCAGCCGTAGTAAAGGAGTTCGAACCCCTCGCCACCCTCGCGGAGGCAGTTCCGTTGGCAGAAGTGCTTGCACAGTTCAAAAAGCGAGCGTGTGCGACCCATAAAACACGTGCTCCAGGAGTGTGTATAGGTCCTTTTGAAAATAGCCGGGCCGGTCGACGTCAAAGTAATTGAACTAGTTCCAGCTCGGTACGTTCCGTTCAGGGCGACTGCGGTTGGGCTCAGGCGATGCCGATGGCGAGGCAGTACTAGAAGGAGCCGAGGATACCACTAAAGCTTGGTAAGTGGCACCGCTGCAGCCGGGGCCACGCGGTTGCGGTTGAAGTTCGTACTCATCTACAAGCCAGACGAGACCAACTCTCATGCCTTCAGGGCCGGGAGGCGTAGCTAATAGCTTCAGACGTAGCTTCATGCAGGGCTCAGCGGCAGCGCTGCCACCAGGCTGCGTTGCGGCGTGGTGGGTTTGCTCGCCATAATATTGCGGAATAGCTTCGGGAAAATATACCATGCAGTGTGTGCGACTTAGAAAGACAAATCGATTGACAGTGCTAGTCGCAGCAAAAAATTTGGTGCCCAAACGTGAAAGTTACGGGCGCGCCGCCGTCAGCCACCATGTCTACCTCGTGGCTCGTGGCGACGCAACCCTACCTGAACCTAGTATAGACATCATGGATCGATCCTGCATGTCACGTGGGTGGCACCCATATCTTGCCCTCATAGCTTGCTGATATTGTGCAGGTCCCCGCCCGAGTACCAGATGATGTATTATAGTGTTTAAGTAGTAAGCCACACTTTGTCCATGCATGCAGAGAGCCACTATCTGCTGAGACACCATGCCCTAGTAGTAGCCATCGCTTAGTCATGATCATCTTCCACCCCATGTCAGGCCTCTTTTGGTTAATGATAATACACCATGGTGGTGCAGGTGCACCTTGTGCACCCAGAGTAGGTGCAGTTTACAGCCACCAACAACGTGCAGGTTGTCGCTCAGAATATGTATTAAAAACCATAATCCCCTTCTCAGGGATATGTGTTATGTATAGCCTCCCCACGGAGGTATTATTCAATTAATTAATTAATCTTCGTGGGGAGCATATGTAACACATATCCCTGAGAAGGGGCATATGGTTTGTAATGTATTCTGAGCTACAACCTGCAGGTGGGGGAGGCCACCTATACTCCATGGGTGCACAAGGTGCACCTGCTGCACGTCCACCATGATGTATCGTACCGCCTGAAAGGCCTGGCATGGGGTGCATGGAAGATGATTATGGCTAGGCAAAGGCTAGGGCATGGCGTCTCAGCAGAGAGCAACAGCATGGGCAAAGCACAGCTAAGCTATAATGCATATAAGCTGGGACCAGTAGGATTGCGTGTCCCCATCCATCCATCCATCCATCCATCCATCCATCCATCCATCCATCCATCCATCCATCCATCCATCCATCCATCCATCCATCCATCCATCCATCCATCCATCCATCCATCCATCCATCCATCCATCCATCCATCCATCCATCCATCCATCCATCCATCCATCCATCCATCCATCCATCCATCCATCCATCCATCCATCCATCCATCCATCCATCCATCCATCCATCCATCCATCCATCCATCCATCCATCCATCCATCCATCCATCCATCCATCCATCCATCCATCCATCCATCCATCCATCCATCCATCCATCCATCCATCCATCCATCCATCCATCCATCCATCCATCCATCCATCCATCCATCCATCCATCCATCCATCCATCCATCCATCCATCCATCCATCCATCCATCCATCCATCCATCCATCCATCCATCCATCCATCCATCCATCCATCCATCCATCCATCCATCCATCCATCCATCCATCCATCCATCCATCCATCCATCCATCCATCCATCCATCCATCCATCCATCCATCCATCCATCCATCCATCCATCCATCCATCCATCCATCCATCCATCCATCCATCCATCCATCCATCCATCCATCCATCCATCCATCCATCCATCCATCCATCCATCCATCCATCCATCCATCCATCCATCCATCCATCCATCCATCCATCCATCCATCCATCCATCCATCCATCCATCCATCCATCCATCCATCCATCCATCCATCCATCCATCCATCCATCCATCCATCCATCCATCCATCCATCCATCCATCCATCCATCGGGGTCAATGCTCGACCGTGACTCCCCAACAGGAGCACGAGTTTAATTAATTAATTAATTAATTAATTTTTTTATTAACTGGGTTAATGAATTAATATAAGCTGATCTAATGCATGAGTTTAATTAATTAAGGGGAGGGGACACCCCTAAAGGGCACTTTTCTGGAAACCATACCTATGCATGTGCTAAAAATCCAATGATGATTGGGGACCATAAATATGATTAAAAAAAAAAATTCCAGCCACTTGGGGGTGGTACTAGCCCCCACCATACACCGGTTACGCGCTAAAAATAGAAAAAGACGCTATTTTAGTCACATTTTTCCTAGGACAATGGGCAAACATATTGGGACCAAATCATATATTCCCGCATAGTTCCCCCACTTTTGAGAAAGCCTGCCTAATTTTGAGCACAAAATAATGATGTTTAGACACATTGATGGATTTTCCCGCAAAAAGGGTCCTTTTTTAAACAAAAAAAAATAAAACAAATCATAAACACATGCAATAGTGCCAAATCATATATTCCCAAATACTAGAGAGGGGGGACATGCAGCCCCAAATTTTCAGGTCATTCTGACAAGCGCAGCCCTATTTGATGGATATTCCTAGATTGCCACCTGTGACGAAGCTAAGGGAGGTTTTAGCTAGTATTTAACCACACTAACACCCCTTTATACATCTAAGCCTCATGAAAACTGGCCAAACCACATACTACCATTCTCTGCACATATGGTACCTCCTATGTTCAAGGTTTGACGCCATTCTGACAAGAACTGCCCAAGTTACAACCATTCCAAGACGGCCACCCATGTAGACGCTACAAGGAAATTAGAGTAACCATTTAGCCACACTAGCACCTCCTTCTTCATCAAAGACATCTGCAAACTGACCAAAGCACACATAATCAACTCTTGCACGCTGACGGCAACGCATGCTCAATGTGGGGGGTCATTGCGACAAGAACTGCTCAAGTTGATGGGTTTCCTATATGACCACATGACAAGGCGCTAAGGACCACTCAGTAAGTTAGTAACCCCACAGTGCCACTTAATATGCCATCCAACATGCACCAAAACCATGCAGAGTATGTTTACAAAGTACAAAGGGGTGGCCACGCACCTCATATGTCTTCATCATCCCTCCAGCATGGCCAGCCTTGTAAATATGTGCATAGCCTTGACGATGGTAGCCCTAACATGCCTAAGCAGCATTTCCTATGTTTCTCCCAGGTTAGAGTGTAAGGTTGATGCCAACCAAGCTAATCAACACAACAACACCTCCTAAACTGTCCTCCCCGGCATGGATGACAAACTGGGACTATGGAGGGCAAGGAACCAAGTAAGAACATGGTATATATAGCTTGCATGCAGTCATGCATGTCAACCATGGTTGGCTCAGCACATTGTAGTCTTGTCACATCATCATAACAAAGGAAAGCTCAAACAACCATTGGTGCCAGCTATCTACATGCAGTCACACAAATGCAATATCTCCAACATCATCATCACTATAACACTTCCATCCCTGCACGATAAAATGCAAAGAAACCATTGGCGGCCCTTCACCGCATGAGCGCTGTGATGCCGCTGCGGCCTGTGAGGAGAGGGTGCGTCACTCTCAAACAACAAGAAGCGTCCATACGCACAACATCCTTGCCAGAACACGTTTTATGAAATGCCTTATACCTTCCCGAAGAGCTATAGGCTGCGACTGAAGCGGCCCTGATCACGACATCAACGAAAACAATCTAAAGCTGCCAGGTATTCGAC
This sequence comes from Mesostigma viride, assembly GCA_009746045.1. Taxonomy (NCBI): domain Eukaryota; kingdom Viridiplantae; phylum Streptophyta; class Mesostigmatophyceae; order Mesostigmatales; family Mesostigmataceae; genus Mesostigma; species Mesostigma viride. The sequence continues at coordinate 2,116,253 of RPFO01000103.1, read as the reverse complement.
AACACAACGGCAAGCGACGGCGAGCTAGCTGGCGGAAACTGCCCAAAAAGAACGCAAAAAACCTCGAACGATGAGCTCATAGAAGAAAGCACCGATAGCAGATAACGTTCGCGACAAATCTGTACCTTGCCCTCGTAAATCCCTCGCCCAGGCGCGCAACAACAGCCGTTCTTCCATGGACAGGTCAGACACGCACTGCGCAGGTCTGAACAATTACTTACCGATAATGGCCGAAAATCTGGCAAAAAGCACCAGCTCGGTTTAGAATTCGATGCAACCGATATTAATGCCTGCTTCAAGGTCAGAACAGCCCCCAAAACCGCTATTTTACAGCCGCTATCATGAATTCTATTTCATTCCGCGCGACCAAAAAATTCAGATTACCCCCCATGCCGATGGCATAAAAAAACAACAGCGATATTGTAAACCAGCTGATTTCCGCCACAAACTAACATCATAAACTCATCTCCTTTTAGATTCGAGTAAAATTTTTGCATTTCGCCTGCCCTAGTGTGGTAGTTTCGCCTGAACGCAGTCGCCATGGCCACTTCCGCAAGGGGTGCGCGCACCGTGCACGTGAAATTTGTGACCTTCGGCTCCGGCGCGAATTTTTTGGCGCCAAAAAATTCGGGGGTGTCCCGTCCCCTTAATTACATAATTAAGCTAATGCATATAATCTGGCCCAATTCATATTATCATATGCGTACATGAACATGGCCGCGCCCGCTAAGCCTTAGTATTCTACACTCACTGTTGCTATAGTCCCCTGAGGCTGGGGTTGCTGGGGTGGTGCGCGGGGGTCCGGCCTGCCAGGGTTGTGGTCGACGTTATTACTCAAGATGACCGCCCGGCCTCCAGTATAGCGGCTTCTTCCCTGCTGTCTGCCGAAGCTGGAGGTAGGTCGGCCATAGCTACCGTGCGGACGAGCCGCTTGCGACGTTTGAGAAACAGCAGCTTCAGTCCGCCAAGTGCTCAAACGTGAGCAGCAGCGGGGGCGGTCCAGCCTTGCCCCGGGAGCGCGGAAGGCGGATAGCCTCCAGCTTGAGCTCACCGAATAATCCTTGAGGGCCATGGGGGCAATTGGATTTTGTTTTCAAACACTATGGCCAGCTTCTCGGAGTTCTCACCTTTCAGCAGGTCGACAATGCAGTGAGTGCTTGACAATGACGTTACGCATCTGTTGCTTGAGCTGGGCGGCGATGGCGGAGCCGGTGCATGGTGGTGGTGGTGTGTTTCATCAGCATGGCTGCCCAGGTCTAGATCTGGGTGGAAGGTGCCTAGACAGTCGCCGGCTGGGCCAGCAGGGGCTGGCCAGGCGGCAAGGTCCTTCGCCGCCTGAAGGGCAGTGAGGCCTGTGGTGCTTTGCAGGCACTCAAATGGGTGATAGCGTTGTCCTTGAGGCGCTTGTCGATGTCGAGGCGTTGTCCTTGATGGTATCGGTGGTGGCGGTGGCGCCGGCTTTGGAGGTGGCGGCGAGGAGGGTGCCGGAGGTGGCGGCAGCGGTGGAGGTGTCAGGTCGTGGAGAGAAGGGGGAGCTTGGCAGTCAGCGTGCCTCCCATCGGGGCTGCAGCGAGGGGGGTCACGTGCTGTTCGAATTAAGGCTTAAGGGGGAGCGGAAGGTGGCTTCGGTCACAGCGGTGGTGGTGGTGGGGTGGTTATGGCGGAGGGGAGCCCAGAGCTCCACGTCGGTGAGCTGGAGGAGGGAAAAGAGGGCCCAGACTGATCTGAAGGTGGGGGCGAGCTTGTAATGCTGCAATTGTTTCAGCCGAAGCACAGCGGAGAGCCGGCCCCAGGCTCCCGGAGGCTGCCGACGCCCGGCTCGCCGGTGGTGGAAGAGCTTGCATAGTGCAAGATGAGCGAGGCCAGCCGACCGGGCCATAGAACACGTGCTTCACTTCGATCACGGGAGTTCTCGGGGAGGTTGTTGAAGAAATCCGGGCTAGCCGACGTCAAAGTCGTGCTCGTCCCAGCTCCGACGGGTCGGGCACTGCAGGGCGACTGCGTTTGGGCTCAGGCGATGCCGATGGCGAGGCCGCAGGAGGAGCCGAGTATACCACTAATTAAGCTTGGTTAGTGGCACTGCTGCCTTAATCTGGGCCCGGGAGGTGTAGCTGCACTGAGACGTAGCTTCAGGGCTCAGCACAGCCGCCAGACTGCGCTGCATCGAGGTGCGTTTGATCGCCATAATATTGCGTAATAGCTTCGGCCAAAATATATCAGCATGTGCGCCTTAGAAAGACGAATCGATTGTGATAGCCGCGGCGAAATTTGGTGCCTGAAAGTACGTGAAAGTTATGGGGGCCGCTGTCAGCCATGGCTACTTCTCGTATACGTAGCTCGTGGCTCGTGGCTTGCCCAGGCAAAATAAAGGCAATTAAACAAAGCACGGAGGTATGTTCTTAATTAATTATTCTTAGGTATTAACGAAGTAAGTACTAGCGTCTCATGCGCATGGGCATGCCACGGAGTACTATGCTAATCTCATTAGAAAAATAAATACACGCAAAAGTTACAATATTAATATTGTCTGCATCATGCCCCATGCAACACTGATGCCCCAACCATTTAGTCACTAGGTCGATGGGATAATAACCCTCATCCAAGCTGTCCTCTACTGTAATGGCAGACGAGGCAGTAGCGGCTATCCTGAATCCTCGGGGGCAATAACCTCCACCTGCGGACTTCTACCCTGGCTAGCAGTGGGCCGCGGGGAGAAAATAGAAGCATACCCCTCGGGAAGGTGCTTATCACAGATGGCAGCCCACCCTTCTCCTTGCCAATAATGCGGGCGCGGAGTACGGATAGTCCCACCTACCCTTAACTAAATTAATTAATTAATGAATTAAACTCGTGCTCCCGTTGGCGAGTCTCGGTGCATCGCACACAATCCTTCCGGTCTATTCTATCTAGTTGCACACGATCCTATCGGTCTATTCTATCTAGATTGAGCCAGCCCCTAGGGGCCGGTCTTGCCTAGCATGCTTCCCGCGCTTGCAAACACGCGGCTTAACCACTATGGCATGGGAGTCTTTGTCCTCTATAACCTGAGCCCACTTGACCTTGTCCATCACCCAATTTTCCAAATCACGGAGAGGCCTAGGCCCCCCATGCCCTCTATACTAGGTGCTCCTTGAAAGTGCGGGCCTTGCGGCGTCTAGCATGGCTGGGCCTGTTCCACGTGAGGTGCCTGACCGGCTGAGCAGGTTGCAGCCCGGCGGAGGGGCCACGAGATGTGTCTACCTGGCTGGTGCGAGCTAAGTGCCCTACTAGGTGCAGTCTACGCTGCTTGATGGTGCTGGTGATAATATATGCATGCCTAGGTACAATTCCTCCTTGAGAACGTGTGCGGCATATAGCCCACACGGATTGACCGCAGCATGTTGGTGACCGCGCCGTCCAGCATTTTCTCGAGTTTGACTGTGAGGGTCCATGTCTCGGCACCAGACAAGGACCTTGAAGAGGTCCTGGTTCTCCCGCTTGCCCAGGGGTTACGCCAGAGGGTTTTATATTGGCGCAAGCCCCTGCACACCTACCCTTGGTGTACTGTTGGTCCGAATCTAGGGAATTGGAGAGAATGGCAGCAACTCTGCTCTTTGCTCTGTCGTATGGCGGTGCTTGAAACGGGAATGTTACGGAGTGTGAGAGTCCCATTGCAATGAAAGAGTAAAAAACCCATAGTTTAAACATTTAGAAACTTGCCAATTGTCCCAGCAAGTTTAGGCAGCCAGTTGAGACAATTGTTCCTTGACGCATGGCACGTTCCAACGTCGTGGAAGTGCTATAATAGTTTTCTGATCGAGAGGAAAGATTTATGAAATCGCATTGACTATACATTAATTAAAATGAACATATAGGATTTGCCTGCAATATTTTCTATGATAGGTACCATGTAAGCTTGCACCTCTGCAAACGTACGTTGTCTCATTGTTACTAGCCGGCCACGCACACACGTATCGCCGACTCAACACTCAGCTCAAAAACAAGGTGGAGGTGGACAGCGGGGTGCAGTCTACATTGCGCCCCTGATATCAAGCGAGCTGAATGTGCAGAATGTGGCCTGCAAATGCGCGTCTGTTCAGATTGAATCGGCTGAAACCTCATTTTCTCCATTCAAGCTTTCTGTTGCACAATACGAGGCATCAGCGTCGCCAAGTAGCCACTCAGTTTGGCTCCCAAGATCGTCTTGTTATGCCGACGTGCCTGGAGACATGGAATATGAACGTATGAAAAATGGAGTACGGGGCCCGTGGGAATGGTTAGGTTGCCCGGTCTGGGCTGCTTGAGCAGGACCTATTTGCTGCTCTCTTGTTCTAGCTCACATATAACCAAAGGACACATGCTTGATGTAGCATTAACATATATATCGAAGAGGTAGGCAGCAAATAGTAAATTATAAATGTTGCGCAGATGTATAACCCAATTTTGCTATATCAAAGTGAGTATTGTGTTATACAGATCTACGAGCATACAAGAGTGTAGCTGGAGCACAGCGCTAATGCCACAAAAACGTCCTTGTAAAATCGGTTGTGACAAAAGCAGATGACTGATGATGGTGGTGGCGGTGGCGGCAGCGGCGGCGGCGGCGGCGGCGGCGGTGGTGGTGGTGGTGGTGGTGGTGGTGGTGGTGGTGGTGGTGGTGGTGGTGGTGGTGGTGGTGGTGGTGGTGGTGGTGGCGGCGGCGGCCGTGGTGGTGGTGATGATTGCCGATAAACACGCCAACGAACGAACATACTGGCCTTTGATCTCTACTATCCCAGTTATCCCTATTACCCCTATTATACCTGTCATCCCTATCACCCCTATTATCCCTGTTACCTCTGTTACCCCTGTTACCCCTGTTACCCCTGTTACCCCTGTTACCCCTGTTATCCCTGTTATCCCTATCCCTGGCTCCTCTCACCTGCTTGATGAGGTCGCGGACGAACCGGGTTTTTTCCGTCGGGAAGTTTGGAAGCTCCAAAAGTGACAGCAGCTGCGCAGCATGGTGGTTGGTCAGCGGGAACAAACACAGATGTCAGCAAGCAAGCAAATGCGCAAACCGTATCTCGAATACTGGCACTTGTCACGTGAGAGTCCAGAATGTATAATCATTCACGGGCATGCACCGTATGTTTAACCATTCAGAACGATGTATAACACAAAAACCAGAAAGGCATCACCGATGAAAACAAGCTGCGATAAGCAACAACCTACCCAATCGAAATCTCTACAGCTATACTCTAAACACGGGTGTCTGGTAAGAATAACATCAGCACCATGGTGGTGGTAGTCGCGGTGGCAGCAGGAAAAAAAAACTTGCAAAGGCCACAACGGATGTTGCTAGGGAGCGCAGCATGGGCGTGCCGCGCCGCTGCCTGCTGACTCTCGCCAAGTGTCGAGCATCACCAATCAGCAATGACCAATCAGCAACCAGCAGTTCTCTACCGCAGCCTAGCGAACGGCTCCTTCCCTCTCCATGATATTATCTTACCGTTGAACCATGATAGTATACATGCTTATGTTGGCATCATGTGAAAAGCACTGGAGCATGAAGACTGAGACCCTGGTTGGCGGGTAGCAGTACAAAAAACGGCTCACCTGTGCCATGAAATGGCCTGCCCACTACCGACAGAGTAGATCACCACTACCAATCGACTGGATGGCCGCGACACAGGCACAGCCCTGTCGATGCCACGACGACCCCTTCACCTGCGCGCAAGATGGCGTGGCCGCGGCCCACACAATGCTCGAGACACAAAGCCACAAACGACAGCTACCCCGTCGCCCACAACAACAGAGACACGCGCTCACTTGGCGGATCATCCCCTGCTGGGACCGACAAACAAAGCATTTGGATGCAGCGGAGAAGCAGTTTGATAGAGTTTGATAGAGTTTGATAGAGAGCAAACAAAGCATTTTGATGAACACAGCACACCTTTTGTCGTCAGCAATTGAGGAACCGGCTCACCTGGCCACGAATGTACATAAAATACACACACACGCACACAATCACACTTGACCATAATGATCACTAGTGGACAAAGAGATGCTCACCTGGCCATCAACATGTGGATGACAAACACACACACACACACACACACACACCTTAGTTCTGAACACGAGAGCAGAGAAGCGTAGCGCTCACCTGTGCGCACTCCCCCCCCCGGCTCTCCCGCACATATCCGATGAGCCCACACAGGAACTCAGCCCCCAGCGGCGTGAGGGCGCCACCGGTACACCCCTGGCCCTCCGCCACCGCACGCACGAGCGCCCAGGAGAGATTACCCCGGGCGACGTCACGCCGCCCCCCACCCCCGTGCTCCATGCCCTTGTCCATGGAACCTCTCATGTACAAGTCATTTGTGTCCCTCCCGGAGGCCACAGGGTCCCTGGGCGGTGCCTGTCGAGCCCGGCCCATCCCTTCCGCAGCTTGCCCTGCCGCCCCGCCAAGTGGGACGCCCCACTCGGCCGGCACTCTTCTCCAACGCACCTCCTTTTCCCTTCCCCCATCCCTCGCCGTCCCGCCTCCTGCATCCATGTCTCTCCCGCGGGCGCTGTCTGGCCAAGATTGAACTTCACCCAAATGCATGGCTTGCCCCCCTGCCCCAGCTCCTCCCAGGGCATCTGGCGACGCGCCGCCGAGACCAGGACCGCGCAGGAACAGGTCACTATGCGACAGGTCACTGTGCGCCCCGCCCTCCCCCCGCCACCTGTTGCGCTCGTACGTGTCGGCGCCCATGACCACAGCGCCTAGCTCACGGTACTGCAGCGGCGGCGGACGGCCACCGGGAGGATGCCCCCTGTCAGGGTGAGGAATCGGTCCGCCGTGGGCAGTGTTCCCTAAAGCACCCGACGTAGGCACCCCCGTGGCACCTCCGTTACGTCGCGACCCACCAAGGACATCCGTTACGGAGACTGCACGCGGAAGCAGGCTGTCCAGTAACCCATCTCCCTTGCTGCTGCCAAAGCCATCACCCGCTGCCAGCTCAGCATCAGCGAACGGAAAGGGCGACGCGTCCACGTCCATGCAGCCACCCGCCAGAGACGCATCGCTGAGGTCGTCCGAGCGAAAGTCCCCGGCGTCGCTGACATCGTCGCGCGCTCCTGCGACGGCCCAAGCCAGCGATGATGTCAGCAGGTCCCCAATCGATGACCTCAGCGGATCCTGCCCTGGCTGCACGCCCATCCGGCCCCGCCCGTGTTGCCGCGCCGCCGCTCCCTCCCCCTCCCTAGAGAATGGGACACCTCCCACGTTTGCCTCCCGCGGCTGCGTCCCCCCTGGATCTTGCCCATGCCCAGAGGACATCGGCAGGGAGGCCTCCTTGGATGCAACCCCCAAGGGGCGCCCATCCGCCTCATCAATCGCGTGCGGGGGGGCATCGGTCATCACCAAGTGAGGGCCGGTGCCAGCGCGCGGCGTCCTGCCCGGGCCGACACCACCAGAGGACGAGGAAGCGACCTTGCCAGGGGACAGGGGCACCGACCGCCGAGGAATGGGCGGCTGGGGCCCAACGTTTGGTGCCGGCTCGTTGGCGGTGGGGTTGGAGGCGGGCGAGAGAAGCGGGGAGCGGCGCTTGCGGGGCCTAGGGGAGCGAGGGGGCTGGCCTTCCGCGTCGCCGGCTTCATCGACCGTGGGGGTGGTGATGGGCGACAGCTTGCTGGTGTTGTTGGCGGCGTTAGCAGCGGCGTTGGTGGCGGCGTTGGTGGCGGCATTGGTGGCGGCGTTGGTGGTGGCGTTGGTGGCGGCGTCTTGTGCGGAGCGGAGCCGGCTGGACAGCTGCGCGCGCAGACGCGCCATCGGCTCCTCGTCCTCGGCCTGCTTGGAACACGATGGATGCAGGATACAACAGTATAATGGAAGGACAAGGTAAGAGGGTGCATGGGCAGGTCGGATACTTTAGATAATTCAAAGGAAGTTTAAATGAAAGACAGGCAACAGAGTGCACAGGCGCGTTGAATGCTTTAGATATATTCAAAGGGCACTTAACAGGGAGTATGGGCGGGTTTCTCCGGGAGAGGCCTTTATATTCTCCCAATCCAGCACCTCTAAATGCGTTCCAAGCCTATCTGTCTGTGGGCTCTGGACCACGGGGCATCGCTACTGCATTTGCCACGCTTTTGCTATGAAGCTACGAAGCGTTATTGCACCCACAGTTGCGGCCGCACTGGGCATGATGCGGAGAAAGTGCTCTGTGGCCTGCCCACTTAATTAGGGCAGCGCGAGAAGCCAGGGTGCCCTCCCTCCTTCTCATTGCGAATAGGGGTTGAAGGATCCATATTGGTACCCACGTGACGCAGTCTACGTGATTATTAATGAATTAATTCATGGGCGGGTTGAATTTAAAACTAACAAGATTAGATCGCGTGATGGCGCCACGGGGAGCCGCTTCGGTGCCGTCAGACCCTGCTATCTGGGTGGGTTGGATGCCTAAACAAATGCTTCAGGACAGGACAACAGGATGCCTGAGCGAGGTGGATAGAGGGAGGCAGGGCCAGCACCGCGGGGGTGCATTCGTACATAGATGGTTCATCATGGTGCATACATATGGTTCATCAGGGCCAAGGGAAGGCCATGCGTTGCAGTAATGCAGGGCGGTTTAGAGGCGTGCACGGGGCGTCGTGGGGCGATGGGGAGGAGGAGTAATCGCAACCGAACCAAGGAAACAAGGTTGTGCAGGTGTGGTGGAAGCAGGGGGCACGGCGGAAGAGAGGGAAGTGAGGGGGAAATGAGGAGGGCATATGAGGTGCAAAGGGGTGGCTCAGGGGCAGCGGGATAGCCTGAGATGTTGTACAGGAGGGAAGGTGGCGCATCGAGAAAGGCAACAAGCGATTTGAACCGAACATACTGGACACGCAAAATAACGCCAAACGACAGAAGCCAAAAGATTGTTGTGGGGGTGAACAGGCAGCCAAGTAGAGGAGCAATACAGGAAGAAGGAGAAACGAGCAAAAAGCACAGAGACATTACGTTACATGGCACCCTGGCTACTTCACGTCCAGGATTCCATACTAATATTTATTTAACCTGACAACTTCAGATACCCTGACGATGGATATCCGCAACCACTAAGGGTGCGTACCCTGGGGTCCCGGAGCGCCTGCTGCCGCATCATGGCCTCCTGGTAGTCGCCCATCTGTGAGCGGCGAGGCCACGGGAAGGACGAAGAATCAAGCACCAAGCATCGGCGAACGAGGAGTTCTGATGAACATGGACAGCGATCCTCGCCGATGGCCTCCCGGTGACCCCCATTCTGCCAGGAATAATCGTTCTACATCATGATATCTTCTTTTGTGTGCCATAAAAATAGTTTTCTAATGCTTTCTTTTAGATTCCATAAGAAAAGGAAAAGCTAAGAAAAAAAATCAAAACTTTTTAGTAAATAATTTATAAAAAGAGAATTTCGCCAAGAAAAATATTTTTATGGATTATGTGGATCCACTTTAGGAAAGTCGTTGCCCGTCGGTGGGAGGCAGTCGAGGCCGCGGGAAGGATGAAGGACCACCCCTCGAGGAACGCACGAGGAAGAACATGGAGCGAGGAGTGCAGATGGCTGACCCAGTAGATGGCCATTTCAGCGAAGTGCAGTCGGCCACCCTAGTCAATGGCTGTTGTAGCGAGGTGTGGGCGGCCACCCTAGTCAATGGCTGTTGTAGCGAGGTGTGGGCGGCTACCCTAGTCAATGGCTGTTGTAGCGAGGTGTGGGCGGCTACCCTAGTCAATGGCTGTTGTAGCGAGGTGTGGGCGGCTACCTTAGTCAACGGCTATTGTAGCGAGGTGTGGGCGGCTACCCTAGTCAACGGCTATTGTAGCGAGGTGTGGGCGGCTAGCCTAGTCAATGGCTGTTGTAGCGAGGTGTGGGCGGCTACCCTAGTCAATAACTGTTGTAGCGAGGTGTGGGCGGCTACCCTAGTCAATGGCTGTTGTAGCGAGGTGTGGGCGGCTACCCTAGTCAATGGCTGTTGTAGCGAGGTGTGGGCGGCTACCCTAGTCAATGGCTGTTGTAGCGAGGTGTGGGCGGCTACCCTAGTCAATGGCTGTTGAAGCGAGGTGTGGGCGGCTAGCCTAGTCAACGGCTGTTGTAGCGAGGTGTGGGCGGCTACCCTAGTCAATAACTGTTGTAGCGAGGTGTGGGCGGCTACCCTAGTCAATGGCTGTTGTAGCGAGGTGTGGGCGGCTACCCTAGTCAATGGCTGTTGTAGCGAGGTGTGGGCGGCTACCCTAGTCAATAACTGTTGTAGCGAGGTGTGGGCGGCTACCCTAGTCAATGGCTGTTGTAGCGAGGTGTGGGCGGCTAGCCTAGTAAACGGCTGTTGTAGCGAGGTGTGGGCGGCTACCCTAGTCAATAACTGTTGTAGCGAGGTGTGGGCGGCTACCCTAGTCAATGGCTGTTGTAGCGAGGTGTGGGCGGCTAGCCTAGTCAACGGCTGTTGTAGCGAGGTGTGGGCGGCTAGCCTAGTCAATGGCTGTTGTAGCGAGGTGTGGGCGGCTACCCTAGTCAATGGCTGTTGTAGCGAGGCGTGGGCGGCTAGCCTAGTCAATGGCTGTTGTAGCGAGGCGTGGGCGGCTACCCTAGTCAATGGCTGTTGTAGCGAGGTGTGGGCGGCTACCCTAGTCAATGGCTGTTGTAGCGAGGTGTGGGCGGCTACCCTAGTCAATGGCTGTTGTAGCGAGGTGTGGGCGGCTACCCTAGTCAATGGCTGTTGTAGCGAGGTGTGGGCGGCTACCCTAGTCAATGGCTGTTGTAGCGAGGTGTGGGCGGCTAGCCTAGTCAATGGCTGTTGTAGCGAGGTGTGGGCGGCTAGCCTAGTCAATGGCTGTTGTAGCGAGGTGTGGGCGGCCACCCTAGTCAATGGCTGTTGTAGCGAGGTGTGGGCGGCTAGCCTAGTCAATGGCTGTTGTAGCGAGGTGTGGGCGGCTACCCTAGTTAATGGCTGTTGTAGCGAGGTGTGGGCGGCTACCCTAGTCAATGGCTGTTGTAGCGAGGTGTGGGCGGCTACCCTAGTCAATGGCTGTTGTAGCGAGGTGTGGGCGGCTACCCTAGTCAATGGCTGTTGTAGCGAGGTGTGGGCGGCTACCCTAGTCAATGGCTGTTGTAGCGAGGTGTGGGCGGCTACCCTAGTCAATGGCTGTTGTAGCGAGGTGTGGGCGGCTACCCTAGTCAATGGCTGTTGTAGCGAGGCGTGGGCGGCTAGCCTAGTCAATGGCTGTTGTAGCGAGGCGTGGGCGGCTACCCTAGTCAATGGCTGTTGTAGCGAGGTGTGGGCGGCTACCCTAGTCAATGGCTGTTGTAGCGAGGTGTGGGCGGCTACCCTAGTCAATGGCTGTTGTAGCGAGGTGTGGGCGGCTACCCTAGTCAATGGCTGTTGTAGCGAGGTGTGGGCGGCTACCCTAGTCAATGGCTGTTGTAGCGAGGTGTGGGCGGCTACCCTAGTCAATGGCTGTTGTAGCGAGGTGTGGGCGGCTACCCTAGTCAATGGCTGTTGTAGCGAGGTGTGGGCGGCTAGCCTAGTCAATGGCTGTTGTAGCGAGGTGTGGGCGGCTACCCTAGTCAATGGCTGTTGTAGCGAGGTGTGGGCGGCTACCCTAGTTAATGGCTGTTGTAGCGAGGTGTGGGCGGCTACCCTAGTTAATGGCTGTTGTAGCGAGGTGTGGGCGGCTACCCTAGTCAATGGCTGTTGTAGCGAGGTGTGGGCGGCTACCCTAGTCAATGGCTGTTGTAGCGAGGTGTGGGCGGCTACCCTAGTCAATGGCTGTTGTAGCGAGGTGTGGGCGGCCACCCTAGTTAATGGCTGTTGTAGCGAGGTGTGGGCGGCTACCCTAGTTAATGGCTGTTGTAGCGAGGTGTGGGCGGCTAGCCTAGTAGATGGTTCTTTACCCCTCATGTGGGCTGCAGTCCTAGTCCATGGTCATTGAACCCCCATGTGGGTATCCGATGTATTTGCAGGCAAGGCTACCAAAATCACCGACATGCTGGCATCTGTCCTTCCCCCGCGCTGACATGAATGGAGCTGGCCCCTCTCTCCCCCCCGCTTGCCCATACTGGCCTCCCTAGCCACAGCAAGCACTCTTGAATGAAGTTGTCACATTCCAAGTTTTCCTTTACAGCACCTTGCACAGCTGTGGCAACCCCCCAACCTGTCCTCCCTCCCTCCCACCAGGATGATGGGCACCCATTGCCCCCCCCCTTACCTGGCTCATGAAAACCAAGTGATCCCCTTCCCCTTACCTGGCTGATGGGCTAAGAGTGATCATATCCCCCCCCTACCCTGGCTGATGGGCTAAGAGTGATTCCCCCCCCCCCCCCTTACCTGGCTGATGGGAACTGAGTGCTCCGCGTCCTCAATTTGCTCCAAGTCCCGTCCGATTCCGATGCCCTTGGCCGAGAAGGAGGGAGAGCGCTTGAGCTTGCGCCTGGGCTCAAGGCCATGTGTGTGCGCCAGCAAGGCGGTGCCGGATGGTGGCGCGCCCACATCCGCGGGGACTGAAGGCGCGCTTTCTGCTTGCAGCTGCTGCAGGGTGTCATGCAGGCGGAGCCTGAATATGTCCACCTGCCTGCGGGGCCCAGGGAGCGAAAGGGTCCAGGAAAGAGGTTTGGCGTAAGATTAAATTAGGGTTCAAAACCTTCGGTGTAGAGGAAGCTTGACAATAGAAGAGATGGAGGACACAGGCTTGGAATTGGAGGGAGATAATGTGGTTGAAGGTATGATGCGGGTGATGGCATGATGTGGGTGATGGCATGATGCGGGTGATGGCATGATGTGGGTGATGGCATGATGTGGGTGATGGCATGATGTGGGTGATGGCATGATGTGGGTGATGGCATGATGTGGGTGATGGCATGATGTGGGTGATGGCATGATGTGGGTGATGGCATGATGTGGGTGATGGCATGATGTGGGTGATGGCATGATGTGGGTGATGGCATGATGTGGGTGATGGCATGATGTGGGTGATGGCATGATGTGGGTGATGGCATGATGTGGGTGATGGCATGATGCGGGTGATGGCATGATGTGGGTGATGGCATGATGTGGGTGATGGCATGATGTGGGTGATGGCATGATGTGGGTGATGGCATGATGTGGGTGATGGCATGATGTGGGTGATGGCATGATGTGGTTGATGGCATGATGCGGGTGATGACATGATGTGGGTGATGGCATGATGTGGGTGATGGCATGATGTGGGTGATGGCATGATGTGGGTGATGGCATGATGTGGGTGATGGCATGATGTGGGTGATGGCATGATGTGGGTGATGGCATGATGTGGGTGATGGCATGATGTGGGTGATGGCATGATGTGGGTGATGGCATGATGTGGGTGATGGCATGATGTGGGTGATGGCATGATGTGGGTGATGGCATGATGTGGGTGATGGCATGATGTGGGTGATGGCATGATGTGGGTGATGGCATGATGTGGGTGATGGCATGATGTGGGTGATGGCATGATGTGGGTGATGGCATGATGTGGGTGATGGCATGATGTGGGTGATGGCATGATGTGGGTGATGGCATGATGTGGGTGATGGCATGATGTGGGTGATGGCATGATGTGGTTGATGGCATGATGTGGGTGATGGCATGATGTGGGTGATGGCATGATGTGGGTGATGGCATGATGTGGGTGATGGCATGATGTGGGTGATGGCATGATGTGGGTGATGGCATGATGTGGGTGATGGCATGATGTGGGTGATGGCATGATGTGGGTGATGGCATGATGTGGGTGATGGCATGATGCGGGTGATGGCATGATGTGGGTGATGGCATGATGTGGTTGATGACATGATGTGGTTGATGGCATGATGTGGGTGATGGCATGATGTGGGTGATGGCATGATGTGGGTGATGGCATGATGTGGGTGATGGCATGATGTGGGTGATGGCATGATGTGGGTGATGGCATGATGTGGGTGATGGCATGATGTGGGTGATGGCATGATGTGGGTGATGGCATGATGTGGGTGATGGCATGATGTGGGTGATGGCATGATGTGGGTGATGGCATGATGTGGGTGATGGCATGATGTGGGTGATGGCATGATGTGGGTGATGGCATGATGTGGGTGATGGCATGATGTGGGTGATGGCATGATGTGGGTGATGGCATGATGTGGGTGATGGCATGATGTGGGTGATGGCATGATGTGGGTGATGGCATGATGTGGGTGATGGCATGATGTGGGTGATGGCATGATGTGGTTGATGGCATGATGTGGGTGATGGCATGATGTGGGTGATGGCATGATGTGGTTGATGGCATGATGTGGGTGATGGCATGATGTGGGTGATGGCATGATGTGGGTGATGGCATGATGTGGGTGATGACATGATGTGGGTGATGGCATGATGTGGGTGATGGCATGATGTGGGTGATGGCATGATGTGGGTGATGGCATGATGTGGGTGATGGCATGATGTGGGTGATGGCATGATGTGGTTGATGGCATGATGTGGGTGATGGCATGATGTGGGTGATGGCATGATGTGGGTGATGGCATGATGTGGGTGATGACATGATGTGGGTGATGGCATGATGTGGGTGATGGCATGATGTGGGTGATGGCATGATGTGGGTGATGGCATGATGTGGGTGATGGCATGATGTGGGTGATGGCATGATGTGGGTGATGGCATGATGTGGGTGATGGCATGATGTGGGTGATGGCATGATGTGGGTGATGACATGATGTGGGTGATGGCATGATGTGGGTGATGGCATGATGTGGTTGATGGCATGATGTGGGTGATGGCATGATGTGGGTGATGGCATGATGTGGGTGATGGCATGATGTGGGTGATGACATGATGTGGGTGATGGCATGATGTGGGTGATGGCATGATGTGGGTGATGGCATGATGTGGGTGATGGCATGATGTGGGTGATGGCATGATGTGGGTGATGGCATGATGTGGGTGATGGCATGATGTGGGTGATGGCATGATGTGGGTGATGGCATGATGTGGGTGATGGCATGATGTGGGTGATGGCATGATGTGGGTGATGGCATGATGTGGGTGATGGCATGATGTGGGTGATGGCATGATGTGGGTGATGGCATGATGTGGGTGATGGCATGATGTGGGTGATGGCATGATGTGGGTGATGGCATGATGTGGGTGATGGCATGATGTGGGTGATGGCATGATGTGGGTGATGGCATGATGTGGGTGATGGCATGATGTGGGTGATGGCATGATGTGGGTGATGGCATGATGTGGGTGATGGCATGATGTGGGTGATGGCATGATGTGGGTGATGGCATGATGTGGGTGATGGCATGATGTGGGTGATGGCATGATGTGGGTGATGGCATGATGTGGGTGATGGCATGATGTGGGTGATGGCATGATGCGGGTGATGGCATGATGCGGGTGATGGCATGATGTGGGTGATGGCATGATGTGGGTGATGGCATGATGTGGGTGATGACATGATGTGGGTGATGGCATGATGTGGGTGATGGCATGATGTGGGTGATGGCATGATGTGGGTGATGGCATGATGTGGGTGATGACATGATGTGGGTGATGACATGATGCGGGTGATGGCATGATGTGGGTGATGGCATGATGTGGGTGATGGCATGATGTGGGTGATGGCATGATGTGGGTGATGGCATGATGTGGGTGATGGCATGATGTGGGTGATGACATGATGTGGGTGATGGCATGATGTGGGTGATGGCATGATGTGGGTGATGGCATGATGTGGGTGATGGCATGATGTGGGTGATGGCATGATGTGGGTGATGGCATGATGTGGGTGATGGCATGATGTGGGTGATGGCATGATGTGGGTGATGGCATGATGTGGGTGATGGCATGATGTGGGTGATGGCATGATGTGGGTGATGGCATGATGTGGGTGATGGCATGATGTGGGTGATGGCATGATGTGGGTGATGGCATGATGTGGGTGATGGCATGATGTGGGTGATGGCATGATGTGGGTGATGACATGATGTGGGTGATGGCATGATGTGGGTGATGGCATGATGTGGGTGATGGCATGATGTGGGTGATGGCACGATGTGGGTGATGGCATGATGTGGGTGATGGCATGATGTGGGTGATGACATGATGTGGGTGATGGCATGATGTGGGTGATGGCATGATGTAGGTGATGGCATGATGTGGGTGATGGCATGATGTGGGTGATGGCATGATGTGGGTGATGGCATGATGTGGGTGATGACATGATGTGGGTGATGGCATGATGTGGTTGATGGCATGATGTGGGTGATGGCATGATGCGGGTGATGGCATGATGTGGGTGATGGCATGATGTGGTTGATGGCATGATGCGGGTGATGGCATGATGTGGGTGATGGCATGATGTGGGTGATGGCATGATGTGGGTGATGGCATGATGTGGGTGATGGCATGATGTGGGTGATGACATGATGTGGGTGATGGCATGATGTGGGTGATGGCATGATGTGGGTGATGGCATGATGTGGGTGATGGCATGATGTGGGTGATGGCATGATGTGGGTGATGGCATGATGTGGGTGATGGCATGATGTGGGTGATGGCATGATGTGGTTGATGACATGATGTGGGTGATGGCATGATGTGGGTGATGGCATGATGTAGGTGATGGCATGATGTGGGTGATGGCATGATGTGGGTGATGGCATGATGTGGGTGATGACATGATGTGGGTGATGGCATGATGTGGTTGATGGCATGATGTGGGTGATGGCATGATGTGGGTGATGGCATGATGTGGTTGATGACATGATGTGGGTGATGGCATGATGTGGGTGATGGCATGATGTGGGTGATGGCATGATGTGGGTGATGGCATGATGTGGGTGATGGCATGATGTGGGTGATGGCATGATGTGGGTGATGGCATGATGTGGGTGATGGCATGATGTAGGTGATGGCATGATGTGGGTGATGGCATGATGTGGGTGATGGCATGATGTGGGTGATGGCATGATGTGGGTGATGGCATGATGTGGGTGATGGCATGATGTGGGTGATGGCATGATGTGGTTGATGGCATGATGTGGGTGATGGCATGATGTGGGTGATGGCATGATGTGGGTGATGACATGATGTGGGTGATGGCATGATGTGGGTGATGGCATGATGTGGGTGATGGCATGATGTGGGTGATGGCATGATGTGGGTGATGGCATGATGTGGGTGATGGCATGATGTGGGTGATGGCATGATGTGGGTGATGGCATGATGTGGGTGATGGCATGATGTGGGTGATGGCATGATGTGGGTGATGGCATGATGTGGGTGATGGCATGATGTGGGTGATGGCATGATGTGGGTGATGGCATGATGTGGGTGATGGCATGATGTGGTTGATGGCATGATGTGGGTGATGGCATGATGTGGGTGATGGCATGATGTGGGTGATGACATGATGTGGGTGATGGCATGATGTGGGTGATGGCATGATGTGGGTGATGGCATGATGTGGGTGATGGCATGATGTGGGTGATGGCATGATGTGGGTGATGGCATGATGTGGGTGATGGCATGATGTGGGTGATGGCATGATGTGGGTGATGGCATGATGTGGGTGATGGCATGATGTGGGTGATGGCATGATGTGGGTGATGGCATGATGTGGGTGATGGCATGATGTGGGTGATGGCATGATGTGGGTGATGGCATGATGTGGGTGATGGCATGATGTGGGTGATGACATGATGTGGGTGATGGCATGATGTGGGTGATGGCATGATGTGGGTGATGGCATGATGTGGGTGATGGCATGATGTGGGTGATGGCATGATGTGGGTGATGGCATGATGTGGGTGATGGCATGATGTGGGTGATGGCATGATGTGGGTGATGGCATGATGTGGGTGATGGCATGATGTGGGTGATGGCATGATGTGGGTGATGGCATGATGTGGGTGATGGCATGATGTGGGTGATGGCATGATGTGGGTGATGGCATGATGTAGGTGATGGCATGATGTGGGTGATGGCATGATGTGGGTGATGGCATGATGTGGGTGATGGCATGATGCGGGTGATGGCATGATGTGGGTGATGGCATGATGTGGGTGATGGCATGATGTGGGTGATGGCATGATGTGGGTGATGGCATGATGTGGTTGATGGCATGATGTGGGTGATGACATGATGTGGGTGATGGCATGATGCGGGCACAACAATGTGGGTGCGTAAACAAAACCAACCGAGGAGAACCTATAACATGATCTATTACTACAATTATCCCAGTATTGCAGCAGGTTCTTCTCAAGCACGCCAAACACAACGACTGGTGATCTAAAAAGTTGTTCAACATCTACGGAAGCACTACCGAGGAGAACTTTATTGAGGTTTCTGATCTTAAAATCATTCCACCACCTACCGCATCAGCTCCTCCATGAGACATCGAATAGAAAGGATATTACCTAACCCGTTATTGAACCTCTTTCCAAATATGTTAATCAATTAGCCACCTGCCCCAGCAGGTCCTCCTGGGAGACATCATATGGGCTGCTAGTTAATGTGCTATTTATCCTCTCGTCGAGCCTGATTACAAATCCACCATCGCGTACCGCAGCAGGTCCTCCCTGGAGACATCAAACACATTCCGAAACACAGCCGGTCCTGGAGCAGTGGCACCGCCGCCCGCCCCTGACCCCACCCCTCGCCCACCGATTCCCGTGCCGACAATCCGGCGAAGAGAATTGGCCACCGGCACGCCCGGTGCGGGCGGCGGGGATGGTGACGATGGCAGCGCGACGGTTGAAAGAAGGGCAACGCCGTGGGGTCGCTCTGATGCCGCCGCCGCGTCCACCAGGGACCTGGCAGATAGGAGCGCAGGGGTGTGGTGCGCTGCTGCTGCTGCTGCTGCTGCTGCTGCTGCTGATGATGATGATGATGATAATGCCAACGAGGACGTCCTTGATGGCGATGCAGATGATGTCATCAACGCTGATGGTGATGATGTCATCAACGCTGATGCCATACTCGGGTTGGGTCGTGCACCCAGCCACGCATCCGTAGCTGGGAAACGCGCCACCTGGGCCCCTGGCACGGCCCCCGTGGGCCCTCCCTGGCCGCCCGCGTCCACGCCCAGGACCCGCTCCCTGCCGGCAACGCAAGGATCCTCAGCCTGCCCCTCCAAACGTTCCCCTGGCAACGTCACTGCAATGTTGACAGGTGGCAGCTGTCCGGGTGCAGCGCCAGGTGGCAGCGCCACGGCCCCTTGTGCATTTCCCATAGAGGGTGCGGTGGCAATCTCCGCATGCATCGGCAGATCAAGGGGTATCTCAGCGGCTGCACCGGGTGGGGGAACCCCTGGACGGGCCAGCCCTCCGGTGACCCCTTCGAACGTACCAAACGTGAAACCACCAGAGGCCCCACCGGTGAAAGCATCGGAGGCCCCATGTGCTGGCACAGGGAAGCCATCCAGGGTGGCGCTACCTGGGGGCATATCGTGGCGTTTGACAGCATCCTTACTGAAGGGCTGCGAGGGGATGCCTTGCGCGGCGGCCGTGGTATCGCCAGCACGATGAGGGAGAGAAAAGGGGGTTGCGAGAGGAGTCGGGGGAGGAAGGGGAGGCGGGGGAGGTTCCGTGTCCCCATACCCACAGGCCCAGGCGGGGAGACTCAAGGCAGCTGTGCCTGCCGGGATGGCAGCAGCAGCAGCAGCCGTGCCAAGGCCAGACTCGGATCCATCGCCCTCCCTCCACGCATCCGCACCTGACAAGGCCGCTGCCCCAGCCCCCTGTATATCCACAGGGGCAGCCCAGGTGCATGGGTGCGCCCCCCAGGAGGCTCGGCTTGTGAAGATCGGGAACGTGTCCACATTGGGGAGGGCGGCCCCTGCCCCCACCCCCGCCTTGTCCCTCGCCCCTGCTCGACCCCCCGCGCTCCTGCGAAGGAACTTCCGGAAAGACATGTCCTCGCATCCGATTGGCTCCGTAGCCGCGCCGCCGCCACCTGGCGCCGTGCCAGTGGCCGAGAGGGCAGCAGGCTTGGCAGTGGCATCACTTTCCGCGGCGAGAGTGGCGGCGCCAGGCAAGAAGGGACCATGATGTGCCCTGGCCCCTGGGCCAACCCGACTGCCCTCAGGGGTGACCCCTGACCCCATAGTGGCCAGGGGGGCCTGCGGGGCCTGAGGGGGGAGGGACAGCGAGGGCCAAGACTGGGTGAGTTGGAGGTCCGGTTTGGAGCTTGGCCCTGGGTGGGTGGTGGGTCCTGTGGTGGGTAGGACGCCTTCCTCCAGGAACGCCTGTTTGGTTGACAAGTGGCATGGTGGTTGCGTGGCATGGTGGTTGCGTGGCAGAGAGAAATGGCGATGGCAGAGCTACGCTGTCAGCTGACACGCACCGTCGACTTTTTCAGATCGTGGTTCCCCGGTGGTGGCGTCCAACGCACAAGGAAGCACGCGCGAGTGTGTCTCAGGGAAGGTGGTGGAAGGAGAAGGTGGAACAAATAAGGGAGACGGTTGATTTATAGACGGTATGGCCTTGCATAGGGTATGGCCTTGCATAGGGTACGGCCTTGCATAGGGTATGGCCTTGCAAAGGGTACGGCCTTGCAGAGGGTACGGCCTTGCAGAGGGTATGGTCTTGTATGCTACTAGGATGTGGCCTTGTACGGGATATGGTCATGTATGGGATATGGTCTCGTATATGTGACCATGCATCAGGACATGTCAGGCAGGAAGGTGCTTCGTGCGACCTATCTGCGACCGAGCGTGCTACGGCAGCCCTATCTGAGACCAAGCGTGCTACGGCAGCCCTATATGTGACCAAGCTAGCTGACAGATAGCACTGCTTTGTACCATCCAGTAGTGCATCGCACAATACATAGAAGATGTTGAGCTGGCGATCATGCGGGCTCATTCAGCCCACAGTCAGCCCCTGGGCTGAATCGACACATGTGACTGCCATAAAAGTGACCTTTCCAAAATAAGGGCGCAGGCTGTTCCTCTCTAACCGATTCCCATTTGCCTCCTAATCTTGTCCATTGTCCGTTCATATCCCCAAGGACATTATGCTGCGTGCTCTTTTGAGGGTGGGCTTAGTAGCCTGCGCCATCACCACAAACGTGCACCCACAAAGGCACCCTGGGTAAGCTGCTGGATATCCTGTTGGGCAACCTGTTACCAAAGGGCGATGATGGCAGCACTAGGCCCGAAACCCAAGCCACACATAGGACGAACAAACCCTACCCCTAGCCACACATAGGGCTCACGAACCCTACCCCTTCACCTCAATAATGCCTCAACTGACCCCTGGCAAGTGTGACCCTTCCGGGAGAATGGCGGCGTGAAGTCAGCCAGGGCAGCAGCCTGGGGATGGCGCCAGCCCTGCTACCCACCTGCATGCCCCCGCCCCCGATTGCCGCCGCTACCCACCAGCAATAACCTTACCCACTCACTGCATATTGCCACCCACGCGCATGACCTCCACCCACTCGGCGCGTACATTTTATTGCAGTTGTTTATCGCCACCCACCCGCATCACATCCTTCAACTCGGCGCATATTGCTACGATTAATTATTTCTACTATTGCTATCTTCTCTATTCTATTTATTGCCGATCACCTGCATCTCTGCCCACTCGGAGTGCATTTTTCTTATTGCTATTATTGTTGTTATTATTCTTATTGCTATTATTCTTATTGTTATTATTATTACTATCATCATCACCACCATTGACTGCCACCCACCCGCATCATCTCCACCCACTCGGCGGAGCGCATGCGCGCGTCGGCCAGATGGGCGGTGACAGACGGCTGCATTGGGTTGTCCAGCGCGTCAACCACACGGAAGAAGGGCGTGCCCAGGGTGTGCAGGAAGCGGGCCAGGGGGGGCAGGTAGTATCGGGGCACGCCGCTGGGGGGACGCCGGCCATGCAACCGACAAAGAGGCAATGCAATCATCAACGGAATCATCAATAAACAGAACGCTTGTTGTGCTAATCAGTGTCGATCAGGTGAACACCAATCAGGCAAACGGTCTCCCAAACCGCATCCCAGACGCAAGGTCAACTTTCTGATCTCTCAATAAGTCACCTTGACCTGATCTACTGACCCTTGATTGATAACCTCGGCATTGATCTACGGACCATTGATTAATAACCTCGACAGTGATGTACCGACCATTGATGAATAACAAGCCAGACAGTCAGTCAGAGATGGCATAGGCGTGAAGTCACACTAGTACTATTTTGGTGGTGGGGCATTAGGAGTATCCCCACCACATGATATGATAGTCACTAGTACTAGTTTGGTGATAGCACATCAGGAGTATCACCACCTAATGATGCCATTCCCACCATGGGGGGAAACCGGAGGGTGGATGGGGGGGTGGGAACGGTTCAAGGGCGGATGGGGGGGTGGGATCGGTGCAAGTGCAGATGGGGGGGTGGGAACGGTGCAAGGGCGGATGGGGGGGAGGCAGGGCAGAAGGGCGCCCTTTCAATCAAGCCAGTATGATCCATGCCTGACACTTGGTCTGTCCATTCGTTACAAGTAATGATCAATATCAGCATTTGCAAGCACACGACGCGTGTCTAGGTGGCATACCGCACTGAGCACAGTATTCGTTAATGCAAACAGTTGGAGCATAGAAAAAAAAAATAACTAGCTCCATTTCTAGGATTAAATATACATACCAATAACTGGCTTTATATACCACGGTGGCATACTCGTAGCAGGCGACAGTAGAAAGCACTTGATACCACCTCAGGTTGCCACACATTCCTTAGGGTTTTTGGAAAGTGTTCCAAGACACTGGGCCACATCCACCTGGCATGCCCAGTTGCCCACCAACACCGATAGCAGCAATTACTATTATTATTACTATCATTAATATTATCTATATTACTAATTTTCACTATAATTTCAACAGAGATAATCCTCGCCACTGAGCATGAAAAATCCGTCAATGTGACATCGTACCACCCCTTCTGCGGAACCGTCAAGTCGAGGTACCTACCGCAGGTCTTCATCTACATCTCCTGCCGCATGCAGTAACTGTATTTGCTATCTACTTGATGTAAGCGCGTACTAAGAAGTATAGGCCACCTACCGCAGGTACTGCCCCATCTCCTGCCACATACAACAATCATAATCATCCAAGGTAAGCAAGCTTCCTACCCCAGGTAACCATATATGTCGCTTCACTTCAATAATTATATTAACTACCGCAGATACTGCTCCATCTCCTGCCATATGCAGTAGCTAGGTACTAGTACATGATCTACTTATGGCAACTACCGCAGGTACTGCTCCAAACACATGCAGTAGCTAGGTACGAGTACGTGATCTATTTATGGCACCTAACGCAGGTACTGCCCCAAACACATGCAGTAGCTAGGTACTAGTACATGATCTACTTATGGCAACTACCGCAGGTACTGCTCCAAACACATGCAGTAGCTAGGTACGAGTACGTGATCTATTTATGGCACCTAACGCAGGTACTGCCCCAAACACATGCAGTAGCTAGGTGCTAGTACGTGATCTATTTATGGCACCTACCGCAGGTACTGCTCCATCTCCTGCCATACCGCCGCGGGTGGCATCGACTTGACCTTGGGCGGGAGCTTGGCCCAGCGGTCGAGGGAAGAACAGAATAGCTGCCGCGCAGCAGGGAAGGAAGCGTGGAGGCATCGTAATAGATTCGTCACGTCCATGGATGCAGTTCTACAATAACTCTGTCATTTCAACTGACGCCAGGGACGAGCATATTGTAGGGCAAACGGGATATGACGCGGTCTGTGTGGTAGATCGATAGCAAACTCCTCGTCCTTTGGGGATGGAGGGGCCGTCGAGTAACACAGGGAGCAAAGGCTGCCTTGAATTGCCTCCCAGGGATATGTGGGGATTGTGGCGACATGCCCATGCTGATGCCGACCGGTAGATCCCGTATCCCCTGCGATGGAGTACGTCCATCAGCCCTCACCCCAAATACCCACTCAAAGCAACTGCTTGAGGAAGCTGGGGGAAACAATATGCAACGAAGCGTGTGCGAGACACGTATCGACGACAAGGTACAGAACAGGCGAGCGTTGTTGAGTTGGGCAGACACAGGGTGGCAGGGCTGTGCACAAAGGATAAGATAACGGCATACAGCTGTGCACAAAGGATAAGATAACGGCATACAGCTGTGCACAAAGGATAAGATAACGGCATACAGCTGTGCACAAAGGATAAGATAACGGCATACAGCTGTGCACAAAGGATAAGATAACGGCATACAGCTGTGCACAAAGGATAAGATAACGGCATACAGCTGTGCACAAAGGATAAGATAACGGCACACAGCTGTGCACAAAGGATAAGATAACGGCATACAGGGCAGACAAAGGATAAGATAACGGCATACAGCTGTGCACAAAGGATAAGATAACGGCGTACAGCTGTGCACAAAGGATAAGATAACGGCGTACAGCTGTGCACAAAGGATAAGGTAACGGCATACAGCTGTGCACAAAGGATAAGATAACGGCATACAGGGCAGACAAAGGATAAGATAACGGCATACAGCTGTGCACAAAGGATAAGATAACGGCATACAGCTGTGCACAAAGGATAAGATAACGGCATACAGCTGTGCACAAAGGATAAGATAACGGCATACAGAGCTGTGCACAAAGGATAAGATAACGGCATACAGAGCTGTGCACAAAGGATAAGATAACGGCGTACAGCTGTGCACAAAGGATAAGATAACGGCATACGGCTGTGCACAAAGGATAAGATAACGGCATACACGGCAGACAAAGGATAAGATAACGGCATACAGCTGTGCACAAAGGATAAGATAACGGCATACAGCTGTGCACAAAGGATAAGATAACGGCATACAGCTGTGCACAAAGGATAAGATAACGGCATACACGGCAGACAAAGGATAAGATAACGGCATACAGCTGTGCACAAAGGATAAGATAACGGCATACACGGCAGACAAAGGATGAGATAACGGCATACAGCTGTGCACAAAGGATGAGATAACGGCATACAGCTGTGCACAAAGGATAAGATAACGGCATACACGGCAGACAAAGGATAAGATAACGGCATACAGCTGTGCACAAAGGATAAGATAACGGCATACAGCTGTGCACAAAGGATAAGATAACGGCATACAGGGCAGACAAAGGATAAGATAACGGCATACAGCTGTGCACAAAGGATAAGATAACGGCATACAGCTGTGCACAAAGGATAAGATAACGGCATACAGCTGTGCACAAAGGATAAGATAACGGCATACAGGGCAGACAAAGGATAAGATAACGGCATACAGCTGTGCACAAAGGATAAGATAACGGCATGCATGGATCTCTATGGATCATGGCATACACGGGTACATGGATCTCTCTACGCATCGTCAAGGCCATGTCTGGCTAGCGCACCCTAGAAATGCATGTAGCCACATCCATCCATGCACGTGACTAGCCCCCCTGCCCGCCCCGGCTCTCCCCAATGCGCCCGCTGCATAGCGCCTCACTTAGGCTAGAACTAGGTAAAGAAGGGGTTGCCCTCGCAAAGCCTAGTAGTGTGAAGATGTCACAGGGGGACCACGCGAGGCGACACCATCAAGAAACCATGACAGAACAGAACAGTTGACAGAAAAGAAATGAGGTAGCCCTTTCAAAGACAGAGAACAGCCATTGCAGATTTACCCGGTAGTTGTAGGGCAGCACGTGCAGCGTCGCCGTCTGTGCTGTCTTCATCTTGATAAACCTGCGCATGTCAAGGCATAAGCACACAGCACCAGCACCATTACGACAGCAACAGGCGGAGTGCCACATAGCAGTCGCTACCTCCATTAGAGGGGTTATGCCATGACATTGTGCAGTTTGTCGACCTCCGTGCAACAAAAATCATCCTACTAGAATTACCAAGATGGCCTAGTATACTATACGTAAGAACCTACCAACCAACAAAAACGTCACAAAGCAATATGAACTGGCTAAGAAGCCATGAGAGATACAAGTAGCATTTCATGAATACAAGTAGCATTTCAATGAGTGTGATGCTAGCACACAA
The DNA here is from genome assembly GCA_009746045.1 of Mesostigma viride. NCBI lineage: Eukaryota > Viridiplantae > Streptophyta > Mesostigmatophyceae > Mesostigmatales > Mesostigmataceae > Mesostigma > Mesostigma viride. The sequence continues at coordinate 2,090,261 of RPFO01000103.1, read as the reverse complement.
TGAGACCAAGTAGAATATTGCAGGAAATTGCAGTGGCTGGCTGCCTACATGCTACTCAGGCACGGGCGGTGTGTATGACGCAGCAGCACAGCAGACACACGCCGGAGGCAGCAGCCTGTAGCACCAGCCTGATAGGGAGGCACTGATAGGGAGGGACTGATAGGGAGGGACTGACAGGGAGGGATGTCGACGATATCCCAAGCTAGGTAATTATCTAATCACAACATTGGAAACCTTATCCAAAGGATTCACAGGTACCGCACTCACCCAACGCCCTGCATCCCACCAGATATATACCAGTACCTAAGTATATATATGCCAATCTCACCTCCGTAATTTATCATTCTCAATGAATACATAGTTGTATATGTATATATATATACCAGTACCTAAGACGGCGGAGTTTTTTCACGAGTGCTGCCAGCAGCGGGAAGACCGCCTTGACCTCGAGGGTCAGACTGCCCCGTGGTCTGCTCAAACACGGTCCTTGTATTGGCGGCAGCGCCTGTCCCTCACCCTCACTCGCACGATGGCTGATGTGTTAGTCCGCCGCGTCCGGGCCGACTTTGTCGCGACCCAGGCGGTGCATGTAGGTCACTTCCCCGGCCTGGTGGGTCGGCAGGGGTGTTGCTGCATGTAGTTGTATAGTTGCACGCTAGTGCTGGCTTGATCCTTGCCTGCCATGGTGATTCTTTTCTTTAGGATCCTTCCCCTTTGACATGGCCAGAGAGTTGACATGGCCAGTTTCCTTATGTTGCATGCCGGTCTTATTTCCGTAACTTATCATTCTCAATAACCATATACTAAAAGTAGTACATATAAGGAAAACAATAGTATATATGCCCCAGAGGAAAGACAACAAGAGCAACCCTCCATTGGCTGGTTAACTACCTGCTACTCTACTAGTGTATTGAAATCACAATACAGTGTACATAGTAGTATATACAGTAGTAGTAGTATATACTTATTCGACTCAATCAACACCAGGTGATACAGCTCGACTTGAATAGACCATCATTTACTTCAGGTAATGTGAAATTAATAAAAATTAAGAAATCACATAACAATAAAAACCACGTTAAACCTCGGCCAACCCAGAGGGGTCACCCGACAAACGAACACTACTGGCACTGGTATTGGAGAATTTCGAACGCACCTGCACCGCTCTCCGGCAAAGAGCTTTTTCGCAGTGGGCTATCGCTTGGGATGCCTTCGGATCAGGAGACCCCTACAGCCGCGAAATCATGCAAGAGGTCCTGTGTTCGAATCCGGTATGGTACCAAACTATTTCACTACTGGCGTCCCACATTCCTTGACACCTGACTACTTTTCAAATTGATCCCAGCTTGCAGATCAATCAGCCTTAACGCGCCTAACGGGATCACCCAGCCAACGAGCAAAGCCTCCCAATCGCCTCGTGGTGTGATGATCAAAATGTGCAGATCACGAATCGCCCAGGGCTGAGATGATCGAACATAACACAGTTTTCACGTAAAGGGGACACAACGCACCCAAAAGGGTCGCCCAGCCCTTTGGCCGGCCCCTTGCTGCCGTCGATGAACACGTCGAAGCAGTTGCTAGGGAAGCCTGCCAGGGACGTGCCGCTCCAGCTCTCCAGCTGGCAACCGGGTCCCAGGCCGGCCAAAGCAGGCAGAGGCATGCGGGGCATGTCGGGTGAGGAAGCAGAAGTGCTTAAGAGTGGCAGGTGAGGCGGCGCGCAAGAAGAAGGGTGCAGGAGCACAAAGTCGTGGGAAGCAAGCAGGCAGGGGCAACAGGGGCATGTGTGGTGAGACGGTAAAGCACGCGCGACGGAGCGAACGCGGGGGTGGGACGGGTGGGTGAGGGAGGGCGCACAGGGGAGGGAGGGAGGGAGGGTGAGGGAGGGCACACGGGTGAGGGAGGGAGGGAGCATAGCGGCATACATGGCATGGCCATCCTATTCCACCACCCCGTCCATATGCGATATGAATATAGTCACAGCCAGCATCCACACCGCCGTACTCAACCCGTTTGTATCTGCTGGGACGTACGGCGGCATAACTACCCCGCACCCACCCATGCGCGCGCCATAGTTTCCCACAATGCCCAGCCATGGCAGGGACCTTTCACCCGACACTCATCACTTGATGATAAGCATCACCTGACACTCATCAATTGATGATGAGCATCACCTGACACTCACGAACCATCCCTAATCTAACCACCTCACATCCTATGACCTCGTATCCTATGACCTCGTATCCTATGACCTCGTATCCTATGACCTCGTATCCTATGACCTCGTATCCTATGACCTCGTATCCTATGACCTCGCATCCTATGACCTCGTATCCTATGACCTCGTATCCTATGACCTCGTATCCTATGACCTCGCATCCTATGACCTCGTATCCTATGACCTCGTATCCTATGACCTCGCATCCTATGACCTCGTATCCTATGACCTCGCATCCTATGACCTCGTATCCCATGACCTCGTATCCTATGACCTCGTATCCTATGACCTCGTATCCTATGACCTCGTATCCTATGACCTCGTATCCTATGACCTCGTATCCTATGACCTCGTATCCTATGACCTCGCATCCTATGACCTCGTATCCTATGACCTCGCATCCTATGACCTCGTATCCTATGACCTCGCATCCTATGACCTCGTATCTACCCACCTCGTATCCTATAACCTCGTATCCTATGACCTCGTATCCTATGACCTCGTATCCTATGACCTCGTATCCTATGACCTCGTATCCTATGACCTCGTATCCTATGACCTCGTATCCTATGACCTCGTATCCTATGACCTCGTATCCTATGACCTCGTATCCTATGACCTCGTATCCTATGACCTCGCATCCTATGACCTCGTATCCTATGACCTCGTATCCTATGACCTCGTATCCTATGACCTCGTATCCTATGACCTCGCATCCTATGACCTCGTATCCTATGACCTCGTATCCTATGACCTCGTACCCTATGACCTCGTATCCTATGACCTCGTATCCTATGACCTCGTATCCTATGACCTCGCATCCTATGACCTCGTATCCTATGACCTCGTATCCTATGACCTCGTATCCTATGACCTCGTATCCTATGACCTCGTATCCTATGACCTCGCATCCTATGACCTCGTATCCTATGACCTCGTATCCTATGACCTCGTACCCTATGACCTCGTATCCTATGACCTCGCATCCTATGACCTCGTATCCTATGACCTCGTATCCTATGACCTCGTACCCTATGACCTCGTATCCTATGACCTCGTATCCTATGACCTCGTATCCTATGACCTCGCATCCTATGACCTCGTATCCTATGACCTCGTATCCTATGACCTCGTATCCTATGACCTCGTATCCTATGACCTCGTATCCTATGACCTCGCATCCTATGACCTCGTATCCTATGACCTCGTATCCTATGACCTCGCATCCTATGACCTCGTATCCTATGACCTCGTATCCTATGACCTCGTATCCTATGACCTCGTATCCTATGACCTCGTATCCTATGACCTCGTATCCTATGACCTCGTATCCTATGACCTCGCATCCTATGACCTCGTATCCTATGACCTCGTATCCTACGACCTCGTATCCTATGACCTCGTATCCTATGACCTCGCATCCTATGACCTCGTATCCTATGACCTCGTATCCTATGACCTCGCATCCTATGACCTCGTATCCTATGACCTCGTATCCTATGACCTCGTATCCTATGACCTCGCATCCTATGACCTCGTATCCTATGACCTCGTATCCTATGACCTCGTATCTACCCACCTCGCATCCTATGACCTCGTATCCTATGACCTCGCATCCTATGACCTCGTATCCTATGACCTCGTATCCTATGACCTCGTATCCTATGACCTCGTATCCTATGACCTCGTATCCTATGACCTCGCATCCTATGACCTCGTATCCTATGACCTCGTATCCTATGACCTCGTATCCTATGACCTCGTATCCTATGACCTCGTATCCTATGACCTGGTATCTACCCACCTCGTATCCTATGACCTCGTATCCTATGACCTCGTATCCTATGACCTCGCATCCTATGACCTCGCATCCTATGACCTCGTATCCTATGACCTCATATCCTATGACCTCGCATCCTATGACCTCGCATCCTATGACCTCGCATCCTATGACCTCGTATCTACCCACCTCGCATCCTATGACCTCGTATCCTATGACCTCGTATCCTATGACCTCGCATCCTATGACCTCGCATCCTATGACCTCGCATCCTATGACCTCGTATCTACCCACCTCGTATCCTATGACCTCGTATCCTATGACCTCGTATCCTATGACCTCGCATCCTATGACCTCGTATCCTATGACCTCGCATCCTATGACCTCGCATCCTATGACCTCGTATCCTATGACCTCGTATCCTATGACCTCGTATCCTATGACCTCGTATCCTATGACCTCGTATCCTATGACCTCGCATCCTATGACCTCGTATCCTATGACCTCGCATCCTATGACCTCGTATCCTACGACCTCGCATCCTATGACCTCGTATCCTATGACCTCGTATCCTATGACCTCGTATCCTATGACCTCGTATCCTATGACCTCGTATCCTATGACCTCGTATCCTATGACCTCGTATCCCATGACCTCGTATCCTATGACCTCGTATCTACCCACCTCGTATCCTATGACCTCGTATCCTATGACCTCGTATCCTATGACCTCATATCCTATGACCTCGCATCCTATGACCTCGCATCCTATGACCTCGTATCTACCCACCTCGTATCCTATGACCTCGTATCCCATGACCTCGCATCCTATGACCTCGTATCCTATGACCTCGTATCCTATGACCTCGTATCCTATGACCTCGCATCCTATGACCTCGTATCCTATGACCTCGTATCCTATGACCTCGTATCCTATGACCTCGCATCCTATGACCTCGTATCCTATGACCTCGTATCCTATGACCTCGTATCCTATGACCTCGTATCCTATGACCTCGTATCCTATGACCTCGCATCCTATGACCTCACATCCTATGACCTCGCATCCTATGACCTCATATCCTATGACCTCGCATCCTATGACCTCGTATCCTATGACCTCGTATCCTATGACCTCACATCCTATGACCTCGCATCCTATGACCTCATATCCTATGACCTCGCATCCTATGACCTCGTATCCTATGACCTCGCATCCTATGGCCTCGTATCCTATGACCTCGTATCTACCCACCTCGTATCCTATGACCTCGTATCCTATGACCTCGTATCCTATGGCCTCGTATCCTATGACCTCGTATCCTATGACCTCGCATCCTATGACCTCGTATCCTATGACCTCGTATCCTATGACCTCGTATCCTATGACCTCATATCCTATGACCTCGCATCCTATGACCTCGTATCCTATGACCTCGCATCCTATGACCTCGTATCTACCCACCTCGTATCCTATGACCTCGTATCCTATGACCTCGTATCCTATGACCTCGTATCCCATGACCTCGCATCCTATGACCTCGCATCCTATGACCTCGTATCTACCCACCTCGTATCCTATGACCTCGCATCCTATGACCTCGTATCTACCCACCTCGTATCCTATGACCTCGTATCCTATGACCTCGTATCCTATGACCTCGCATCCTATGACCTCGTATCCTATGACCTCGTATCTACCCACCTCGTATCCTATGACCTCGTATCCTATGACCTCGTATCCTATGACCTCGTATCCTATGACCTCGCATCCTATGACCTCGCATCCTATGACCTCGTATCCTATGACCTCGTATCCTATGACCTCGTATCCTATGACCTCGTATCCTATGACCTCGTATCCTATGACCTCGTATCCTATGACCTCGTATCCTATGACCTCGTATCCTATGACCTCGCATCCTATGACCTCGCATCCTATGACCTCGTATCCTATGACCTCGCATCCTATGACCTCGTATCTACCCACCTCGTATCCTATAACCTCGCATCCTATGACCTCGCATCCTATGACCTCGTATCCTATGACCTCGCATCCTATGACCTTGCATCCTATGACCTCGTATCCTATGACCTCGTATCCTATGACCTCGCATCCTATGACCTCGTATCTACCCACCTCGTATCCTATAACCTCGCATCCTATGACCTCGCATCCTATGACCTCGCATCCTATGACCTCGTATCCTATGACCTCGTATCCTTTGACCTCGTATCCTTTGACCTCGTATCCTATGACCTCGCATCCTATGACCTCGTATCCTATGACCTCGTATCCTATGACCTCGTATCCTATGACCTCACATCCTATGACCTCGTATCCTATGACCTCGTATCCTATGACCTCGTATCCTATGACCTCGCATCCTATGACCTCGCATCCTATGACCTCGTATCCTATGACCTCGCATCCTATGACCTCGCATCCTATGACCTCGTATCTACCCACCTCGTATCCTATGACCTCGTATCCTATGACCTCGCATCCTATGGCCTCGCATCCTATGACCTCGTATCCTATGACCTCGTATCCTATGACCTCGTATCCTATGACCTCGCATCCTATGACCTCGTATCTACCCACCTCGTATCCTATAACCTCGCATCCTATGACCTCGTATCCCATGACCTCGTATCCTATGACCTCGTATCCTATGACCTCGCATCCTATGACCTCGTATCTACCCACCTCGCATCCTATGACCTCGTATCCTATGACCTCGTATCCTATGACCTCGTATCCTATGACCTCGCATCCTATGACCTCGCATCCTATGACCTCGTATCCTATGACCTCGTACCCTATGACCTCGTATCCTATGACCTCGCATCCTATGACCTCGTATCCTATGACCTCGCATCCTATGACCTCGTATCCTACGACCTCGCATCCTATGACCTCGTATCCTATGACCTCGCATCCTATGACCTCGCATCCTATGACCTCGCATCCTATGACCTCGCATCCTATGACCTCGTATCCTATGACCTCGTATCTACCCACCGGGACGTACGGCCATGATGGGACCCACCACCCATTATGTATCCCCCACGAATAGCCACAGCCAGCACCCACACCAGACTCACCTCGTATTTATCCACCGGGACATACGGCGGTATAACCGGCTCCGCGACCAGGGACCGGAACACCAGCGGGGGGTGCGCTGGACGCGCGGGCAGCTGGGCCAGCGAGGCATCCGGCCAGAACGACTCGGGGATGGGCCACGTCGACACGGGGGAGCTGGGCCGCATGAACGCGGTGACGAGCGCCTGCATGAGGGATCATGCACAAGCATTCGGTATTGGGATCCTCACAATCATCCGATGAAGGGACGATGCGCGAGCTCTCGGTAATGGGATGCCTCCGCTTCTGTTCACGTCAAGTGACGAATGCATGGCGTGATGTGTATGCGCATGCATTCATGGGGGAGATGGTGACGCGCACCAGCCAGCAGGGACGGTGACGACCGGTAGAGTGACAGCGGTACGTGTGCTAGTATCCATCATGGTGCAAAGCGCAACATACCTATAGTAGTAAAATACAAAAATGGGAAATAGGAGTAGTAGTAAAATACCCCAGGAAGCCATGATAGGAAACTTTAATAGGAAACAATAGAAGGAGTCAACAGTAGGACGCTACAATAGGAAACTTCGGTAGGATTTCCTTGGGCGCAATCAGCAACACAGGATCCGGGAGGCGGGAAGACTAGTTAACATGGTTAAAACCTGGTATAAGCGAAAGCCACAAGCGAGACACACATTAAATAGGAAGACACACATTAAATAGGAAGACACCCATTAAGGGAACTAAGGGGACTAAGTCAACGCAAGTAAAGCTAACGTAGCCTTCAGCTGAGAAAATCAACTTACACTCCTGTTGGATGGAATGGTCGATTTTGCGTCCCATCCCGTGGCCATGGCATCCGCAGCACCCCCTCCCCCCGCTCCCCCCCTGTCCTCCTGCGCGGTGACGACAAGCCGCAGCTGCAGCCCTTTTGCGAGTGCCTCCACCCACGCCATGAGCTGATCCACGCTTGCAAAGGCCTGGCTCCGGCCCCTGCAGAGGTGAGGGGGGAGGGGGAAAAGAGGAAGGGAAGGAGGGAAGGAAGGAGGGGGCAAAGGAGGGAACGAGAGGGCAAAGGAGGGGGCGAAGAAGGTGCAATGGAGGGGCGAAGGAGGGGGAAAAAGAGGGGGGGAGGGAGGAGAGATGGAGAGGCGAAGACGGTGCGAAGGAGGGGGCAAAGGAGGTGGCAAAGGAGGTGGCAAAGGAGGTGGCAAAGGAGGTGGCAAAGGAGGGGGCAAAGGAGGGGGCAAAGGAGGGGGCGAAGGAAGGGGGAAAGGGGCGTGTACGAGCGCATGCACCGGGTGAGGTGACACATTCACTTTTTACAGAAGTCCACGACTGATCCCATGGTCAGCTCCCCTGGTGTCGTCCCATGGCTTACCTCCATCAAAAGATGCCTCACCGCATGCGTAATGCCCACCCACCCACCAAACCCACCTCACTGCATGGCAACTCGCATCCAACTTCTGGTCACCTCACCGGGTACCCCATGACCAAGCCTCAACACCACCCCGTGCCTGGGTACAGAAAAAACAGCCTCCCATTAGCACAGCAACGAGACTTGCGCAACGGGGTCCCTAGAGCCTGCCATCGCGTAGGCGCCATTTGCACATTCGCCTTGTATGATGATTCAGCAACTTGGCTTATCCTACTGCGTCGCAAGGCAAACCCCCTCTCCCAGGACTTGGTTTCGGCACTCGTTACCCTGCAACACTAATCAATCTCCAGTACATTCCCATGGGACGCCGACTCATATCCAAGAAAGAAAACCTCAAAGGTCTCACCATTCTACCGGCTGACATACTTGTTATGCTGCTCACTGTAATAATGACATCCCTAACCCCCCCCAATCCCACGGCTCACCAGGTGGCTTTGCACGCAGGCACCCTAACTATAGTTTTGGCAAAGGGCAACCCTAAAGCAATACTTCATCTCCTCTATCCAGATCGCATTACTTCAGTTTACTCACCCCGTCGCTTAACACGTGGGCGATCTGCATAGGATTTTAGGTGAAGGGCTACACCCAGAAACAAATATGCTGTCAACCCCACGACCCACCCCGTGGCCTCACACGCAGGCGACCTCATTATATATTAAATTTAAGGTGAATGACTATACCATAAAACACAATATATTCCACTGCATCACGTTCTTTCTTCCACCCACCCCGTGGCCTCACACGCGGGTGACATGGCCTCGTCATGCATCTGCGGCGGCAGCGGCAGGGGCCCTGGCTGCCGGTCCAGCGATGCCCCAGGGGCGGTGATGGCAGGGATCCTGCGACCGCCACCGGATGCACCGCAGGGCCGTTGAAGAGAACAGACAAACAAAAGCCAGGCAAGAAAAGCCGGCCCGGGGGAAGTCAGGCAAACAAAAGCCAGGCAAATCACAAGAGAGTCAAATGCAAGCAAATTAAATAGAAGCCAGGCAACTAAAAGCCAGGCAAGTTAAAGCCAGGCAAATAAAAGTCAGGCAAGATAAAACCAAGCAAATAGAAGCCAGTCATGTGCACTCGGTTTGACAGGTCATCCGTACCGACAGATCATCCGTACTGTTGCCAACCATACCAATAGTCGAGGCTAGCTGGGTCACAAGCAGCGTGGCAGGGGGGAAGGCATCCTCCGAATGGATCGCCACCAAATGAAGCCAGGCACGTGCGGTAGCGCTGCATCCTCTCTTCTTTCATAATCCCATGGACACTTGGCACAAGAATGGCTACTGGCTGACGTATGCAGCAACCGCTTCATATGCACAGCAGCTTTTTAGTCGTTCATGTTGCGATAATCCAGGCGTGGTTGTGGCACTTTTAAGCCGTAACGGGCCACATCAGCCAGCCAACAGGGTAAACCTTGCGTGCTTATCAAAATGGTCTGTAAACAACCACCATACAAATCTAGTCCAAGGGGTGTGATGAGGACCCCAATACTCGGGCGCCTGCGCAAGGGAGATATGGATGCGTACATGCGCGCATATTCTTGTTACATGCCATCGTGCTAGGGTGATAGCGCATGTTCAGTATCCCTATGTCCTGTAGCCTCCTTGAACGCATGCAAGTGGATGGAATAGAGTGGAGCAACATAGGTAGAAGAGAAGAGAAATCATAAATAGATAGCAGTACATAGAATAGAGTGGAGCAACATAGGTAGAAGAGAAGAGAAATCATAAATAGATAGCAGTACATAGAATAGAGTGGAGCAACATAGGTAGAAGAGAAGAGAAATCATAAATAGATAGCAGTACATAGATAGAATAGAGTGGAGCAACATAGGTAGAAGAGAAGAGAAATCATAAATAGATAGCAGTACATAGAATAGAGTGGAGCAACATAGGTAGAAGAGAAGAGAAATCATAAATAGATAGCAGTACATAGATAGAATAGAGTGGAGCAACATAGGTAGAAGAGAAGAGAAATCATAAATAGATAGCAGTACATAGCATAGTAGACGAATAAGAAAGCATTATCATCCACAGGGTTCCCTTCCCTTTCTCTTTATATACGCGCGAACGAGAGTGCGTGCTGGTCGGGCAAAAAAGGTTGCCCATGAATAGGAAACAAAGAGCTCTTGGAATAAAGCAATACAGGTCACTTTCTTGTCTTTTCGCTGACCGCAGCACCAGCGAGAAGAGCGGCTAGTCCCATAAGAAAAATGCCGCATGTGTGGAACAGCGCGTGCCTGTGTTTTCCCTCACCTCAGCACCAGCGAGAAGAGCCGTTGGTCCCATCGAAACGGCTGCTCTGTCAACTCGGCACCTGGCAGGCGCGACCCAGGGATGGTCAGGGACGACAGCTCGCCCCGCTGCTCGGGGTAGCCATCAGGGGGGACACCAGGGGGGCAGATGAACGCCAAGTGGCGCGTTGTAAGTGGCATGGAAGTTGACTTTGAGGCCAAGCGGTGCAAGTGAGTAGTACCGCTTGACTGTGGGGACAGTGGATACGATGCCAGCAGCTGACGCAAGAACAGAACTATCATTCTACTATAATTGTAAGCACAACAAACGGCAGCCTGCCGCACCTCTGCAAAATTGCCGATGCAGTCTGACAGAAGAAAAATCATACAGAATGGTACGATTAACATTTTATTAGAAAAAAAGCATTGTATCATACGCAAAACTGCGCATGAAGTAGGCTCAAGTTTGTGCAACTGCCTACTGTAAACAAGATAAAGCTGCTGCATGCGGTGTATGATACGTATGTGAAATAATTGGACACCCAACGGTCTGGCTTTCCTTTAGACAGAGGTACACTCTATATTCTTTACATTTTTCTTGCCTTCCAACGCAAAGCGCCCATCATACTGTGCACGCCCGCTCGCATCCCCCTCTCAACATCACGGACATGTGCGCCGCGTACCACAGCCCCTCCAGGACATAGCAAGGGGGGCGGAGGGTAAGTGATAAGGCGTTGGGGGGCCAAATAACTCACCAGGTCGGTCAGCTGCGTGCCGTCTGTCAGGAGAAGCACCAGCGTATGCTCCACCAGCCCAGGGTTGCGACCCATGCCTGGGGCAGGGGACCACAGGGGTGGCGGCCGAGGGGGGAAGGGAGAGCATTTGGGCAATGGAGGCGGGGGGGTGGATAAGGAAAAAGAGGGAGGGTGGGGCATAGAAGGCAAGCAGGCAGGCGTGTGTTTAGATGGACGAGGAGGGAAGAAGAGACGGCGGGGGAAGGGGCAAGAGGCCAAGAGCAGCGGGACTAGAGGGGGGCCAACGGCATGATATCTCTATTGAGAAATCAAGGCTCTGAGTGGCCAGCGGGTCCATGATCTAGAGTGACAAGTGGGGATGTTATGCAGGGTGGCAACTGGGACCATGGTTTGGGGTGGCACGTGCATGGCCATGATGTGGGGTGGCAAGTGGGACCGTGCTAACCTCCTGGGAACGCCGAACCATAACACTGCCAGCTGTGCTTTTCTATGCTGTCTCAATAACCAGCTGTCATGCAAACTAGATAGCATTTCGTAAGCAGTCACGACTGTATTCCTGGTCCTGACTTGTACATCGGTGCCTGCATGTGCCTGTTGCATTCCACGCTGTGTGTCCACCCTGTCAAATCGTCCCGCAACTACAAAGCCAGTGCATGGGAAAAAAGGCACACAAAACACCAGCTGCGATAGGATAAGTCCGAACATTAACTAGCAACGTAAACTGCATGGTCCCTCGAGTATCTGCTGGGTCCGCCTCAGCATGCGCTCATGCTTACTACGTGCCCTTGAGGTCTTGCTTGCTGGCTAGCTCCACGAAAGGACGCGCAATCATGGAGACTAGCTCCACAAAAGGACGCGCACTCATGCTGGCAGGCTCCACGAAAGCGCGCATGCTGACCAGCTCCACGAAAGCACACGCAATCATGCTGACCAGCTCCACGAAAGGACGCGCAGGCATGCTGGCTACCTCAACGAAAATAGGGATCCCAGGGCTCGCCCGCAACCTGCCAATCTGCCGAGAGAGAACAGCAGCCATCCAACGCTGCTGCTACTGCTAGAGAGATGCCAGAGTTGCAATCTGAGGGGGTGGGGGGTGGGGATTGCACTCTGAGGGGGGAGCGATCCCCCATGAAGGAAATGGTTGTATCGTTCCAAAAAAGAAAGACCAAAACATACTCAGCACACGTCCAGCAAAGTCCAGGAAGGAATAGGGGGATCCGTTCATGTAAAGAAAATAGCGAAAAAGCACATGATAAACCAGGGCATATCATGGGGAGTGTGATGACAAGGCACGCTTCCTGCCCCTGGTGGCCAAGTAATGCGGCAAGGCACACCCCAGCTTGGGGCAAGGCCCGGCGTGGCTGCCATCATGGTTAACCGTCGGTCATGGGGGATCGGACCCCCAGCAGGGAGGCGCCACGTGGCATCCCACCAGGCACGCACACTGCCACTGAGAGGCGCAGCACACGACCCAGGATGTGACAAGTACACGTGAGGCTGGCAGCCTGCACTCCATAAAAGATCCCTGTAACTTGGGTGTGGATATCTTGAGTACAGCGGCATTATAACAGTCTCGTAGCGGCACCGTAGCGGCATGGCCGCGGCACCACAGTGGCATGCACACACGGCAAGGTACAGATGGCGCACCATAGGTCTCACCATAGGTCTCCAGCCCGGTGGCCATGCGTTGGCAGCACAAGTACTCGAATGTCTTGCCTAGCGCGCCGCTCAGGTCGGACAGGTGGCGCGCCACCACCGACTTGAGGGCTGACGTGAAGCGTCCAAAGGGGAAACGGTCCAGCACCTGGAAGGGGGGGGGGGAGTGGGGGGAGGTGTGTGTGGGGGGGGGGGGCAGGAACAGCACGGAGAGATAAGAGTGCCATGAGGCAGGGATATGCCCTTATGTGCCCCGCCCCGCCCCGCCCCGCCCTGCCCCGCCCCGCCCAGTTGCAGATGGTAGAACGGGACTGCCAGGACACCTCTGGGAACAGGGGCCTTCCGGCTAAAAGGAGTGACCTTCCGGCTAAAAGGAGCGGCCTTCCGGCTAAAAGGAGCGGCCTTCCGGCTAAAAGGAGTGGCCTTCCGCAAAAGCAGCGACCTTCCGGCTAAAAGGAGTGACCTTCCGGCTAAAAGGAGTGACCTTCCGGCTGAAAGGAGCGACCTTCCGGCTAAAAGGAGTGACCTTCCGGCTAAAAGGAGGGAATGAAATTGAGACAGAAACTGAGTGGCTGGATAAGGAAGGCTGCGTGCCATTACACCCCCATCGCACACAACTTGAAGTAGTGTCATTGATTGCAAACGTGTCTCTGTTTAGAGATTACAAAACACTATCAAGCACTCTTCGACCCTGTCCACGTGGGATGGTGGTGGTCTCGTAGCTAGGTGTCACCACCAGAGCGACCCATGCACGATCAAAGCACAGGCCCCAGACCATGTATATGGGAAAAGAACGTCATCAAACTACCCCAGAACATGAAACCTGTTGAAGACACGTGTGTGTGTGTGTGTGTGTGTGTGTGCTGAGAGTGGCAGGGGGGTGACGGAGGGTGCGTGGATGGGAGGAATAACTTATGTGCACCAAGGTACACGCGCACAACCAACCATATAGAATACCAAGGTTCGACAAACCCTAAACCCTAAACTCTAGACCCTGATCCCACAGGGGCAAGCCAACAACCACTGAGGAACATGCGCGAGACTTGCCATTGCTTAAGAGGGCTGCTTTGCCTTTGCTTAAAAGGGCGAGACTCGCCACAGACAGTGGTGTGTTCCTAGACAACCAGGAAGGCCCCAACCCCAGTAGACAACACCCTGCCTAGACACAGGCCACAAGATCATCACACCCCTGCCCTGCGGAATCCCTTCCATAGGTCACCATAAATAGGCCACAATAAACAGGTCACAACAGCATTGCAACCCTGGCCCGCTCCACTCCTGCCGTGCATGCCGCAAGCTTAGACCGCTTGCATCCCTACCGTAAGACCTAATCAGCCGTCGCTGCATCCCTACCATGAGAGCCGTCGGTTATATCAGCTCCATCCATCCAACCGACATTATAAACACTAACCGGTTACCCTGAACCCTACAACAAAGAAACCGTACCATGAGCGCCGATGGCTTGGGGTCGCAAGTAACCAGCATGTACCTGTCGTTCGTCCACGGGCGGTGGGGGTTGGGGAGGGCACGGGGGGGGGGGGGGGGCTCCAGGGGGCAAACCGGCACGAAGCAATTATGGGACGAAATGGGGACGATGGGGCATCCTTGACTAATCGTGATCCGAGTGTGCTTTTTAATCAGATGCCTTAAAGCAACATGCACAGCTACACCAAGGCTTCGCTTAAGAGGTAAACCCAACCCAGTACTAATATCATAACCCAATCATCCAAGTACCCTTACCGTCCTATACCAGCATCCTATGTCTAGCAAAGGTACGTTCCAGTGTCGGTACGTTGTCTTCGATTCGGGTGCCTTGAACGAGGATGTCGGAGTGTAGTCCTGTTGCAGCAACAGCGGTAGCAGCTCGTCCATGCGCTCAAAGCAGTAGCACCTTCGTCAACAGCGGGTGCTATAGTGACCATGAGAAAAGGTGCTACAGTGACCACGAGAAAAGGCCTGGCGGAGCAAAGGTTGCGCTAGTTGTGGCGGGCAAAGATCGGCCACCATGCCAAGATCCTGTACACAGGTCTTACTGCTACGAACTGATGCAGCCGTTTTTGCTTCAATGTGGTAAGATTCCCCACCTGAGACCCGCATGTGACACCCCCACGACAACCCCCCCGTATAATACAGGTGGGGCCCCTAAGATGAACCATAAAAATGAAACAGAAGGGCATATACTAGGGCGTCTAGTATATGAAGCCCCCGTTATGGGTAACGATGGAGGCAAACCTAGGGGAATACAGGGTGCGCAAAAAGGAGCAAGCTATTGGGAGAAGAGTGATGAGAAGCGAGGGAAAACAGAGCAGCACAACAAGCGAAGTGATGGGATGACGGCAGGCAGAACTACGAGGGAAGCAGGGGGGCACCAGCAAAACAATCTGCTGGTGGGGAGGGTGACAGCAGAACAGCGCCTTAGGCTGGGGGATGACGGCAGCGCCACGGCAGAAGCGGGGCAATGTGAAGCAACAGTAGCAGGGCAACAAAAGAAAGGGCGGATGACAGCAGGGCAACGACTTCAGCAGGGTGGACGACAGCAGAGCAACGACTTACTTGTCGCATCGGCTGGCGAGCTCCCTGGATCGGACCTGCGCCAGAATCAGCAAAGGAAGCAGCAGGCAGGCAGGCAGGCAGGCAGGCAGGCAGGCAGGCAGGCAGGCAGGCAGGCAGGCAGGCAGGCAGGCAGGCGGGCGGGCGGGCGGGCGGCGGGCGGGCGGGCGGGCGGGCGGGCGGGCGGCGGCGGGCGGGCGGGCGGGCGGGCGGGCGGCGGGCGGGCGGGGCGGGCGGGCGGGCGGGCGGGCGGGCGGGCGGGCGGGCGGGCGGGCGGGCGGGCGGGCGGGCGGCGGGCGGGCGGGCGGGCGGGCGGGCGGGCGGGCGGGCGGGCGGGCGGGCGGGCGGGCGGGCGGGCGGGCGGGCAGGCGGGCGGGCGGGTGGGCGGGCAGGCGGGCGGGCGGGCAGGCAGGCAGGCAAGCAGGCAGGGAAGCAGGCCAGCAGGGCAGTCATCAATGGATGCACCAAACCACATCCGTTATCTGCATCCCTTGAACAACGGGCTGGTCCCAGGGGGACAAGCAGCTGCCCACCCAGGGGGAACAGAAAGATGTACAAGGGAAGCGCTGGGAGAGGGGGGAAGGGGAAGGGGCAAGTCGTACGCGTGCGCGTGCTTTAACACAAAGCACAACACGGGACGGTGTGCGGAAGTCTAGCCTACCTTAATGAAGTGCTCGATAGCGCATTTTGCGGAGTCGAGGATGGTCATGCCTCCAGCGACACGCTGGTTCATGGAGGCGCTCGTGTCGAGCACGAACACGACGTTCATTCCCACGCTCGATGCTGTATTTACTTGGTGTCTTCTAGACTGTAGAGTACTCGATGGCGTAGGCAGACAACCCGTCGGGCACCACGTTATAAGAACGCTATCTTCATTCCTGCGTCACATTAGAGGTGGCGTCGATCCCTGGACCGCATTATGGACGGGGGTACCATAGTTTGCAGAGCAGGGCGCTTGCCCCAGGCAATTCCCAGAAATGAAGCACTGCAGCTGCATGAACCCGGGAATTGCCCATGTTCCTGACGTTCAATTACTCGTTCAATGTGGACAGCAGGGTGAACAGGCGCGTTACATTTGTCCAGAAAGAGTCGTGCACTAACACAGCACAGAGTCGTCTTATGACGGTTGTCACAAAGGAGAGACTACATGGTTGTCGATTGAACTATCTCATTGGTACGTAGCAGAGGCTCACAGGCAAGCTGCTAGCGCTTGCGCGGAGGAAGCTGCCTTTCACGCTAAGTACTTCTGGTGGGCACTGGGCAGAGTATCATGGCTTAAGTCTCACGGCCAAAAAGACAAGAAAATAATTATGTTGATTTCAGGTTGCGTTGCGCTTCCCTCACTTAGCTCCACTTTATTTATTTTTTATTTTATTTTTTTTAAGATGATTCTCGCCACCAATGCGGAAACGTTTTTCTTGGTTATCGCACGTGCAGCGAAAAGGGCTTTTACAGTAATGAAGGCGTTGCTCTCTCAATGACATAAGCCTTCTTTGGCATGCTCGCGCAACTGTCCTCTTCGCCGGGATTAACGATTGGCCCTTAGTTGGAATATTTAGGAGTAACCTACCAATCTTGGCAAGAGCGGTAGTACATAAATACGAAAACGTTGCGACCGAGTTGGTGTTGTTGTTGTCGTTGTGTCCCACGCCGCAGATGTGCAGCACAGATTCTCGACCTAGTTACAACTTGATACTTTGGCCACCTGAGTGACCTGACCTTGCCCGCGCACAATGGCGCCGTGCACAGATGCTGCTGCCAAGTGGCACCATTGAGTGCAGGGTTTCTCCTGCACTACAGAGTACAGTACTGTAGCTCGGCCGAAGCCTGGCCGAAGGATTAACTTTTTGGCCCCTGAGCCTGCCTGAGCCAGAGTCCGGGAAAAAAGCCTGTGGAATCCTGCGTGCGGGGATGAATAGGATCGCTCTACTGTACTGTATTTGCGGGTGGAAAATGGCAAAAAGATCGTTGATGGCCTCGCGTCCCCCAGCGTGCGCTAGAATGCCTAACAGACCATTAGGCTCAGTGCGCCAAATGTGTCGCTCGTTTCCTGGTACCCTTCCTCAGCCGCGGTAGCGTTTAACCTTACCTGGCGTGGACATGGGCATTTGTATTACGGTTGCTACTTTGACATGGAAAAGGCGTGACACTAGTTGCGTTGGCAAGTCGTTTGCTATTACTCGCGAAGACCGTGGACTGATATCAGGGTCTGCAGGCGCAGAGCAACGATTCGACGTTGCCGCTCAGTGCCTTAGTT
Organism: Mesostigma viride; assembly: GCA_009746045.1. Lineage (NCBI taxonomy): Eukaryota > Viridiplantae > Streptophyta > Mesostigmatophyceae > Mesostigmatales > Mesostigmataceae > Mesostigma > Mesostigma viride. The sequence goes on along the minus strand of RPFO01000103.1, from coordinate 2,072,296 downwards.
GGTCAATCATGAACATATCCGAAATGCATTTTTGTTTTGTTATTATTATTACTCTTTACTTTGTCTTTATTTATTATTGTTCGTATTATTACCATTTATACTTTCTTTTGTTTTTTCTTTCTTTCTTTTTCTTTTTTCTTTCTCCCTTTGTAATGTATACTCCTTACTTATTCTTTTAGCCCCTTCGTGTATGCGTGTATGAGTGCCCTCTTTTCCTTCTTAGCTTTGGTTGTTTGTGTTGGTAGTGGTGGTGGTGTGTGTGTGTATGTGTGTTTTCCCTATCAACCTTTCTTGTTACCCTCTGTCTCCCTCCATGCAGGTCTACCTAGAGATAGCCACGCGGCTCCCGCGGCCTTCGCGTCTTTCCTCTCAGACAACTACCCTAGTCCTTCCACGGCGTTGGATCGCCATGCGTCCAGGCATAGTTGTCTCACTTCATATCCGAAATGCATTCAAGAGGCATATATGAGGAGTCCACTAAGGAGCCAAACGCGCAAGGCAGCGGAAGGACCGCCGCAACACGGAAGATACTGATTGGACATGATTACGAGGAGCAGGCTCCTATTTGTGCTAAATAAGGTTTAGGTAGGGGTCAGGGTACCTTTAGGCTGATGCATCCAGTGTTCTCCTAAGCTACTGCGTCAGGCTGCTACGTAAAATATTACCAGTAAATGGTTCTGGCGATCAAGCGCGTACGAGTAGTTAGCATGTAAACAATGATTGCCTTAACGTAGACATGCTGAACATGGTTCCTATAATAGATTGGCTATTAGATAGGCAGAAGATAGTTCCGATGTATTATGCCTCCACCTCTATTAAGTGAGACAATAATGCCTGGACGCATGGCGATCCAACGTACGCCGTGGAAGGACTAGGGTAGTTGTCTGAGAGGAAAGACGCGAAGGCCGTGGGAGCCGCGTGGCTATCTCTAGGAAGACCTGCATGGAGGGAGACAGAGGGTAACAAGAAAGGTTTATAGGGAAAACACACACACGCACACACACACAACAAAAACAAAAACAACCAAAACTAACAAGGAAAATTAATTGAGAACATATATAACTCCGTTGGGAGCTTATGTAACACATAGCCCTGAGAGGAAAAGAGGGAACGCATACACATTTCAATGCACAACAAGGCTACACATATCCATCACCATTCATGTTCATCATCCTGAAGGACTTGAACACGCGGACAAGATAACGGTAGGCTCGAGCTACCATGGTCCGGAATCTCCCGAATTCTGGCCTGCGCTGGTTGTCTCCTTGATACACACATACACGAAGGGGCTAAAAGAATTAAGAGTAAGAAGTATACATTACAAAGGAAAAAGAAAAAGAAAAAAGAAAAGGAAATGTAAATAATAATAAGAAGAAGAACAATAATAAATAAGAGACAAAGTAAAGAGTAATAATAATTGTCTCACTTCATAACTAAAACAAAAATGGAATAAAGAAAGAGGTCATTGCTGGGATATGGTGAGGCACAGATGATGTTGGAGTATGGGTCAAGAGTTGGATGTTTCAGCTCCCATATTGATGCCCGGCCAGGGGTCTCCTATCCAACAGGGTCTAAAGCCTCGTGCCCAGCCCTCGATGGTGAGAGATTAATTAACTAATTAATTAGACTCGTGCTCCCGTTGGGGAGTCACGGAGCATTTACGGCCCGATGGATGGATGGATGGGTGCAAACAGTCCTAGCTACCGGTCTAATCTATCTACAACAGCTATCTACAACAGCTATCTACAACAGCTATCTACAAAATCTATCAACATCAACTCTACCCTAGGGGATCTGTCTGGCGTGCCTCCCGCGGGTTTGCACACGCGGGCGCTTCCCCACGGGGGAGGGCTCGTTGTCGATCCTCTATGACCTGGGCCCACTTGGCCTTGTCCATCATCTTTTTCCAAATCACGGAGAGGCCTAGGCCCCCCATGTCCTCTACTAGCTGTTCTTTGAAGGTGCGGGCCTTGCGGCGTCTAACATCACGGAGCCCGGCCCACGTCAGGAGGTGCCGGCCAGGCTGAGCTGGTCGCAGTCCCGCGGGGGGGCCACGTGAGGTGTCTACCTGGTTGGTGCGAGCTAGGTGCCCTACGAGCTGCAGGCGCCGGTGCTGGTGATATATGGCATGCCAAGGTACAGGTCCTCATTGCGGACATGAGCGGCATATCCTACTCTGAAAATGGATCGCAGCATGTTGGTGACCGCGCCGTCCAGCTTGCGGGCCAGGTCGGTGGTGAGGGTCCACGTCTCGGCCCCATACGTAAGAACAGGAAGGACGAGGACCTTAAACAGGTCCTGTTTCTCGATCTTGCCAAGGGGCTTGCGCCACAGGGCCCGGTATTGGCGTAAAGCGTGCCTGGTGAGAGATGCTCCATGGATCCCCCCAAGAGGAGAAAGTGATGCCAGATAGTAAGTAAGTAAGTAAGTAAGTACTTGCGTGTCATGCGCAAAGGCATGCCACGGAGTACTATGCTAATCTCATTAGAAAAATAATTACACAAAAGTTTAAACAAATATCGTCTGCATCATCCCCCAACCGTTAAGCACTATAGATGGGGATGCCAGATACACGAGTAAGATCGAGCGAGCTAGAGGGCACGGCGGCACGCTAGCTGGTATCATTGAATATCTGCTAGCTGCTAGAACTGTGCCTATCAAGTGAGACAACTACGGCTGCCTGACTTGTTTGCAAAGCTACAGTTGTCCAGTCCGGCCTGACAGTACAAGTCGTAGTGCTACTAGCTACATTCTGATCAGACACTCCGCAAAGGTGAAAACCTTTGCGTTCAGTGCCAGGCCGCGGAAAACGCGGAAAACGCGATCTGCAAATGAATCCGACCGGAATCGAACTGGGGACCTCTCGCACCAATTTTGCTGACTATAGGACGGACGTCTCCGGATACCATGGCATCGCCAACTTACACCTACAGTCATCCGCAAAAGTTCTCCTGTCCGGGGAGTGATGCAAGCCTTTCGGATTTGGTACTAGATAAATCACTCGGGAACTAGCTACATGTTCTCGTGTCTGTATTAGTTAGAGCATTGTGTTAGAGCGTGTACATGGATTAGAGGGTTTGAGCTTTATGAGAAATTAGGTTTGTTTCTAATTGGCTTCTGTGCTTGTGCAGTGCTGCCATGGAGTGCGTGCTGTGCAGGCCTGCTAAGCATCAATAAGACAAAAAATTTATCACAAAAAAATCGACCTGGTGACCTCGGCATGCATGCATGCAATGCAATTAACCTGCGATACCAAGGTGCTGGTTGTCTTATCGGTAAATTACTATAGGCCTGCACCACCCTGAGGGTTAAATGCTCCACGGCTCCCCAATGCGACCACGTGTATTTCAAGTGAGACAACTATTAATTAATTAATTAATTAATTAATTAATTAGACTCGTGCTCCCGTTGGGGAGTCACGGAGCATTAACCCCGATGGATGGATGGTTGGATGGATGGATGGATGGATGGATGGATGGATGGATGGATGGATGGATGGATGGATGGATGGATGGATGGATGGATGGATGGATGGATGGATGGATGGATGGATGGATGGATGGATGGATGGATGGATGGATGGATGGATGGATGGATGGATGGATGGATGGATGGATGGATGGATGGATGGATGGATGGATGGATGGATGGATGGATGGATGGATGGATGGATGGATGGATGGATGGATGGATGGATGGATGGATGGATGGATGGATTAATTAATTAATTAATTAGACTCGTGCTCCCGTTGGGGAGTCACGGAGCATTAACCCCGAGGGATGGATGGATGGGTGCAAACATTCCTACCGGTCTAATCGATCTACATTGGCTACATACTACATCTATCTAACAGCATTCTGACTACAACGTCTATCTAGGCAGCCGCACGCTGCCCTAGGGGGAGCTATCTGGCGTGCCTCCCGCGGGATTGCACACGCGGGCGCTTCCCCACTGGGGGGGGCTCGGTGTCCTCTATGACCTGGGCCCACTTGGCCTTGTCCATCATCTTCTTCCAAATCACGGAGAGGCCTAGGCCCCCCATGTCCTCGACTAGCTGTTCTTTGAAGGTGCGGGCCTTGCGGCGTCTAACAGCACTGGGCCCGGCCCACGTCAGGAGGTGCCGGCCAGGCTGGGCTGGTCGCAGTCCTGCGGGGGGGCCACGTGAGGTGTCTACCTGGTTGGTGCGAGCTAGGTGCCCTACTAGCTGCAGGCGGCGTTGCTTAATGGTGCTGGTGATATAGGGCATGCCCTGGTACAGGTCCTCATTGCGGACATGAGCAGCATATCCTACTCTGAAAATGGAACGCAGCATGCTGGTGACCGCGCCGTCCAGCTTGCGGGCCAGGTCGGCGGTGAGGGTCCACGTCTCGGCGCCATACGTGAGAACAGGAAGGACGAGGACCTTGAACAGGTCCTGTTTCTCGATCTTGCCCAGGGGCTTGCGCCACAGGGCCCGGTACGGGCGTAAAGCGTGCCGGGCGAGGGAGATGCGATGGTCCACATCAACCGCGCAGCTGGGGAGCAGGCTGCCCAGCAGCTTAACGCGGTCCCGATACAGGACTCGAGAGCCGTCTAGGAGATAGAGGGGCGGCGGTGAGTTGGGGAGCCCAACCGCCAGGGCCTCTGTCTTCTTGCTGACCTCAAGCCCCACTGCACGGGCCATGGATGGATGGATGGATGGATGGATGGATGGATGGATGGATGGATGGATGGATGGATGGATGGATGGATGGATGGATGGATGGATGGATGGATGGATGGATGGATGGATGGATGGATGGATGGATGGATGGATGGATGGATGGATGGATGGATGGATGGATGGATGGATGGATGGATGGATGGATGGATGGATGGATGGATGGATGGATGGATGGATGGATGGATGGATGGATGGATGGATGGATGGATGGATGGATGGATGGATGGATGGATGGATGGATGGATGGATGGATGGATGGATGGATGGATGGATGGATGGATGGATGGATGGATGGATGGATGGATGGATGGATGGATGGATGGATGGATGGATGGATGGATGGATGGATGGATGGATGGATGGATGGATGGATGGATGGATGGATGGATGGATGGATGGATGGATGGATGGATGGATGGATGGATGGATGGATGGATGGATGGATGGATGGATGGATGGATGGATGGATGGATGGATGGATGGATGGATGGATGGATGGATGGATGGATGGATGGATGGATGGATGGATGGATGGATGGATGGATGGATGGATGGATGGATGGATGGATGGATGGATGGATGGATGGATGGATGGATGGATGGATGGATGGATGGATGGATGGATGGATGGATGGATGGATGGATGGATGGATGGATGGATGGATGGATGGATGGATGGATGGATGGATGGATGGATGGATGGATGGATGGATGGATGGATGGATGGATGGATGGATGGATGGATGGATGGATGGATGGATGGATGGATGGATGGATGGATGGATGGATGGATGGATGGATGGATGGATGGATGGATGGATGGATGGATGGATGGATGGATGGATGGATGGATGGATGGATGGATGGATGGATGGATGGATGGATGGATGGATGGATGGATGGATGGATGGATGGATGGATGGATGGATGGATGGATGGATGGATGGATGGATGGATGGATGGATGGATGGATGGATGGATGGATGGATGGATGGATGGATGGATGGATGGATGGATGGATGGATGGATGGATGGATGGATGGATGGATGGATGGATGGATATTGGATGGGTGCAAACAGTCCTACCGGTCTAATCTATCTACATCAGCTACCTACAACATCTATCTAAAGCCAACAACATCACGCTTAGACCCTAGGGGATCTGTCTGGCGTGCCTCCCGCGGGTTTGCACACGCGGGCGCTTCCCCACGGGGGAGGGCTCGTTGTCGATCCTCTATGACCTGGGCCCACTTGGCCTTGTCCATCATCTTTTTCCAAATCACGGAGAGGCCTAGGCCCCCCATGTCCTCTACTAGCTGTTCTTTGAAGGTGCGGGCCTTGCGGCGTCTAACATCACGGAGCCCGGCCCACGTCAGGAGGTGCCGGCCAGGCTGAGCTGGTCGCAGTCCCGCGGGGGGGCCACGTGAGGTGTCTACCTGGTTGGTGCGAGCTAGGTGCCCTACGAGCTGCAGGCGCCGCTGCTTAATGGTGCTGGTGATGTATATGGCATGCCAAGGTAAAGGTCCTCATTGCGGACATGAGCGGCATATCCTACTCTGAAAATGGATCGCAGCATGTTGGTGACCGCGCCGTCCAGCTTGCGGGCCAGGTCGGTGGTGAGGGTCCACGTCTCGGCCCCATACGTAAGAACAGGAAGGACGAGGACCTTAAACAGGAGCCAACTATGCCTAGGACTTTCTAGACTAGATAGCTTAGAGTTAGGTTAGTTCGATTACGCGGCTTCTCCCACCTCCACCCATTAATTAATTAATTAATTAGAAACATAACTCCGTTGGGAGTATCTGTAGCACATAGCCCTGGGAAGGGGCATATGGCCTATAAATCATTCTAGGCTACTGCCTGCAAGGGTGGGAATGTAAGCTACCCTTGCTCTAGGTGCACCAGGGCACCTGCACCCTCATAATCTATCACGCTATGCCCAGCTAAGGGGGAGCATCTCATGTGGGGGAAGATCAGCATGGCTATACAAGAGCTAGGGCATGGCTTCTCGACAGAGAGCATCTCTCTGCATGGCATAGCATGGCTAAATTCTTAATGCAACATCCATGGGAAGTCCCATTATAGGCAGGGCTTGGCTAAATTCTGAAGGCATCATCCATGGGGGCCATTATGGGCGCACATGCGCGTGGGCCACATGCTAGGCTAAGCGCCTAAGCCCGTGACTAATCTACACTACTGGTATATATTCCCTAGTCTGAGGTGGCAGGGGGGGCCTGCCAGGGCTTGTGGTGAACGTGGATGACCGCCCCCCTCCAGTATACCGGCTTCCCCCTTGCGCTCTGCCGGAGCTGAAGGTAGGTCGGCCATAGCTCGCGTCGCCGCTGTTGCAGGGCCAGGGCCAAGTCGTCGTCGAGCGTGAAGCGAGTCTCCGAGAGCTTCTTGCGGCATTTAATAAGGAACGACAGCTTGTCCACCATGTACTTAAAGGTGAGGAGCACGGGTGCCGGGCCAGCCTTCCCCCGCGCGCGGGGGAGGCGGACAGCCGACATGTCCAGCTCACCAGTGAGTAGCATGGGGGCAAAAATGTCGCGCTTAAATGCCTCAAGAAGGCTCGTGGAGGTCTCACCTGCCGGCTGGTCGACGTGCTTGACGATGACATTGTGGCTGCGCCTGGCGATGTCGGCTTCCTCGCGAAGGTCGAGGGCTTGTTGCTTGAGTTGTGCCGTGATGGTGGAGGCCGGTGGTGGAGGTGGTGTGATGCTTAAGCAAGTTCGCCCAGGTGGAGGGAGCATCGCCGGCCGGGCCAGCAGGCGCCGGCTGGGCGGCGATGTCCTTCACCGCCTGGGCGGTGAGGCTGGCGGTGTCATGCAAGCTCTCAAGGGCGGTGGCGGTGGCTTGAAGGCGTTTGTCGAGGTCGAGGAGCTGGGCTTGGATGTCGGCAGTGGAGGCGGAAATGGCAGTGGAGGTGGAGGCGGCGGCGGTGGAAAGGTGAGGAAGTTCAGCAGTCAGCGTGCCACCGATTGCTGCTACGTCGGCAGCAAGGGGGGTCACGTGCTGCTGGAAGGCTTCCGTGAGGATGGAACGGAGGGTGGGGGCGGAGATGGATGGAGCCCAGATCTCGCCGTCAGAGCGCTGGAGAAGGGAGTTGAGGATGGCATGCTGGAGGACGGGGCGGGGGGAGCCGAAAACCATGCTGACGTTGTGCCAGCGACGGCCGTCGGTGACGAGGAGGCGTCCGGTGGCGTGGAGATGGATGCACAGGTCGTAAAGCGAGGCGTAGTCCCCGTAGAAGATGCAGTCCAGAGCATCGGACGGAGACATGTTGGTCCAGTCGTGATCATCGACCTGGAAAGGTTAATTTGAGCCGAGAGCGCGGTTCCGAGGGGCGTGAAGACCCTCCTGTTTTGTCGGCTGAGCGGGCGCGTTTAGGGTCAGGCGATGCCGAGGGCGAGGCATTGAGCCCGGGAGGTTGCTGGGCGACCACCAGTGCACGACTAGTGTCACCGCTGCCTGCCGGGTCTGGCGAAGCTGCAGCCTCAGCTGCCGCATTGTCATGGGTGAGCGCATCCGCCAAACTGCGTTGCGTCGAGGGACGTTTGCTCGTCATATATTGCGTAATAGATTCGGAAAATTATATCAGCATGTGCGTCTTAGAAAGACGAAGCGATAGTGATATTCACGGCTAAATTCGGTGCTCAAACGTGAAAGTTATGAGCTCCGCCGTCAGCCATGGCTACCTCGTGGCTCGTGGCTCGTGGGTTGGGTTCCATCCCATGTTCCCCTCCCACTGAGGACTTGTGCTCACGTCACCTCCACCCATCCAACATGGAATATGTGCTACATGACCTCCCAACGGAGGCATGTTATAATTTAATTTAATTTTTTTTCAACTATCAAGGAGACAACCAGCGCAGGCCAGAAATCCTATAATATGCCTGCATGAACGCACGGCGATCCAAAGCCGTGGAAGGACTAGGGTAGTTGTCTGCAGTGCTTCTACTAAGGGTTTTTGTCATTCGTCAACTTGTTGACTATTTGCCTCGGTACTTCGTCAAATGGTTGACTATTTGCCTCGGCAATTCGTCAAACTGGTTGACTATTTGCCGTGGCGCTTCGTCAACCCTGGGGGGGGGGGGAGGAAGCTTTATTTCTTCATCATTAACTTAAGGTCGCTCACGCCTCACACACGCATGTAATGCATGTGGATAAAACACAATATCACTTGGTGGTTGTTGACAACTGCATTAACTACAGAATAATGACTAGCATCCTTCACAGCTAGGCCAGAGTCAAGTGTGCACAGCACGAGGCCATTAAACAACCATCACCGCTCCTTGCTGTACTGCTTGAGGTACTCCAGTCTCTGCCTTTTCGCTGCTGGCTTTCCCTTGCCCTTCTTCTTCCCCTTCTTCTTCCCTGGCTCGGAGCCGCCGTTATCATCGGCCTTGCTCCTTTCTGTCTGGGCCCCCTCCTCGCCAGATTCCTCCTCGCCAGATTCCTCCTCGACAGAGTTTGAGGCGCTGTCCGAGATGATGCTGACTGGCCGCCATCTTCCTCTTCCTGCGCATTAGACCCATCCTCTTCCTCACGCTCTACTCTCTTGCGTTTGTCGCGACCCTGCCTGCCCTCCTTTTCATCTAAACTGCGGCCTAGGTCGACGATATTTTCCGTTTCTACAATTTCTCCTGCTTGCTTCTTAAACAGAGCATCTACGGTGCTACTCTTGAAACCTGCCAAACCGTTTTTCTTCGACATTCTCTAGCTCATGCGACACTACCTAAACATCGCCGCCGCCATTATCGAAACAATTTCGCATGCAATATTTTATCGCACATGAAAGTCGCCAGACGGCCTGAGGTCGTCACGTAATTAATACCATGATTAATTAATTAATTAATTAGACTCGTGCTCCCGTTGGGGAGTCACGGAGCATTAACCCCGATGGATGGATGGATGGGTGCAAACAGTCCTACCGGTCTAATCTATCTACATCGGCTACATACTACATCTATCTAACAGCATTCTAACTACTACATCTATCTAGGCAGCCGCACGCTGTCCTAGGGGAGCTATCTGGCGTGCCTCCCACGGGATTGCACACGCGGGCGCTTCCCCACTGGGGGGGGCTCGTTGTCCTCTATCTAAATACCATGATTGCCCAGGGTGATTACAGGTAATAATTTTTTCATGCCCTGGTCGGCTCAAGTCCTGCCTTGCTCGTCTTCAGTTTTGGTACCCGAGCATTGTCCTGAACCGTACTGACGTACTGTCTTTCCAAACCAACTCCAACTGCAGCGTACCTAGGATTCAGATGGTACGGGCTGACGGCCTGACGCCGCGCCGCTGGACCTTAGGTCTGGCCTTCAGGACGTAGGTGGTTGACGAATACCCTAAACATTTCGTCAAACCGGTTGACGAACGTCGGAACATACTCGTCAATTGGTTGACGAATTGCCGAGTTGGTTGACGAATGTGGTTGACGAATTGCCCAAAATGGTTGACTATTTTACTACTATTTTCAAAATTCGTCAACCGGTTGACGAAATAGTCCCGTTAGTAGAAGCACTGGTTGTCTGAGAGGAAGGACGCGAAGGCCGCGGAAGCCGCGTTGCTATCTCTAGGAAGACCTGCATGGATCTTGGTTGGTGAAATTGCCTGATATTATCCAAGATTTCAATTAGAATCCATAGCCCCTTTCATGCTTTGATCAGGACATGTCATTCGGTGACATTTACTTTATTGAAAATGATTGAAATATAGGTGCGCGAATTTCATGGCCCATACGGCACCCTCTTTGTGTCAAAGAAAACAGAGATACAGAAGACGGGCATGCCAACAATCAAACACCGCCTTACTTGGCACGCACGCCTGCGCGCATCTACGATTCGAGCACATGCTACTACCGTCTGGATGTGATCACATCCAGGCACGCATCTGCTACTAATAAGGAACATTCGCCTTCCCATATGGGAGGGGGTTCACCTTTTAGGGAAACTAGACTACCGTGTTATTCTTATGGCCCGAAAAGGCAGGCCGATTTTTTCTGTCCAGTCGCAGTTAGCCTTTTTACTCGCTGGCTTTCTAAGAACATTTTCTGGAATGGACGCGACTAGCTTTTCATTCCCAGGACCCCGCCTTGCCTACATGCTCAACCGAAGACCACTGCTGGAAATATTCTCTAGAGGAAATGTCCTACACAGATGCCAGGCGGGGGCCTGCCTCAGCCCCTGTGCATTCCCAACCCAACTCAAATCCCAAATTACGAGACATTCCCCAACAGGTAACTTTGCGCCGCCGCCACATACACCCAACCTGCGAGCCAGCAACCGCCTCCGAAGACCCCCGGGTGAACCTGGACAACCCCTGGACACCCCCCTCCCACACACCGCCTACCACCTCTCCTTGGCTTCCGCACGGCCCTCCGCCGGCGGTGGCCCGTCCCGCCGTGGCCCCTCCCGGTCATCCCTCCGGGGCCCCCCGCCCCAGCGGTCCCCCCCCCCACGCTCCGGGCGGTCCCCCCCGCGGTCGGCGCCCCCTCCGCGCGACCAGCGATCCCCCCCGCGTGGGTCCCGATCCCGGTCCCCAGGGGGGGGCGGGCCCCCCCTGCGGTCCCGGTCCCCGCCCGGGCCCCAACGGTCCCGGTCCGATGGACCCCTCCCGCGGTCCTCCTCTGGACCCGCCACCCGGTCCCGGTCCCCAGGGGGGCCCCCCGGCCGGTCCTCCCGCGTCCACCGATCCCCACCCCCAGCACCGGGTGGCCCGCCTCGCTGCGCTGGGCCACGGTACGGCCCCGAACGGTCCACCCCGCCGCGCGCCGGCCCATCCCTGTCCCTGGGGTCCCTCTCCCTGTCCATGTCCCTGTCGCGCGGGCCAGCATCGTCGCGGCGCGCGCGGTCGTCAGCTGCGGGGGCGCCGCCCCCGGGGGCGACACCGCGACGTGACGGCGGCTGGTAGGCGCCGGACGAGGGCGCCGAGGACGTGGCCGCGGGGGCCGCCGCAGCGGGCTTGGAGGACGACTCCTCGGCGGCGGTGCCACGGGCCCTCATCATCGCCTCTGCCTTCTCGGCGCGCAGCTTGCGCTCCACCTCCTCCTCCTTCTCGCGCTGAATGCGCGCGATCTCCGCCAGCTTCTCCTCGCGCTCCTTCTCCGCAGCGCGCTTGGCCGCCAGCTCCGCCGCCTTGCGGTCCTCCTCGGCCTGGATCTCGGCGCGCACGCGCGCCTCCTCCATCTGCCGGTAGTAGGCCTTGCGCCGCTCAATGTCCCGCTGCTGGCGCCGGATCGCTCGGAGCTCGGCCAGCCGCTCTGCCCTGGCCTGCTGGAGCCGCTCAAACTCCTCCCTGCGCCGCGCCATGACCTGCTTCTGGAAGACAAGGCGCTCCTTCTCGAGCCGCGCGAGCCGCTTCTTCTGCCCATGGTCGGCCTCGTACTGCTTGTGGTGCTCGACCAGGTAGACCTCCCACTGCGCACGGTGGTGTTCAGCGTCCTCGGCCGCCTTCTTCTTCATCTCCTCCACGAGCAGCGGGCGCTCCTCCTCGCGGCGCGCGCGTTCCAAATAGTCCATCGTGCGCGACAGCTTGGCGAGCTTGCGCTCCAGCTCCTGGCGCTCGCGGATCTGCTCGCTGATCGCCTCCTCCATCAGCGCGCGCTTGTCGAGCTTGAGCGGGCCGTCGCCCTCGCCGCCCTTGCGCGACTTCTTGCCCTTGCGGCGCTCCTGCTCCGCGATCAGCGCGCGCGTCTCCTCCAGCTCCTTCTCCTCAATCTCCTTGCTGCGGGCGGTGGAAGGTACATCAGGGGATGACACGATTTATATAGTAGGCACAAATAAGCAAATTCTCCTCACAACTGTTATTTAGTAGGCACAAATAAGCAACTTCTCCTCAACTGTTATTTAGTAGGCACAAATGAGCAACTTCTCCTCACAACTGTTATTTAGTAGGCACAAATAAGCAACTCCTCACAATTCTCAGGCGCGAACTAGGGTGAGTGGTCTACTCCATCTCCTCGCTGCGGGGGAGCTAAGTTAGATACGGGACGGACGATTGACAGGGGCGGACAGGCCATTGGAAGTGTTCTAGTCAATCTCCAAGCTGCGGGGGATATTAGGGCAAAATTATCGTAGGCACGCAAGAGCGGGCATGGATAAGAAGGGACTTCTCCTTCATGTCCTTGCTAGGAATAGGGTGTAACAGTAAGGGTTGGAATGGATCCTTGATAGGCACAAATAGGCAAGGGTAAGCATCCGGATCCAATCTCCTTGCTGGGGAGGGTAGGATAACTAAAAAAATGGGACGATAACATGCCCAAAGGGTAGGCATCACGAAGACGTTCTTCTAAAAACTTCTTCTGCTCCATGCCGATGAGGTGAATTTCGAGAAGGGGCATCCCAGATGGGATAATCCGCGGAAACATAGGCGCACACGTGCGATGGTACGTCCCATTCCTGTTCGTGTGGAATCGCAAGGAAACGAGACGTACCGGATGCGCTCCTCGCAACGCTTCGCCCGCCTATGAAATATGCATGAAAAATATGAAAACCACCCACCATCAACAACAACAACAACCCACGAGGAACGAACAAGGTTCCCACCAGATGTGCTCTCCACACGCACAGGGCACATAGGCCACAGCTCCTACCAAAGCCGCCCCAATGGGCAACAGAAAGGAACCCCCCACAGAAACGCTCCTCACACAGGCAACTACTAGCAGGCAACCCCCCATTACTCCCCCCCCCCCCCCCTCCCCTCCCCCATTTTCAAAAGAAAAAAACACCCACCAGATACGCTCCTCGCGCCGCGCGCTCTCCTAGTGTAATGGGCACATACTTAGTTGTATCGCAACTACCAACAAACCAGCCGCACCCCCGTAACGCGACATACCGGATGCGCTCCTCCTCACGCCGCGCGCTCTCCTGCGCGAGCCGCTTGGCCTCCGCCTCCTCGGTCAGCCGCGCCTGCTTGAGCTTGCGCACCTCCTCCTCCTTCTCCTGCGCGAGCATCTGCCGCTCCTGCTCCTCCTTCTTCTTCTCAATGATCACCTTACGCGCGAGCAGCGACTTGTGCTCCGCCTCCACGGTGGCGCGCGCTGTGTTGAACACCTGGCGGGGGGTGGGAGGAGGGATGATGTAGGGGAGATGCATGTGTGCATGTGCGTGAGTGAGGTGCGCCGTGTTGAACACCTGGAAGGGCTTGGGATTTGGGACGATGTAGGGGATATGCATGTGTGTGTGCACAGTGCAGAACACGTGGTGAGTGGACGACACTGGGATAGTAGGAACTGTGCTGGGGAGGCCCATGTGGGTGGGTGACGGGGAGGGGGAGGGGGAGGGGGGGAGGGCGAGAAGGAAGAGAAAGAAGATAGTGCAAGGCGGGCAAGAAGATAGAACAAGAAAAAGAGAACCCAACGGAATCCGATGAAGCAGAGGAACACCCCCTTCCCTCCTCCCCCTTTCCGTCCCCCCTCAACCACGAACATGCCTTTGCTTTGTGACGGCGACAAACTTGGACGCGTAACAACAACCACGTATTCCCCCCGCACACCTTCCCCTGAAGACATGCAAACGAAACCGCAGCTTTGCCTTGCGCTCGTCCATAACGGACGTAGTGGAGCGCACTATGCTGAATGATACAAGAATGCAATGGAGCAAACTACGTGTTGTATTCTTGAACCACCCTGGCATTGCGCTTGGCGACGGCCTTGGGCACCAGGACCACAGGACGACAACACACAGTCAAGACGCAGCACCCCCTTCTTCCGCCCCATTTAGAGCCATCCCAAACAAACTCTACCTTGGCCTTGCGATCGGCGACAGCCTCAGGCGCAAGCCCCTCAGGGTAGACCATGCGCACGGCCTTGGACAGCCGCTTGGCGAGCACGACGAGGTGGTTGCGCACGCGGTCACTCTCGAGCGCGTGCGCACCAAACTCCACACAGCGCGCCTGGTGGTTGATGCGCATCTGCAGGAAGTTGTAGCGGACAGCGTCCACCACCAGCGCCTCGACCTGCGCAGCGGGTGTGTATGTGGGTGGGTGTGACGAAAGGCAAGGGGTGGCCCCGAATGAGCCACCAGCGCAGGATAGGAACGCTGGGCACGCATGCACAAGCAGCGCAGTAATGAGAAACAACCGCGCCCACCACCGGCGCCTCCACCTGCACGCATGGTTGCGGGTGGGTGTGCCAAACTTACGGGGGGAGGGGGAGGGGAGGGGAGGGGGAGGGGAGAGGGAGGGAGGGGGAGGGGGAGGGGGAGGGGGAGGGGAGGGGGAGGGGGAGGGGGAGGGGGAGGGGAGGGGAGGGGGAGGGGGAGGGGAGGGGGAGGGGAGGGGGAGGGGGAGGGGGAGGGGAGGGGGAGGGGAGGGGAGGGGGAGGGGAGGGGAGGGGAGGGGGAGGGGAGGGGGGGGAGGGGGAGGGGAGGGGGAGGGGGAGGGGGAGGGGAGGGGAGGGGAGGGGAGGGAGGGGGAGGGGAGGGGGAGGGGGAGGGGGAGGGGGAGGGGGAGGGAGAGGAGTGGAGGGCATTGAGGGGAAAATTGGGTGCTCAGAATGTGTGGGTGGAGGCCTGGGTATGGGTGTGATCACCTCCAACTTTGTCAATCTTCATAGCCACAACTACGCAACAAACACGCATACAAGGCGCACCACCTTCCCACCCACTGCCTGCCACTCATCCACCACCCACCTGCCAGCCACCCGCCACCCGCCCCCCAAACGCCCACCACCTGCCCCCCAAACGCCCACCACCCGCCCACCACCCGCCCGCCCGCCCGCCGCCCGCCCGCCGCCTGCCCGCCCGCCGCCCGCCAGCCGCCCACCAGCCGCACGCCAGCCACCCGCTTGCTGGAAAGTCAATAATTAAAATAATAAAATAAAGGCACGGGTACTGAGAAAGCAACCTTCAACCCCTCATACACAACGAGATAGACAATCAAAAAGGACCCCAAGCCAGGGACGAAAGCCCTCCCAGGCCGCGCGCGCCCCCCACCTGCTCGAAGGAGAAGAAGAGGATCATCTTGGACAGGTTCTCGATCTTCATCGTCGCGTACACGCTCGAGACCTGCTGCAGCAGGCGCAGCGTGGTCAGCCGCTCCAGCGCAGGCACGTACTGCTCCAGCTTCAGGTCCTGCACCGGGGACGCCGCTGACATGCCGCCAAACGCAGCGTCCTGCAGCTTGGCCATCAGGGGCTGCGCGCGCGCACACAGGTCCAGCGGGTGGAACCCGGTCTCCAAGAGGGAGTAGAGCTCGCGCACCTCCGTGGGCACGTGCTGCAGGATGCCCTTGGCGAGGATCTCGGAGAGGAGCGCGTTGCGAGAGAGGACCTCGCCTGGGGGGATAAGGGGGGGTAAATGGGGGTGGGGGGATAAGGGGGTAAGGGGGTTGGGGTGCAATTGAGTGGGTGGGGCCTTGCAAGGGGGAAGGGGGGTGGCAGGGGGAGGGCGTGGGAGTCGAGGGGAAAACAAGTGCCCAATGGGCGGGGGGCGGGTAGGGGAGGGTGGGAGGGGGGGGGTCAGGCAGCTAACTAGGCGACAGGTGGGTAACTGTGGCCACCGAAAGGGCGAATGCGACGATGTGGATGTGCGCAGGGGCGGCTAACAACGCTGTCACCGCACTTTTATCACATTAGATTTGGCGTGATACAAATGAGCGGCCGCACAGCAAGCACCACAGTGCCTTCTATACAGCCTAGCCTTGACTGTCGCCACCGTGTCATTTAACAAGCACGCCCAGGCGAATCAAGACAGGATACAGCCACTCCATGCCAACCCATGGCCAACTGCTCCACACCACATGCAACACGGCCAGCACGAACGCCCAATAATATGCAGATGCAAAACAAGGACAGCCACCGCTGGTTGAAAGCATCCCTGCAAAAAAAAATGTCAGGGCGACCTGGCGCCACTTAGCCAGGAAGAGCCCAACCCACACGCTGCACCGCGTGGGAACATGAATACTCTATATACCCAATTCTCTATATACCCAAATCTCTATATACCCAAATCTCTATATACCCAAATCTCTATATACCCAACACTCTATATACCCAATACTCTATACACCCAATTCTCTATATACCCGATACTCTATATACCCAATACTCTATACACCCAATACTCTATATACCCAACACTCTATACACCCAATTCTCTATACACCCAATACTCTATATACCCAATACTCTATATACCCAATACTCTATATACCCAATACTCTGTATACCCAATCGGGGGTACTATCACGATCTTTTCACAATATAAAACGTCATGAAAAACTAAGGGGGAAGAACGGGCTTGGGGGGGGGGGGGGAATCGGCAGGGAATCGGCAGCACAAGGGCTCAGGCAGGCATATCAAGGAGACAACCAGCGCAGGCAAGAAATCGGGAGAATCCGGGCAGGCATATCCCCATTCCGGGCGGGGGGGGCGGGGGGCACAGTTTAAGCAGGGTACTCCCGAAACATGGTGCAAACGAATTCTATGCACACAAAACACCCGCTTTCGTCTCAGATGTCTGCTGTGCATCCCAGAAAACATCCTGCATCGCTACATTTCTCACCATCCTTGACGGCGTCACCACATTCTTTGCTGATACCATCACGCGCCACGGCAACTTACACCTCAGCCAAACTCTGTGATGTCCGCATTCAGGACTTACACCCACCGGGCTCAGGGTAAGGCCCAAGTAACATCGCCAACTAGTCGACTATCCATCGCAACACCACAGCCACAACGATAACCCCTTGCCCCCTGACTCCCCCGCCCCCACCCACTTGGGCATGACGGACAGTGCCAGCATACACACATGCATCATGCCTGTGGTCACGGTAAGCGTTGGGTCACTTTGTTGTACAGTGAACAGCAACAATCCTCGCGACCCCCTCTATACCAACATCATCCCCCTCAGCCCCCAGCCCAGCCCGGCCCAGCCCAGCCCATACCTCACCTTACGGCACACAACAAATCTCAACCCCTGCCTCACCTGCGCCGCGCTTGACACGCAACCCCCCCGCCTAGATCCCCGTGTGTCTTGACAGCGCTTGTGTTTACAGCGTCCAGCCAAAGGGTCATGTACCCATGTCATTGTCCATCTCCCCCCCCCCCCCCCCTCACACACACTACACCTCGTATACGTATATATACAGGTAGCATACATACTGGTAGCATATATCCTGGTAGCTTCTGGGCTTTCTTACTTTCTGTGTTCCGCGGAATATCAGATTTGGGCCGCTAGCGTTTTCACGTTTGTTGCTTTTTGATCTGACGACAATATATACAGGTGCACAGGTGCAGATATCGATAGTCAGCTGCCACCCCTCATCTGCGTCGTGCTTGGGGTCTAGCGAAAAATCCCCCACCCCTTTCTTGGAGCTGCGGCAGCCCGTGCCGCCCATAGGTCCATCTGGGCACGTGACATCTACGCACTGGGCACCACACGGATGCCTCCCACACACACACCTGCGTCGCGCTTGGGGTCCAGCGAGAAGCCCAGCAGCGCAGCCATGCGGATGTTGCGGTCCTTGTCCATCTCGAGCTCAAAGTGGTGCGCGCCGTGCTTGCGGTCGTAGGGGGGGATGGAGAGCGTCGCCAGCAGCACGCTCGACGCCATCAGCTGCAGGTCCTTGGCTGTCAGGTTCTTGTTGAAGCTCTTGGAGAGGTTGTAAAGCTTGTACCACGCGTAGCCGTGGTATAAATAGCTGCCAGAGACCCAGAAGATCTTGGTCAGCTTGGCGTAGTAGGTCGCCATCATCTGCGGCTTGGGCGACTTCTTGACGAGCGTCAGAAGGCCGTGGATGTCCTCAATCGAACGGAAGGCCTCCTGCCAGAGCTCCAGCTCGGTGGCCACCTTGAGCTGCTCGAACCGGGTCTCCAGGTACAGGTTCAGGGACTCGGGCTGGGTCAGGTCGGTCCGGTCGCGCTGGTCGCGCTGCTCGCGGTACTTGTTCAGGTTGGCCAGGTGGGAGCGCAGGATCTCGCACAGGCGGCGGAACTCGGTCGTGCGCTTGTACTGCAGGCAGAAGTGGAACGCGCGGTGCGCGGTCATCGCGTACAGCTGTTCCAGCTTGGAGTTGTTGCGCAAGATCTCCAGCACGGTGCGGTAGGTCTCCCACAGGAACTTGAACCAGGGCGTGACCAGCTCGCGGTCCGTGCGGTCCGACTCCTTCTCCCCGCTCACGAAGCTGAGCATGAGGTCCTCGGGCCGCTTCTCGGCCTCCAGGTCGTCTACGTCGATTTTGACCTCATCCGCCTCCGACTGAGCCCGCTCTGCCCTCTCGTTGGACAGCTTCAGAAAGTACTTTATGACCTCCTCAAGACTACTCACATTGACCTGCTGGCAGACGATGCGGTATTGTATGAGCCCATCCTTGGCGAACCGCCCCTTGCGCATGTCCACGCACAGCTCCACATACTTGAACATGATCTTTTCCAGCGTCTTCTGCCATGTCCGGTGGCGCTTAGAAGTAATGACATCGTGCAAAGCCTGCAGGGCAGCCTGCTTCTGCCCCACATGAATCAGCTCCTCCGCCCGCTTGAGGGCATTCTCCGGCTTTGCAAACTGGGACATCGGGAATCGCGACATGGTGGCGTCCACGCTCGCCCTGCTCCTTCTGCGCGAGAAGACGCAGGGCAGACAAACCGCAAGCCGGCTAGGCTACCGCCTAAATGACTAAAGCGTGTATCTACCTTCCCTGTCTTGCCTCGCTAAAAAGCTAAAGAGGCAATGCCCCAAAGCGTGGTGCCACGGCGCACCGAGCACGGCGGCGCGGCGGGAACCTTACTGCAAGGGGCACGCACGCACCTTTGCCCCGGGCTGGGCTGCTGGCAGCGCTCGGAATGGCAAAGGAACCCCCTTCGCGGCAAAATTTGACTGCCGGCCCGTACGTGCCGACCTAGCGCGCAGGGCCGGCAGACAAGGTCATCTGCCAGTGACCTCAGGGCTCCCCGCATCTGTACTGTTGTTGTGGCAGGTGACCGGATAAGTAGGGAGCATTCTGCAAGAGTCTGCAAGGCTCCATGTGTGGGCGGTTCCGCTTACGGCACTGTAGAAGCAAGGCTCCATGTCTCGCTGCTCCTCTGGGGCTACTCCTTGTTGAAACGTTGTTTAACTAAGCGGAACCGCAGACAAACGTTGTTTAACTTCCCGTACGTCAGGCAGTGGCTGGTGGCCTGGTGCTGAACTTAACAGCGCCGATCCTGCTGCTCAAGAACCTGATGGCCTGCACGAGCCTGGACGAGGCCTGGAAAAGCCTGGAAACCGAATGTGGCAGACTGACGAGCCGGCCATACCCAGATGCTGTGGAAATCAGTACAAGTGTTGGCTCTGCTGCTTATGTGCGGCCTGCGATACAACAAACAACAACAACAACAACAAGAAGAACAAGTGTCGGCATCCACAGTCGGTCAGTAAGTACCCACGCCAGTATGTACCTAGTAGATCACACGGGCGAAAATTCTTAGCCTGGGTTGTAAGTAACCGTGGTGCCTAGTTCGATGTGCCAGTGGCCACTTGATGACGCTTTGCGCGGGTGCTGCCCCATGTACAACACCCGTGTCTCGCAACTTCCTTGCCTTGATCACTGCAGGCTGGCGACACACGCGCGGCACGTGCTCTGCTCCTGCCCATGGTTGTCAACTGCTCCCAGCTCCGGACCTAGGAAGGCGTTTTCCTTGAAGTAGCTGCCAATTCAGAAATGAACGTTACGTTCCTATCATAGCCACCCACGTTCGGCATGCCCCGTGAAATAATGGGTGCTCCCTCGTTGTTAGACAACACGGATGCCGGTGTGGCTGCTGCCATCAGGGAAAGAATACCGGTAGGTACATGGCAAAAATGGGGTCGGATAGTGTGAAATATATTAACTTTGAGTATTGTTTATCATCATGTCATCAACGTCTATAGACCAGGCGGGCACGATATACGAACCCCTAATTATGACATCGGCTGCAGAACCCGGCATGGCTGCTGTCGACGACCGAGACTCCGATGACGGTAGTACGAATGGGTTTGATGTCACCACCAGCAATGATGTGACTATTATCAACGCGGATGCAGAAGAAAGGGAGCACTCCACGCTGGTGCACGTTCCGAAGGTGGGTTGCAAACAAAGATTAGCGTCACATCCCGAGTGTACTGCCCGGGCGCTTAATTAGTTGCCATGTCAGCTACTGCTGTCGGGGCCTTTTGTGTTGCCCTGTCCGTATCTTTTACAGCGTCAACGGATCTTTTCTCTTCTTGCAATGGTTTGTGATGTCGTTTGTCGTTTCGGGTATCCGGTAGGTTGAGTGTTTCCGCAAGGCCCACCGTCGCTGGCCACCCGGGCAAACGCGCACGGCGAATGCCTTCAGTGTCCCGTGATAAGAGGAAGATTGGAATAGGATGTAGTCTTACCCCTTCAACCCCTCCCCAAGACCCCCAACACACACCTTCACGCCCCTCCCCCCCAACCGCGTTTGTCCCCAACTCCCACCCAACCCGGCTTCTCCTTTCCTCCCTTCCTCCTTTCCTCCCTTCAAGTGGCATTTGCCCACATTGAGCTAAGCGTGCCTTGGTTCAATGTGCCTTGGTGGAAGTTGTGCCACCCAACGTATCGTAATGTGTAACAACAACGGTATCGTAATGTGTAACAACGACCGTCGTAATGTGAAACAACAACCGCGTCGTAATGTGTAACAACAACCGTATCGTAATGTGTAACAACAACCGTATCGTAATGTGTAACAACAACCGTATCGTAATGTGTAACAACAACCGTCTGCGCGGGTTTGTGGTCGTATTGGATGTATAAGGTCGATCGTGTCTGCGGGTCGTGCTCCTGTACGGTGCCTGTGTGCTTCTCATGTCGCTGTCATGGCGCGTCCTCCTGTTAACCCTACCTATATAATAAGCAAGTACCGCAGCTCTTCTACTTGTATCATATCCCAGTTTTGATATCACTTTCGTCTGGTTGCCCTATCCGCCTTATGTAAACATGCACCGTGGATGTACCCGTCTGGGTACCATGGGGGTGTTCGGTGGTCCTACCGCGAGAGTCTGGCCGTGGGCTATGATCCAGCCATCAGCGGGTAGTAGGCTGTTATTTGGGGTGGTAGGCTGCTATCTGTGTCATAGCAGTGCTCAGGTAAGCACCTTGTTCTGCCACA
This sequence comes from Mesostigma viride, assembly GCA_009746045.1. NCBI lineage: Eukaryota > Viridiplantae > Streptophyta > Mesostigmatophyceae > Mesostigmatales > Mesostigmataceae > Mesostigma > Mesostigma viride. Next base: position 2,050,504 of record RPFO01000103.1, on the reverse strand, counting down.
GGAGGACGGCTGGTGCACCTTGTCCATCTCCCGACTTCCTTTGTGATCATGCTGATTTCTTACTGGCGTCCCCCACCGGAGGATGGCCGGCACAAGTAAGTGGATCAGGATTAGACCACAAGCAGCTTCTCTCAAATCATGCCCAAATCCTTCCTATTCCTTGCATCCATCACCCTACAGGAGGACGGCTGGCGCAAGATGGCCGCGTATGTAGGCCCCGGCTTTCTGATCGCCATCGCCTACGTGGACCCGGGCAACTGTGCGTGTCCCGAACGGTTCTTGGCCTGTCTACGTACTTGTTCGCAACCTGTTCCGGGCAACTGTACCTGTTCCGATTTTGTGCAGCAGCCAACCCTGGGCCCCCCTGTCTGTTGCTCTACTCTGGGGAATCGCCTGTCAGGGACGTAATCTGTTCTGTAATGAGATGAGGTATTGTAGCGTGTCACTGCTATCCTTTACAGGGCCTAGCGGTGGCGCGCTATCTTCAGTGCACCACAGCGGTGCACCGGTGGCGTGCTTTCCGTGGTCAAGGTTTTTGCTGTATGTGTGGTTGAGATTCAACCAATCATTCGTGTAGGTATAGCGCCCTTGGCATGGAAGGTGTTGCAACGGTTGTGGCTGTAGAAAGTCTTATGGACTGCTTGCCATGCGGGGCCACGTTGTTCCGCTGCCATGCGCAGACTGACTTCCGTGCTGCCCATACTCGGTTTGGTTTCACTGACACTGACACTGACACTGACACTGACACTGACACTGACACTGACACTGACACTGACACTGACACTGACACTGACACTGACACTGACACTGACACTGACAGTTGAAAGTGATCTCCAAGCGGGGGCGCAATACAAGTATGAGGTATGCTGGCATGTTTGAATATGGCAATGGCGCAATACAAGTATGAGGTATGCTGGCATGTTTGAATATGGCAATGGCGCAATACAAGTATGAGGTATGCTGGCATGTTTGAATATGGCAATGGCGCAATACAAGTATGAGGTATGCTGGCATGTTTGAATATGGGAATTGCGCAGTGCAAATATGAGGTATGCTGGCATTTTTGTATTGGGCAGTGCAAATACGAGGTAGTGGGCCGTGTTTGCACAACGCGCAACTGAGGTAACGGGCCGTATTTGCTGGTCCTGGGAAAGGTGCCTGGCAGGCGTATTCGGTTGCAGCTTGGTTGATGGTTTAAGGCCGTGTCCTTTTCCTTCTGTTTTTGTCAAACGAATCCAACAGCCCCGCTCTGCTCTTTGTTTAGATGGGGGAGAGAAGGAATAAGGGACCGTCAGTGCCGTGAAACATGGCACAAACAAGCCCCGCATGGGTGGGGGGCGGGATTACCTCCCACACTGTGGCGCTGTGAAATACTTATTTGAGCGTATTTGTTCTCTCCATGCATACCCCAGTTGTATGTCGCATTAGATTGTAGAATGTAGTAGGTACCAGGTAGTAAGGAGTAGGTAGTAGGTAGTAACGCGTAGCTAGTAGGTAGTAGGTAGTAACGAATAGGTAGTAGTCGATATTATATAGCCCTACATACTCGTGCCCTGCATGATTCCCCCTCCCCTCGTGACTGCGTCCCTCAGTCACCCTACGTTGACCCCCCAGAACCCTGCATCATCCTACTGGCTACCAGTAGCTGGCAATGACCTCCGTCTCGCGTCCCCTGTGGGCTCCGGACGCATCGTACTATAATGGAGACATGGATATTATAATGCAGATATTCTATTTCTGGCCTGCGCTGGTCGTCTCCTTGACATCCTATTCTCACGCACTACATTGCACGCATCCCATGCTCACGTACTATATTGCACGCATCCTATGCTCACGTACTATATTGCACGCATCCTATGCTCACGTACTATATTGCACACATCCCATTCTCACGTACTATATTGCACACATCCCATTCTCACGTACTATATTGCACGCATCCCATGCTCACGTACTATATTGCACGCATCCTATGCTCACGTACTATATTGCACACATCCCATTCTCACGTACTAAATTGCACACCTATCCTCACGTACTGCCCTGGCTCGTAACCAGCCCCGCCTTCCTCCCTTGGCGCCAAGCAGGCGGTCACCGCCACCTGCCTATTTGTCACTCTCCGCTGATCCCACGTCGCTCATCCTCCTGGCCCCACATGTCGGCGCAGCATCGCCTCTCGATTGTGTCCCCCTCTAGCTCCAGGTGGTGCGCCCGCTCCCAGCTCACATCCCATCCCGCTTGGATCTTATACGTGCGCCACGTGCGCCCCTTAGCGCCACGTACGCCCCTTAGCGCCACGTGCGCCCCTTAGCGCCACGTGCGCCCCTTAGCGCCACGTGCGCCCCTTAGCGCCACGCACGCCCCTTAGCGCCACGTGCGCCCCTTAGCGCCACGTGCGCCCCTTAGCGCCACGAACTCCCTCGGGCTAAAACACCCGCCGACAATGGCTTGTAGGATCCTGCCCCCTCCTCTAACCGCAGTTTTGGTCCCTCACCTTCGCGTCGCGCCGTGTTTGCGTCGCGTCGTTCTGCCCCGTGCTTGTCTTGTGCTGCGTCCCCTTTGCCCCATCCCCTGTCCGCATTGCATGCGCCAGCTGTTGTGGGTCCTCCTGTGGGCGTCGGTTGGGGGCCTCATCCTGCAAGCGCTGGCTGCGAATCTGGGAATCGTGACAGGTAACAGCATAACGCGGTTGATGCTGTGACAGGTGACCGCACAGATTTATCTGGGGATTGTGACAGGTACCAGCACTAGGCTTCGCAAGGGCGAAAGGGGGTAGGATCGCCTAGTTCCGGCATGGAGCTATCGACGTTGTAACAGGTGAAAGCACCTAATCCTGTGATAGCCCGGCATGCAGCTGTGTGAGGCCTAGCGGATTTACATGGTGGTGACAGGCAGCCGTTTACGGACCAGTCGTTTCTCATGTTGACAGGTACGAGTAGTTGGCTGGGCATGGTGGTCACCATTAAAGGTGGGCTTCCATTCTAGGGAAGGATGTTGTTTCTTTTGCCTCCCACCCACCCACCCTTGCAAAAGGGGGTAGACTAGGGGCACAGCGGCTGTGTCCTGGCCCTGCGAAGTCACCTAGTGTGCTCACCATAGCGTCCGGGTGGTCGTGTTGCCATCTGGTAGGTAAGTCCGTGTGATTCCACCGTACAGAGCTAGTGCACATCTGCAGTAAACTTGGTGTTTTGTGGTGATGCATGCAAAGCAAAGCAAGGCCAGAAATGGATGGAAGGTTCTGGTTTTTGGCATGGACCTATGTTTGGAAGCTGTACTGCCCTGTTTGCCATCCCCGGCTTTTTTCTTGACGCTTTCCTGCTTATTTATCCCCTGGTTGTTTGGTTCGAAAGTTTATCGTGTTTGATTAACTTTGACTACGGCCATTCCAATAGCACCATCCTATATATACGCTGTAGGTGTGGCATGTGTTGACGCTGTTGGTGTGGGCATACTACTTTTGATGCGTAAGCGTACGGAGATGTCATTTTACAATTTACCAAGTGTAAGTGCCAACGGCTACGCTATCGGCTTGTCAGATTTATGTCGGTATCGCCCACCATTACAGCCTCCATGGACTCCTTTCCCCCAATCCCCCCGCCGCAACACCCTCCCCCAACCCCAACCCCGACCCCACTCGCTCCCAGCTCTCTCATGAGTGGTTACTCGCGCTGCTCATTCAGTACGTCCAACACTACACATCCTGCCAATGCTAATGCTATCGATACCAGCCATACTGCGAGCGAGTGCTGATGGCTTGTGTACAAGTCCTGTCTGACCTGTCCGCCTGCGTGCATCAGATAGTTGCCTTGCCTTGCGTGCGGACCGTTAGTTAACGCCGCTGGCCCCCCACCCCCCTCTGCTTGGCCCCTAACCCCCTCCGCTTGCTCCACACACCCCTCCCCTTGCTCCCCACCCCACACACCTATACCACACACACGCCGTCCCCTTCACATGCACACGCACATTCACGCCCACACACACATGAATGGCCCCATTATACGCCAAACGTCACCATGCAGGCAAGCACCTGGCCCAGCACTGCCGGTCCGAGTACCCGCCCTTTGTCAACCTGATGTTGTGGCTATTCGCGGAGGTGGCTATCATCGCCAGCGACGTTCCCGAGGGTGAGTGCTCATTTTACTCTTTTGAATACCGCCGTCTTCATGCCTAGTCGCCATGCCTATGGTCGCTGATGCCAGCACCTTCATGCCTAGTCGCCATGCCTATGGTCGCTGGTACGACTGTCACCAGTATCACGTTCCGCGTGCGTTTGCTTCTTCATGTTGTTCAGGAGTTGTACGGATGTGCTCGAGTGTGGTTGTTGGGATGAGCGGGATGCTTTTACACTTCTGGCACACAAACGCCATTTGTCACCCGTATGTCTTCTCCCCTTTACCCGCCTTCCCATCCCTCCCTCCCTCACACGCATCCATTTCAGGAAATGGCGTCTTGGCTGCCGCCTGGTCTTGTTCTTTATTTCTCTGGCCCCCGTCTTCCTTGCACGCACTGAGGCCCCCCCCCCCCCCCTCCCACACACACACAGACCAACAACACACCACAAAACACACACACGCACCCCCCACCCCCCCACACAGCACACACCACACACGCACACATAGACCGCACACATGGACACACTCTCAGGAAACAGCACCAATCTTGCAGCCACCACCCTGACCTGGTTATCGTGGTCCCCAGCCAACCTTCCTCCTCATGCGCACGCCCACCCGCCCACCCACCCACCCACCCATTCACCCATTCACCCACTCACCCATTCACCCATTCACCCACTCACCCACCCACCCACCCACCCACCCACCCACCCACCCACCCACCCACCCACCCACCCACCCACCCACCCACCCACCCACCCACCCACCCACCCACCCACCCATTCACCCACTCACCCACCCACCCACCCACCCACCCACCCACCCACCCACCCACCCACCCACCCACCCACCCACCCACCCATGCACCTGTTGCGAACGCGGACCTATTCACCCGGACCTATTCACCCATTCCTTAGACACACCCATTCACAACAACCATTCCCCTAACGCTTTCCCTCCTCCCCCTCCTCCCCCTCCTCCCCCCGCGGCCTCCCTCCTCCGGCCTCCTCTATTAAAATCCTGCAGTCATAGGGTCGGCGTTTGCTCTTCAGATGCTCTTTGGCCTCCCCCTGTGGGCGGGCGTGCTGGTGACCGGCTTCGACACGATGATCGTGCTGGCCATCCAGCGCTACGGCATACGCAAACTCGAGTTCCTCGTCTCGGCGCTCGTGTTCGTCATGGCCATCTGCTTCTTCATCGAGCTGGGCCACAGCAACCCGGACATCAAGGCGGCGGTGGAGGGGATCGTCGTGCCCAGGGTCTCGGATACGGAATCCACGCTGCTGGCGATTTCCATCATTGGCGCTGTCATCATGCCGTACGTGCTTGGATAATGATTGTGGTAGTCGTCGTGATAGTAGTTATTAATAATAATAACTAGAAGAATGATGCCAAGTGCATGCCGTGATCATGCAATATGTGCTGCGCTATAATAATAGCAATAATAGCACAATAGTACAATAGTCTTAATAACCATATTGCTGATAACTCCACGGCCCCGTTGGTCAGCCAGGGTGGATAGTTGCCCATCGCAACCCCCCCCTACCCCACTCCATAGTGGCAGTCATGCTCCACCAATACAGTCGCTGCGCCTCCCTGCCACACTAACCACACCACCACTTCCCCATCACGGAGTCATTTGCAAGCTTTCCCCTTTGCTTTCTCTTGTTCAAACCGAGCATGAATGTCACAGCAACGCGCTTGCCACGGGAAGAAATGTAGTTCCTGTCCGTCATTTTGGCTGCCAGGTGTCAAGTAAGCCACCGACATACAGGATGTGCCGGCTGCCATGCACGACCTGCACCACCCCTTATCAAGGAGACAATTATACCTATAAACTGCCTCCCTCGTCTGTTCTCAATCAGTCCTCATCAGTCCACCAAGCCATAGACCTTATCTTCCCCACACTCCACCCCTCGGCCAGAGACAGCCCGTGCCGCCACCCACAGGGCTTTCCTCACATGCTGGTTCTCGCACCGTCCACCTCTTCATGACCCCATCTCCCCACCTCTTCATAAACCCCTCTCCCCACCGCTGCTGCTGCTGTCCTGGCCATCTGCCAGGCACAACCCGCACCTCCACGGATGGTATCTTTACTCACCCTTGACACGTCCATCATCCACTGTTCTCCCCCCCCCCCCCCGCCCCCCCCACCTTGCACACACACCCGCCCCTTAACCCCCTCCACCTTTGCAGCTTACTCACTCATCCGTGCTGACACTCCCCACCAATCGAATAACCTTCTGTACCCCACCCCACCCTATTCCTCATCCACCAATCTAATAACCTTCTGTACCCCACCCCACCCTATTCCTCATCCACCAATCTAATGACCTTCTGTACCCCACCCCACCCTATTCCTCATCCAGGCACAACCTGTACCTCCACTCGGCGCTCGTCCTCTCGCGCCGCACCCACCGCACCAAGCAAGGGCTGCGTGCCGCGTGCCAGTACTCCTTCGTCGAGTGCTCGCTCGCCCTCTTCATCGCGTGGCTCATCAACCTCGCCGTCGTGGGCGTGGCCGCATCAGTCTGCAGCTCCCCCACCCTCGCGCCGGCCGATGCGGCCAAATGCGCTGACCTCAGCCTGCACAACACGCCGTTCCTGCTGCGGGTGCGTGAGGACCCGCGCTGCTTAGAGTCGGACGAACAAGAGTGAGGATACGCTTTGGTCACCTGTGTCTGAATCACGACACGGTTGGCACACACAACACGCCGTTCCTTCTGCGGGTGGGCATTGGCCCACCGCAAGTGAGATTGGTTAGACTAAGACGTTGGTTCTGTTAAGACAAACTGACAAAGTTCCTGCTGGGCTATAAATAAGGACCCGCAACCCGCAACGCTGTGAGATTCTTGTGACGTGAGACGTTGGTTCTATCAAGGCATTTTTCTGGGACGGGTGGGATGTTTTTAGAGCTTTCGAAGACCCTGTCTAGTACTTGACTTTGACGTTCTTTGCATGCACACGCACATTACCCGCGGCTCTGAACGGGTTAGCATGGTGACGCCTACGTGTGTGCTGTTGTGATGCTAACGCCGTTAGCAGTGGGGATCCGCTGTACGAGTCCTTGATGGGGGCACTGTGGAATGTGCCTTGCTTCGACGTTGGTGCATGAGACGCCCTTCGTGCTCTTCTCTTCCCTGCACCGGCACTTCCATCGTAATATGCCCTGTCTCTCAAACTTTTTTCCAATCTGTTTAGTGTCCTTTATGTATGTTCCCTCGATGCCACATCGCCCTCAACCATCTGTCCCCTCCTCCCCCCCCCCCCCCCACACACACACGCCAAATATTCCTCCTTCGCCCCCGCCCTCCCACCCTGGCAGAACACCCTGGGCCACGCGAGCGAGAAAGTCTTCGGCATCGCCCTGCTGGCGTCCGGACAGTCGTCCACCCTGACGGGCACGTTTGCGGGCCAGTATGTGATGGCCGGGTTCCTGGACCTGCGTGTGGCCCCCTGGCTCCGCAATATGATCACGCGGATGGTGGCCATCGTGCCCTCCCTCGTCGTCTGCCTCGTGGCGGGCAACGACGGCGCGGGGCGGCTCATTATTCTGGCGTCCATGGTGCTCAGCTTCCAGCTCCCGTACGCGCTGCTCCCCCTGCTCAAGTTTGTGAACAGCGAGGGGAAGATGGGGCCGTTCAAGATCGGGCCCAAGGTGCGTGGTTTCATCTGTTTCTATTTTAAAATTTTTGCGCCCCCTGCGACCTCTCACTCTTGCCCGATTTGTTTTTCACTCACTTTTGTCCTGTAAGATGGGGCCGTTCAAGATCGGGCCCAAGGTGCGTTTTTCATTTGTTCTATTTTGAACTTTTATTCCCCCGTTGTGCTCATTTTCAGGGGAGGTGCCTCGATAGCCGCGCTGTATCTGTGCCCATCTGTTCTGTTAACAAAGTTCTTGGACGATGGGGCTGTTCAAGGTCAGGAGCACGGTGCGCCTATCTACTTTTTTTTTTCTTCTGCCTGTGTTGTCCTAATGAAGGAGTTCTGTAAGTTCATGTGCCGTCCAAAGGAAGTCTGCGTCCATATTGGGGGTGGAGCTGCCCATTTAACGGACCATGTATTGCCCCCCCCTCGTGTTGTAGACAAGTCCCATAGATCGGGGACGCACAAGGTGGGGGCATGGTGCGCCTGTTGTTGGGTTTACCGCCTGTGTTCGCCCCCTTGTGTTCAATACCCTATTCATTGTAGGTGTCTCGTAATGTGGAGCTTTTGATGAGAAAACTTTGCTACGCCTTCCTTGGCTTTCAGCCCTGATTCCTCCCTCCTCCTGTCTAAAGTCTGTCAGACAGGTGTTCCACAAATGGTTCCTGTCTGCTGTGCCATCGGCTTTCCCGTAACCTGCCTGGCCAGGTGTTTCCCGTAACCTGCCTGGCCTGACTGGGCTTGACGTGGCCTGGCTGACCGTTTCGTTGGTTCATAACTGCACACCCCACGTCCCTGCCTCCTCAGCTCCACCATGTCATCTCAATTCTATGATTTTTAACTTAATCTAGCTTAACTTAGTTAGCTAAATGTTATTTCCTTGCCACTCTTCTCTTACTTGCCACTCTTTCCGCACTTGGCAGTGGTAACTTTATTACCTTGCCACAGGCAGCTGGGGTTCGCCCCCAGCTCGGTCCCCCTCCCGCTTCCCCTGTGCCTGACCTCAACCCACACCCAATAATCCATCATCGCAATTATTATTGATTTTATTATTATTATAACTAACCCTTGCGCGGTCTTGAATGGATGAATGCGCGTTCATGGCGCCCCGTGTTCCTGGCAGATGCGCGTCGGTACGTACGCCATCACCGTCGTCGTAATCCTTGCAGACCTCTTCCTCTTCTTCTCCGCGATCTTCTCCTACCAGCGCGGCGGCGACAAGCCGCGCGCCGCGGTCGCACTCCTCACCGTCCTCGCAGTCACCTTCTCCGCCTTCTACATCTCCTCCCTCGTATACCTGGGCCTGCGCAAGGACACGCGCGTCACCTTCACGGGCGTGTCCTCGGTCGCCGGCGACGAGAACGGTGACACCGAGCACCCCTGGGACTGCGCGGAACGGGAAGGGGGGGGCTGGGACCCTGCGGGCGACGGCCTGCCGCCGTCCAACCCGATGGCGTACCACGTGGTCAAGGAGGACTCGTATGGGCGCGCACCGCAGCCAGAGTCTTAGCCGTGTGGGCGTGGAAATAGGGAGATTTCACGCGGGACGTTCCACAGAGGCAGGGGAGTGGGGAACAAAACCGTCGTGGACCATGGTCGGTTGTGAGCGGAAGATTGCCGCACGACGGCCACAATTATTGAGCCTCAAACGCTCCAATCCATTCCCTTTAATAGGAGTCGCCCCGTCCGATGCCCCGGCAAAGCGCGGACGCGGATCCCGCGGGCGGAGAGGCTGCGTGCCACGCAGCTGCCCGTGCTGGGCACAGAGGGCCAGCCCGCAACATCAGCGACTCCGCTACCACAATTCAGACTCACGTGATGTGCTCTCCTGCAAGATCATATTGGGCTCGATTTGTTTTTGGGGGCAAGTCGGCGCGAACCGGGGCTGACAGCTTGGCGCGCCGACCCGCCACCAACCCCACCGGGTTCTTTGCATTTCGGGTCCTGCTTTTCCCATGGGTTTTCCAGCCCATCCTTTGGGATATAGTAGCAGACAAATAATCTCCTTGATAGTAGCAGACAAATAATCTCCTTCAGAGCCTTATTTTTAGGTACAAGGATTGATAAGTGATAACTATAGTGCTGGTTGTCTCCTTGATAGTGGCCCCTCCAGAGAGCAACGGGGATGGATGGATGCGTTGTATGGAATAAAACCACCTGAAAATATTTATTAAGTGAGACAACTATTCCTGCAGGTGCACCTCAGTTGTGCACCCCGAGTAGGTGGCAGTTTACACCCACCACCTGCAGGTTGTCGCCTAGAATGAAACCATATGCCTCTTCTCAGGGACATGTGTTACAAATCCTCCCCACGGAGGTATTCTTTATTAATTAATTAACTATTCCTGTCCAGTTGCATGGCGATGAACGTCATGGAATTAAGTAATTAATTGATTAATCGCGCGCTTCCTCATTAGGGAGTCACGGAGCACAATAATACAGAGTTAGGGCCCTTCCACGCTGGGTCCGGACAAGTTGTTTTAGGGGTGTACGACCTTTTTCGAAGGAGCCGTACGTACCCTTCCACGCTATGACACCATATTATAATTTCAGGTCCGGACCCTTCCACGCTTGGCGCCAACTTCAGAATAGGTATACCTCAAAAAGTTCAGATCTGTACGAACTTTTGGCTTAGCGAAACCAATTTTCGCCTAAGTACGTACTAGCACGTAGTAGCTCACAACGTGACGACGGACTGCCCGTGTCCCCGTAACTTTACCCCATAAAGTTAAGGCAATCGTTCCTGTTGTGCACACACAGGGATTAAAAGCACTTCGGTGCTCCGTGACTCCCCAACGGGAGCACGAGTTTAATTAATTAATTAATTATGTCACCAACTAATTAATTAATTATGCCGACGACATCACGCTCATCGAGAAGCCGGAGTCTGCCCAACTTTGGCTGGACTGCCTGGCGCTCGAGGCTCGGGCGGTTGGTCTAGAAATCAGCCCCAAAACGGAGGCCCTGGCCCTCGGCATGGCAGGGCCCCCACCCACACTCCGCCTCTTAGACGATGCCGAGGTCAACTACCCTCCTTCAGGCCGCTTCAAGCTGCTCGGCAGTTGGCTTCCCGACTGCGAGGACGACATGACGACACGGATCGGCATATGGCGTGGGCGCACCTCCATGACCACCGCCGCTGGTGGAGCAACCCCGCCCTACCCCGGATCGTCAAGCGTGACCTCTTCAAGGTCGTCATTCTGACGATCCTGACCTACGGCGCCGAGACGTGGACACTGATGCAGGAGCTGGAGCAACGACTCGACGGCGCCGTCACCAAGATGCTGCGCAAGGCCCTTAACCCTTAGTCGGGAAACTACCCGACCTGTCGGGTAGTTTGACTAACGGTCAAATTTCGCGCCGCGCCGAGAGCGCCGCGCCACTTGTGACGGATGACAGTTGTCCGGTGGATCTGGGGACACTTAGGGACGAAGGTGATGCATTGGTTTGGGGGTAATATCCGCCATAGCCGTGAAATTATAGGGCTGTTATCACAGGGGGTCACGTGACTTTGGCGCGAAAATTTCGACCGGATGCGCTCAAAAAAACTTGGCTAGGGCGAGTTTTGCGCGTCGACGGAAAGGAATTTAACACTACGGACACTTACGCAGGCTGTGTGACCGATATCGTGTACTCAGGAGGCAAGGCTAGGTATAAATTCTGCCTCCATTTCGATGATGATGGCAAGGATATCTGGTACGCTCTTGACCAGGTTGAAAAGTGGTGGGCAGAGCAGGGCAGCCGAAGCTTTCGCGAGGCAGGCGATGGTTCCGATTCCTGCCAGTCAGATTCGTCTGCAGGCAGTGACGAACTCTCGGATGCGAGTGCTGCAGACAGTAATGCGCAAGGCAGCGGTGGTGATGAAGACGATGGTGTCGAGGACGGGGATGGTGAGCCACGACCAAAGCGTGGCCGGCCTGCTGGGTCTCGCGGCCGGGGTAGGGGGCGGTCCCGTGGCCGGGGCAGGCCTGCACAGGGCCGGGGCAACCAAGAAGCCTCCGAGTTCGCCTGGGAATCGGAAGATATCGAGACAACTGAGGCAGGGAACATCGGCGCTGCAAGAATGTGGAAGGATTACGCCAAGCTCTCTGTAGCAGGCTTTTTCTTCTTGCTGCTCGAGATGTCTTTCATCACCAAGATCGCCGAGTGGACCAACCTCAAGGCTCAGCAGCGCTTTGACAAGCTCGCTGCGCAGGGCAAGGCTGGGCGTGCATGGACCAAGACCTATGCAAGTGATATCCTTCGCTTTTTTGCATGCCTCATCCTCATGTCCATTCACTGGCAAAATGGAGCCTTTGCACCCTTCTGGAGTGCTGATCCTTACGTGGGCCTTTCAGCCATCAGTGCAATTATGACTTTCACCAGATTTCAAGACATTCTTCGCAACCTGTCAGTTAGGGACCCCACGGAGAGCAGGCCAGCCAAGGGGGAGGAGGGCTATGATCCATTGTGGTATGCTAGGGTCATGATTGAGCGCGTGCAGAAGCGGCTGCTAGTGGTGTTTCGGCCCAGCGGGGTGGTCACAGTCGATGAGTCAATGCAGTTTCAAAAGTCCAAGTGCGAGATCAGGCAGTACTGCAAGGATAAGCCATCACGGAGTCGCTGGGGGGTGAAGCATTGGGCTCTAGCCTGTGGCAGCACTGGCATTCTTGTTTACTTCATCCCGTACCTCGGTGGTGGCGTATGGCCGATAGGCTGCCCAACCCAGGAGGAGCTGGATTTCTTTGCTGCTGCTAGTGGTATCGGGTCGTGCTGGGTGGCTGCCCTAGTTCACGCTTGCAAGGGTGTCTTGCAGCCTGCCTCCACCATTGTCGCTGACAACCTCTTTAGTTCTGTAAAGCTAGTCGAGTGGCTGGGCTCGAAGGGTTACACCTTTGTGGGCACTGTGAGGAAGAGCAGGACATGCTACCCTGGTGACATAAACATTACTGAACAGGAGGCAAAGGCACAGGGGCTGAGGCGTGGCAACACCTTGCATCGCATGCTAGCATTGCCAGGTGGCAAAGTGGTGACTGCCCTTACTTACATCGACAGCAAGGTCGTCCGGTTCTACTCATCACGACACGCGAGCCCTGCCCAGGACCCCTCCAACAAGAAGAAGCGCTGGAACAAGGCAACGGGTGCTTACGAGGACGTGCACATTCCCAAGATCAAGCACTTCTATGATCAACATAAAAGCGGTGTGGACAGATTTGATCAAGTGGCTTCGTACTACCACATGGAACTCGTTACCAGGCGCCCATGGCAGCGTACATTTTTCTGGTTGCTGAACCTCGTGGTGGTGACAGCCTACAAGTATCAGCAGCTAGTAAGGGGGGAAAATGCTTTCTTTAGCCAACTTGAATTCAGGGCACAACTGGCCAGGGAGTTGTTAGAAAAGGCAGATGCCCTGGACCAGCAGGCTCGGCGCGGGCCAGTTCGCGAGGCCGGTACCTGGAGAAGGCCTGCAGCCACGTTCCCTGAGGCTGCCACACATGCTCCCGGTCTTAGTGCTGTGACAAACAGATGTGCTGCATGCAAACAAAAGAGCAACATCACTAGAATTTGTGTTGGATGCAACGTGCACCTGCATCCCGAGCCTGGCTGCTGGGCGCACTGGCACAACCAGGTCCAGGGCAACTTTTGCCGGTCCTAGGGTGATGTTTGAGCCACCACCGGCTTGTGTTATTGCACATCATGTTTATTTGACAGTGACAACATGTTTATGGCACTAGAACATATGTAAAACATCATGCAAGCCATGCAAGGGTTGACATACCAATTTCCCTGTTTTTGGCTGCTCGTAGTCATCTGCCAATATGAACGTGATATAAGCATTATAATGCAATTCTGAGTGCACCCCCCCCAGTTGGGGACCTTTGGACTACCTGTCTACACTATCCAGCCATGCATTTGTGGTTCAGAACCATCCTAAAGATTTGAGGTGGGGGTTAACTTTTTCTTGCGCGAAAAAGTTCGTCTTTTGTCCAACTTTGACAGTAAATATCTTGCAAACCACTTTATGTACTCAAGATATTATTGCATATTCTGAAAGCCCTTGAAGTGTAGATGTTCCTAGCACCTGGGTTGAGGGTATTTGGAGTTGTGGTCTGTGAGTTATGATTTTTTTTATTTTCAGGGGTCTGGAAGTGCCAAAAATGGTCCTCCCCACTAATTAATTAATTAGACTCGTGCTCCCGTTGGGGAGTCACGGAGCATTAACCCCGATGGATGGATGGATGGGTGCAAACAGTCCTACCGGTCTAATCTATCTACGTTGGCTACATACTACATCTTTCTAACAGCATTCTGACTACAACATCTATCTAGGCAGCCGCACGCTGCCCTAGGGGAGCTATCTGGCGTGCCTCCCACGGGATTGCACATCCCCTTTGGTTTGCACATTAGTAATGAGGACTGAACATCCCCTTTGGTTTGCACATTAGTAATGAGGATTTGTACGCTGATTTGCCCTATGTTTCCCACATTATTAGGCACAGGCGCCTGGGCCTAGCCGGGCACCTGGCCCGCACAGATCAGGTAGATACATCAGATAGACTAGCTGGCACCAAGCCCGCCCAGCCTGGGCGATATGTCCTCACCTGGCGTGCCCCCGGCCGCGCGCGGCAGGGCCGCCACCCGTGGACTTTTCGTGATAGACTCGGCATGGACATGTGCTACACTAGACGTGACGGGCTCACCCCCGGGCAGCCTCCTGGTTTGTCTGTAATATGGAGGCAGATATGGAGGTACTGTCTGTAATATGGAGGTACTGGCGGATGTCAGCACGCCCCCAACGGTACGGTCTCCAATGCCAACACCGAACTTTTTGCTGATTTGCTTACGACATGCGATTTGGTCACTGCCAACACCCGCTTTCCACATAGTCCAGATGCTTTGGTCACACACACCTCGCCAACTGGCACTGAACGCTGCATTGACTATGTTGTAATGCGCAAGCGTCATCAAGGATCTGTACTAGCTGCTCGCTCGCATGTGATCCCCCTGGTGCGCTCCGATCATCGCATCGTCACCGCCCGCATCCGCCTGCGATTCCCCTCGCCCTTTCGTAAGCACGTGGCACCACCTGATTTGCGCACACTTCAGTTGCTCGAGAAATCTGACGACGCTCTGGAGGACTTCCCTGAAAAACGCGCCCACAAGCGCGCCGCAGAGGCGTTCGTCGACGCGCTGGACATCCCGGCCAGCCACGCCCAGCTGTTCGCTGCCGGCCCGGCATCGGCCCTTCGGCACCTCGCTGACAAGCTGCCCGCGGCCGGGGCCCTACTGCCCCCCCGCCGCCCGCCCCGCTTCACCAGCCTGCACCGGCTCCCCGCCGTCATCCAGGCCCGGCAAGCCCTGCGCGACAACCGCGACCCCGCCCGCTACGCCCGCCTCAAAGCCGATTACCACTCGGCCATCCGGCAGGCGACCAAGGAGCAGGAGGACCTTCATGTCCGCGAGTACTTCGCCCACCTCAAGGACCAGCACGGCAAGTACGCCTGGACCCGCCTGCGTCACGCCCAACGGCCCGCCGGCGGCGCGCAGCCGGCGCCGCGGACGCTCTCTGGCTCACCGCAGCAGCAGCTCAACCAGTGGTATTCCTCCCAGTCCCGGCTGCTCGGCGCCCCCCCGCCGCCTCCGCCGCTTGGCCCTCTGGCGGCCGCACGCCTGGCAGTAGCACCGGCGGACGTCCCTGCGCCGCCCACGCCGCCTGCCGCTGAGCAGGACTACACGTACCCAGCCCTGACGGAACCCCTGGCCCACCCCAACGAGCTCCCGCCGTTCACCGAGCTCGAGCTGAGCACCGCCGCCAAGCAACTCCGCTTCTATGCTGCCGTTGGACCTGACCAGCTCCCAGCCCCGGTGATTAAGCTGACGGCGCTCACGGGGTTCCTGCTTGACGTCTGCAACCGGATCCTGCTTGCCGACGCGCCGCCGATTCCTGAGTGGCAGCACAGCTACCGTATTATGCTGTACAAAAACAAAGGTTCCCCTGACGACCCCGCCAACTACAGAGGAGTCTGCATCCAGAGCGCCGCACTTAAGTTGTTCATGCTCATGATCCTCAACCGCCTTCGTTCTGCTCTCGACTGTCACCTTGGGGAAAGTCAAATGGGCTTCCGTCCTGGGCGCAACACCGTCATGGCCATCTTCGTCGCGCGTCGCCTCTTCGAGGAAATCGCTCTCCTGCAACCTGGTGAGTTTCCCGCCATCCTGATCTTCGTCGACTTCATCAAGGCTTTTGATTCTGTCCTCTGGGACGCTCTATGGGCTGTACTTGCTCGCGCTCGCGTCCCCACTCCCCTGATTACCGTCATCCGCACGCTGTATGAGGGGTCGACCACTTCGGTGCGCACTCAACACGGCATTACCCCGCCCTGCCCACTGCAGACCGGCGTCTGGCAGGGTTGCGTCCTGTCGCCGTACCTGTTTATTATTGTAGTGGATTATGTTATGCGCCAGGCACGTGCTCGCTTTGCTAGCATTGCAGGCCGTGCCCCTGGCCTAGCGATCACGAACGAGCTTGGGGAAGGGGGGCCGACTAACAAGCAGAATTTACTAGCTGACCTCATTTATGCCAACGACATCACGCTCATCGAGAAGCCGGAGTCTGCCCAACTTTGGCTGGACTGCCTGGCGCTCGAGGCTCGGGCGGTTGGTCTAGAAATCAGCCCCAAAACGGAGGCCCTGGCCCTCGGCATGGCAGGGCCCCCACCCACACTCCGCCTCTTAGACGATGCCGAGGTCAACTACCCTCCTTCAGGCCGCTTCAAGCTGCTCGGCAGTTGGCTTCCTGACTGCGAGGACGACATGACGACACGGATCGGCATGGCGTGGGCGCACCTCCATGACCACCGCCGCTGGTGGAGCAACCCCGCCCTACCCCGGATCGTCAAGCGTGACCTCTTCAAGGTCGTCATTCTGACGATCCTGACCTACGGCGCCGAGACGTGGACACTGATGCAGGAGCTGGAGCAACGACTCGACGGCGCCGTCACCAAGATGCTGCGCAAGGCCCTTAACATCCCCTTTGGTTTGCACATTAGTAATGAGGATTTGTACGCTGATTTGCCCTATGTTTCCCACATTATTAGGCACAGGCGCCTGGGCCTAGCCGGGCACCTGGCCCGCACAGATCAGGTAGATACATCAGATAGACTAGCTGGCACCAAGCCCGCCCAGCCAGGGCGATATGTCCTCACCTGGCGTGCCCCCGGCCGCGCGCGGCAGGGCCGCCACCCGTGGACTTTTCGTGATAGACTCGGCATGGACATGTGCTACACTAGACGTGACGGGCTCACCCCCGGGCAGCCTCCTGGTTTGTCTGTAATATGGAGGCAGATGGTGCGCAAGGATAGATGGCAAGTAGTGATGAAGGAGACCACCCCCAAGCCTGTGGGGGCTCCGCGTGTGACCAAGTATGGCATTCATAGCGATTCGGGCCGCGGTGCCCACACCCCTGTAACTAGGACCTAGATAGCTTATACCATCCATTCCATCCCATGTTCCCCTCCCACTGAGGACTTATGCTCACGTGACGCAGTCACGTGTCTATTAATTAATTAATTAATGGAGGCAGATGGTGCGCAAGGATAGATGGCAAGTAGTGATGAAGGAGACCACCCCCAAGCCTGTGGGGGCTCCGCGTGTGACCAAGTATGGCATTCATAGCGATTCGAGCCGCGGTGCCCACACCCCTGTAACTAGGACCTAGATAGCTTAGACCATCCATTCCATCCCATGCCTCCCCTCCCACTGAGGACTTATGCTCACGTGACGCAGTCACGTGTCTATTAATTAATTAATTAATGTCACCTACATTTCCGTGTACAAGGGTAAATATAGCTCGGAGAATTTGCCGGCAATTAAAAGGCTGGAACTTCCCTGTCCCGACCAACTCCATGGCCACATCGAGCCGGCGCATCCGATAGTGGAGCCAACATGGAAGCCTCCTCCACGGCTAAGTAGCCAACTTTGCAAGCCGTCTACCGAAACAGCAATAACATTTTTGTCGCGAGGGTCAGTTTACTGGCTCCAACGACCAGCCAGCATCATTGATGTCTATTGGCACGCCGTGGTTATCGTAGTAAGCCAACCCCTTCAGGGTGAGGGCACTTAGCTCGCACCAACCAGGTTGACACCTCACGTGGCCCCCCCGCAGGTCTGCGACCAGCTCAGCCTGGCTGGCACCTCCTGACGTGGGCTGGGCCCAGTGATGTTACTAGACGCCGCAAGGCCCGCACCTTCAAAGAACAGCTAGTAGAGGACATGGGGGGCCTAGGCCTCTACGTGATTTGGACGAAGATGATGGACAAGGCCAAGTGGGCCCAGGTCATAGAGGACAACGAGCCCCCCCCGTGGGGAAGCGCCCGCGTGTGCAAACCCGTGGGAGGCACGCCAGACAGGTCCCCTAGGGCAGCGTGAGGCTGTCTAGATAGATGTTGTAGTTAGAATGCTGTTAGATAGATGTCATAGGTAGCGGATGTAGATAGCTTAGACCGGTAGGACTGTTTGCACCCACCCATCCATCCATCGGGGTTAATGCTCCGTGACTCCCCAACGGGAGCACGAGACTAATTAATTAATTAATTCAGGGTGATGTCTGCTGTCACGACTCGAGGGCTCATGGTCGTCATGAACGCTTTCATTATGGAAACAACGAATAAGCTGCTTAGTGTCAAGTTCAATCGAAGTAAGCATCACGTGTAATTGCTGAAGATTTACAACAAGTGCTGCTGATCAACACGATTTATCTTCTTCGCGACAAGGCAACAACGACAAACAGCTCGTTGAACCGCATTTGCCTGCCAAAACTGCTCGTATGGCCGGGGTGTTTCCAAAAATGGGAAGAATGCCAGCCAGGCGAGACCGCTACTAGGGCCTGGCAATACACGCCATATCTGGCATGCCTTAGGATTACATCTGCACTGGTTGTCTCCTTGATATAGTTAGTACCGGTAGGACTGTTTGCATCCATCCATTGGGGTTAATGCTCCGTGACTCCCCTGGCAGCGGGAGCACGAGTCTAATTAATTAATTAATAGTTAGTATAGCCTCTAGATACATCCCGTTTCGTTTAAGTGGCCAGCCGGAGCGGCTGCTTAGGTTTTAGCGGGCAAGTGTTCGAAGCGCGTCATTGGTGAATTACTCGGGAACTTGGGTTTCCCCGCGAAACTCCAACCGCACGTTCAGATTTCCAAATCTCAAGTAAAGTTCGGCGCAACTTTCTGAACGGGGGCAGTTGACGAGCAGCATTCCTCCGGACGAATGAATTGCGTTCCATACTTGCGCAAAATTTTGAAAGGTAGCTTGCGTGCAGCCCTACTAAAATTTGCGCGCACGTTCAGATTTCCAAATCTCAAGTAAATTTCGGCGGAACATTCTGAACGGGGGTAGTTGGCGGGCAGCGTTCCTCCAGACGAATGAAATGCGTTCCATACTAGCGCAAAATTTTGAAAGGTAGCTTGCGTGCAGCCCTACTAAAATTTGCGCGAAGTGTGGGACTGAAAATTCGTAACGGAAACGTTTTGGTAGTTGCCGTCACTTCCTCTTGTGCAAACGTGTGGGAGTGAAAATTCGTAACGGAACCTTTTTGGTAGTTGCCGTCACTTCATTTTGCGCGAGTGTTGGGCTGAAAATTCGTAACGGAAACTTTTTGGTAGTTGCCGTCACTTCCTTTGGTTCGACTGAAAATTCGCTGAAATTCGCTGAATTCGTACCGTAGCCTAATTTTTAGTACCTCGAAGTGACGGGGCACCTAAAAATTTGCCCACAAGTACACTTGGCAGCGCGCTCACTGGGAAAAATTGTACAGCCGCTCCGGCGGGCCACTTGAACGAATTGTAATGGATAGAATAGAACCGGTAGGATTGTTTGCTTCCATCCATCCATCGGCATGGCAGGGGCCCCACCCACACTCCGCCTCTTAGACGATGCCGAGGTCAACTACCCTCCTTCAGGCCGCTTCAAGCTGCTCGGCAGTTGGCTTCCCGACTGCGAGGACGACATGACGACACGGATCGGCATATGGCGTGGGCGCACCTCCATGACCACCGCCGCTGGTGGAGCAACCCCGCCCTACCCCGGATCGTCAAGCGTGACCTCTTCAAGGTCGTCATTCTGACGATCCTGACCTACGGCGCCGAGACCTGGACACTGACGCAGGAGCTGGAGCAACGACTCGACGGCGCCGTCACCAAGATGCTGCGCAAGGCCCTTAACATCCCCTTTGGTTTGCACATTAGTAATGAGGATTTGTACGCTGATTTGCCCCGTATGTTTCCCACATTATTAGGCACAGGCGCCTGGGCCTAGCCGGGCACCTGGCCCGCACAGATCAGGTAGATACATCAGATATAGACTAGCTGGCACCAAGCCCGCCCAGCCAGGGCGTTATGTCCTCACCTGGCGTGCCCCCGGCCGCGCGCGGCAGGGCCGCCACCCGTGGACTTTTCGTGTCAGATAGAGTCGGCATGGACATGTGCTACACTAGACGTGACGGGCTCACACCCGGGCAGCCTCCTGGTTTGTCTGTAATATGGAGGCATATGGTGCGCAAGGATAGATGGCAACTTGGCAAGTAGTGATGAAGGAGACCATCCCCAAGCCTGTGGGGGCTCCGCGTGTGACCAAGTATGGCATTCATAGCGATTCGGGCCATGGTGCCCACACCCCTGTAACTAGGACCTAGATAGCTTAGACCATCCATTCCATCTCCGCCCCCACCCTCCGTTCCATCCTCATGGAAGCCTTTCAGCAGCACGTGACCCCCCTTGCTGCTGACGTCGCAGCAATGGGTGGTTCGCTGGCTGCTGAACTTCCTCACCTCACCGCCACCTCCACTGCCATTTCCGCCTCCACTGCCGACATCAAAGCCCAGCTCCTCGACCTCGACCAACGCCTTCAAGCCAACGCCAACGCCCTTGAGAGCTTGCATGACACCGCCGGCCTCACCGCCCAGGCGGTGAAGGACATCGCTGCCCAGCCGGCTCCTGCTGGCCCGGCCGGCGATGCTCCCTCCACCTGGGCGGACTTGCTTAAGCAGCACACCACCTCCACCACCTCCACCATCTCGGCACAACTCAAGCAACAAGCCCTCGACCTTCGCGAGGAAGCCGACATCGCCCGGCGCAGCCACAATGTCATCGTCAAGCACTTCGACCAGCAGGCAGGTGAGACCTCCACGAGCCTTCTTGAGGCATTTAAGCGCGACATTCTTGCCCCCATGTTACTCACCGGGTGAGCTGGACATGTCGGCTGTCCGCCTCCCCCGCGCGCGGGGGAAGGCTGGCCCGGCACCCGTGCTCCTCACCTTTAAGTACATGGCGGACAAGCTGGCGTTCCTTAAATGCCGCAAGAAGCTCTCGGAGACTCGCTTCACGCTGGACGACGACTTGACCCTGGCCCAGCAACAGCGGCGACGCGAGCTATGGCCGACCTACCTCCAGCTCCGGCAGAGCGCAAGGGGGAAGCCGGTATATACTGGAGGGGGGCGGTCATCCATGCACGTTGACCACAAGCCCTGGCAGCCCCCTCCTGCCACCTCAGACTAGGAATATATATACCAGTAGTGTAGATTAGTAAGGCTTAGCCTAGCATGTGGCCCACGCGCATGTGCGCCCACAATGGCCCCCATGGATGTTGCCTTCAGAACTTAGCCAAGCCATGCCTATAATGGGACCCCCATGGATGTTGCATTAAGAATTTAGCCATGCTATACCATGCAGGTGTGCCGAGCTATGGATGCCGAGAATGCTCATAACTTTTGACTCCGGGCATGAAATTTGGTCGGGTAAATTGCAACAGACTCGCTTTTTGATGACGAACACGCTGATCTAATTTTTGGCAGCCATTGCCCAGGATTTCGGAAGTTAGCGCCAGCGGCCTGCCCAGCAGATATCGCTATTTTTCTGCACGTTATGGCGGCACCACGCACGTGAACCGTGTGCCTGCGCCCCCTGCCATCGTCTAGGTGTGATTAAACGTAGATATGGAGGCCCCCGCATCGTCTTCAGCTTCTGTCGCCGAGTCTACCGATGCCCAGCTTGCTGCAAACAAAATCGCCAACGACAGCCATGTCGCCGCCGAGAACGCCGCTCAAAAGCGGCCCAAGACTTCGGAAGCAACTCCGATAGATACTGAAACCTCCTTGCCGGAAGCCATTCCCTCATCATTCTACATGCCCAAACAGCGTTTGAGCCTGGCAAACATCGCTACCTTACTCGCCTACAACGACGCCGCCGTAATCAGCGTGCTGACGCTCCGCAACAACAACGACGCCCCGATTCGCCACCCTTCCACCGGCCAGGTTATGGACGCTCCTTCGGATGAGTGGCCTCATTGGGAGGCGGACCAGCGTCAGCTTGCCTGTC
Source organism: Mesostigma viride (assembly GCA_009746045.1). Classification (NCBI taxonomy): domain Eukaryota; kingdom Viridiplantae; phylum Streptophyta; class Mesostigmatophyceae; order Mesostigmatales; family Mesostigmataceae; genus Mesostigma; species Mesostigma viride. The sequence goes on along the minus strand of RPFO01000103.1, from coordinate 2,028,393 downwards.
TTATTTCGTGCTGCCCTGAGCTCGTCGAGCTGCCAGCGACAGCCATCGCCAGGCCAGCCCCCGCGTCCGATATTACCGGGCAACTGCAGGACCTCGCACAGTCTTTTACGACCATGCAGGGCGACATTAAGGTCCTGACGGAGGCGTCTGCAGCTGCGACAGCCCAATTGCTGGAGCTGAAGAAAGCCCTGGCAGCCCCCGCCAAAACAACCACGTTTGCCGACGTTACCGGCAAGCAGTTGACCACCATGCATTGTTCAACAGGCGGCCAAGTCTGCCGCTACCGCTGCGGTCACCCAGAATGCAGTGCAGCAACGCCAACGCAATATGGTAATCAAGAACTTCCAGAAAGGCGACGCCCATGAGACAGCACACTCACTTACCGAGGAGCTGCGCGGCCCAGCGTTTCTGGGGTCCGAGGCTGCAGCTCCAGAACCGTGTTGCCATTGAACGTGCCATTCGGCTGCCAGGCCCTCTGGGCCTGGTCGTCGTCACCATGGCCTCCATGCACCGGCACGACAAACGCCTCGTTCTGGGAGCACGTCGTCTGCTCCAGCGCGGTGACTTCAGCCTCGACGAGGACTACACTACACGCCGGCTCAACTGAAGGCGAGGAGCGCGGTGTGGAACAGCCCCATCGTCCAGGCAACCAAGGAGCACGAGACCCCGGGTAAGCGCTGCGTCTGCTTCAGGATGGCTCCTTCGCAGCATTCTTTGATGGGAAGCAGCTTAAAGGTGTTCAGATTAACACCCCCGGGCCCCGGAGCGCCGAGTCTCGTGAGGTGTCTAGCAGGAAAGGTGCTGCCTCCGGTGGTGTCCGTAGGTAGACAACCTTCCTCGTCGGCTCGCGGCTATTAACAGGCTTCGGAGACAGCCTCTAAACAGTCCCGTTCCACTACCATGCCTCGACCTAACCGTCGGGTGCATGAAAGCCATGGTGGTGCCGGTATTTCGGGCCACAACCTCATCTGTCAAATGTCAGATTCGTAAAACCCAACGTTTGCTAGATTACCTACGCCTCGGCGTTGTGCAATCAGCCCCAACCCCGAATACCCCGGGCAAGCGGCAGGCTCGCATCCTACGCTTGCAGGACAAAATAAATGTGATGAAAAGCACTATTTCTACCGCTTCCCTTCCCCCCTCCATTTCACCCCCACCTCCACCCCCCGCCGCATCCACCCCCATCATCCATCGTCGTCCTCCCCTGGTGGGCCAGCAGGCATCCTTGGCCCTTGCCATTTTTAACACCCGCACATTGCTAGATGACGACCATAGCTGCCGGGTAGAGGAGCTAGTCGCATTCTGCATTGAGCATCGTGTATCTATATTAGGCGTCCAGGAACACCGCCGCACGGTGCCACTTGGCATGGTGAGCACTGATCGCTTGCATGGCGGGTGGCTGGCGGATTTACTTCGCTGGCAGCGGTACGCCTGGCCAAGGTGGTGTTGGTCTTTTGTGTTCGCCGCTGGCAGTTGCTAGCCTCAGCACGCATAAGTTTCTAACCCCACGCCTTATGGTAGCACATTTCACCTCTGTCGAGGGGCGGTCTAAACACCACCTCACGGTGGGGGTGGGCTACGCACCCCACAGTGGTCTACCTGAGTCGGCCCGTGAGGAGTTCTTCGAATCCTTGCATGACCTTGAGGGGGTCACCCCGGCCCGCCACTTTTTGGTTATGCTGCTCGACGCCAATGCCACGCTCCCCGTGGGCACTGCTGGCAGCCGCTTTGCGCCTGCTGACATTACTGCTAACGACAACACTCCCCTGTTTTCTGCCTTTTTGCGGGATAGCGGGATGGTTGCTGTCAACTGCCACTTCCAACGTCCCTCACAGAACTTGGTCACTTTTCGTGGCCCTAACGGCCGTCAGGCCTGTTTGGACTACGTGGTGGTACGGCAGTCCAGGTGCACCTCGGTCCTGGACACCCGAGTGTTTGACACGCCGACGGTGTGCTCTGACCACCGGTTGGTGCGCGCGACCCTTCGGCTCCGGTTCCACGTCCGGCCCGCGCGCCGCGCCCCAGTGGTCCGCCCTGACTGGTCTGCTCTACGTCCGGTCAAGGGAGATCCTGAGGACTGGACGGACGCCGAGCACGAGCGGAACCGGTGCCGCCAGGAGTACCTGTCGGCCCTGGACGCCCGGGCGGACGTCGACGAGCTGGATAAAGGTGCCCCCAACGCCGCCATTTTTGTGGGCTTTGCGGCCCGTGCCCCGGTGCTGGCGGCCCGGCACCTGCCGGTCATGCCCCGCCGCCGCCCCGGCCCGCTCTACCGCCAGGACCCCAAGGTCTTGGCCGCCCGGCACCGCCTCAAGCGTAACCGGGACCCGCTGCAGAAACCATTGCTCAAGGCCGCCCTTGTGGAGGCCTACGAGCACGCTCAGGACGCGGAGGCGGCCCAGTGCATCGCGGATGCCAAGGCCTGCCAGGCTCGCAACCAGGGCAAGGACATGTGGTACCACCTCGACCGGCTCGGCGGCCGGCGGCAGCGCACCCCGGTGGAGCACACGGGGGACGGCACGGCGCCGGTCAGCCTTGACCGCTGGTTGGCCCACAATGTTTCCTTGACCGGTGGGGCTCGCGCCCCCCCCCGCCGCTTCACCCCGAGACGGCCGCCCGCCTCGGGGTCGCCGGACCCCCGCCGCCGCCAGCGCCCCCCTCCTCGGCCGCGGACTACCAAGTCCCCGCCTTGCAGGAGGGCTGCCTTGCCACTGACGACGTCGTCCCCCCGTAAGTAAGTAAGTACTTGCGTGTCATGCGCAAAGGCATGCCACGGAGTACTATACTAATCTCATCAGAAAAATAATTACACAAAAGTTTAAACAAATATCGTCTGCATCATCCCCCAACCGTTAAGCACTAGATGGGGATGTAATCCTCATCCGAGCTGTCCTCTACTGTAATGGCAGACGAGGCGGTAGTGTAGCGGCTATCCTCAGGACCAATAACCTCCACCTGCGGACTTCTACCCTGGCTAGCAACCGGCCGCGGGGCCCGTGGGGAGAAAACAGGAGCATACCCCTCGGGAAGGTGCCCCCCTTCACTTTGAAGGAATTGGACGGCGCCCTTGCTCGCCTGCGGTACGATGCGGCGGTCGGTGCCGACCACCTTTCTGCTGAGCTGCTGAAGACCCCTGATCTGGCGGTTAGGGATCTTCTGCTGGCGTTCTGCAACCGTGTCCTGCTCTCTGACGAGCCTCCGCCTGCTGAGTGGCAGACGGCCATCCGCGTCATGCTGTACAAGAAGGGCTCTGCTGCTGACCCCGGTAACTACCGGGGTGTCTGCCTCCAGAGCGCCGCGCTGAAGGTCTTCATGCGCATGATGCTGCACAGGCTCCGCGCCGCGCTGGACCCACACCTGGGTGAGTCTCAGATGGGTTTCCGTCGTGGTCGTAACACTGTCATGGCTGTGTTTGTCGCGCGCCGATTGATGGAGGAGGTGCGTCGCCTTCCCCCTGACAGTTTGCCGCTGGTCTTCATTTTTGTTGACTATATCAAAGCCTTTGACACGGTTCTCTGGGAGGCTCTTTGGGCCATCCTAGCTCTGGATCGGGTGCCACCTGCGTTTATTGCTGCCATTCGCCGACTGTTTGAGGGCTCACAGGCAGTAGTGCGGACTGCGGAAGGCACCACCCCACCATTCCCCCTTCACCACGGGGTGTGGCAAGGTTGTGTCCTGTCCCCATACCTGTTCATTATTGTCGTGGATCACGTCATGCGCCGGGCACGTGCGCGCTTTACTGCTCTTAAGGGGTTCGAGCCAGGCTTGGACATCCTTAACGTGAAAGAGCACGGCGGGGTTAGACCTGGTTACCGCCTTGCCGACCTGATTTATGCGGATGATACCACCTGTTACGTCCCAGCCCAGACACCCCTAGCCTGGGCTACGTAGCGAAAGACCCTCCTTGCCGGAATTAGGAATAATCCAAGATGGCCTAATGTAAGTTGCGCTTCACGACGTGAGTCGTGAGATATCTGGCATCACGGCTTAATGCCAAGCTAATTGTACACACTTATATTGGCTAGCAATACCAATTACAAATGGATAATTGCCCCGGGCTCAATGTGTAGGCGTATTCGCACTTATCATTCATTAAACCAAGAGGACGAGACTCTCGTCCTCGGACCAATTTAACCTAGGTTGATTGCGGCGCAGATACACGCCAATTTCCCTAGAACAATCCGAGTCACTCATTCCACGTAGGATCCGGGCCGACATCGACCCTCAACTATAGGATCCACGCCTAGAACTACGGACGGACTCAGAACTGGCGCGGCGCCACGGCACCGGCCCCTAAAAGGACAACCTAGGACCAAAATAACTAGTCCAATTCACACAATGGCCAAGGTCCATAAAACCCAAATACAATAGACCAAACAGCCTTAGTAATTTATTCCATTGTTACGTCCGACCAAAAGGGCTGGGACGTAACACTCCTCCCCCCCCACGGGGGTCGGTAGTCCCTACCGTACAAGTGAGATTGGGAAAACAACGCTACTATAAGAGTACTATGTCCCAACCTCGGTTCACCCGCAGGTCAGTAATGCCAGTTCCTCTAGAAGTTGATACACAGGACCAACCCTGACGTAGTAGTAAGACTCTGATGGTGACTGGATCAATCCGCTATCCGTCACAAAAACTTTCCTAACCACTCTAGCGTCCGCCGCTAGTGGCACGTCGCTGCGACAGGGCTTCAGTGAGAGCCCTACGCCCCGCGTGGGTCATTTGCGAAGTCATCATCCCGGGGTGCGAACACAGGTCACACTCAAAGGCCACTTGGTAGGGGGACACCTTCTGCCGGCCCATCCTGGACAGCTCCACCCACGAACCCCTGGGCCACATGGACAGGAACCCAGCGAGGTACTGGGGATGGGTGAATAGAAGTGTCAGCGCCGACCGATCCACCACCCCACAACGGTGCTCGCGAACAAAGTGCACCCCCATCATAAAAACCTCCGTACGCACGTGATCATCGTTGATCGACGCCGTCCGTGCCCCTGCAATATCGGGCGCCACCAGATTAAGAAAGGCACGTCCCTCCGCTGGAGCCACCTTGGGAGGCGTCACCACGTGCCCCACCCCATCGACCTGATATCGCCAATCCCACCAGTCTTCGGACCCGAACCGCACAGTATGCCCCACCGCAAGGGGAAAACGAGAGTCGTCGGGTTGCGGCATGGGCAGGGGAACCTGGGGAAGAAAGGTGATCTCTACCTGTTCCCAGTACGCCCCGCGATCCACAGCGAACCAGGGACCCGCTTGAAACACCAGAGGAGCGGGTAGGTGCGTACCAGGGGGGACCTGGAAAGACGGAGGTCCCTCGAATGTCACACACAGCTTCTCCGTGCGAGGTCCTGGCCCACCATACCTCACCGCTCTGCCCGGTGCCGGCCGTATGAAGTCCCCCAATGACCACTCCTCGTGAGATGACCCAGGAGCTCTGGAAGCCGCATCATAGCCCACTGAGGTGGCGGCAGAATGATCGCCTTGACGACCGTGCTGGACCAACAAGCGCTGTATCAGGTCCTGTCCTGATTGTACCGCAGCCACGAGCTCTTCCAAGCGCATCACGGGCTCCGCTGGTACCAGAATGCCCGTTCCGCTGGGGCCCTCCGCGACCCGAGGTCGCGTCTCTGCCATGGTGTGTAGGCACGGTTCCTCCGCGGAACGGTGCGAGGGTCGACCCGACGAAGTGGGCCTGATGTGTCCCTCCGCAGGACGTGACATTGATGAGCCGGCTGCCAGGTGCAGGCCGGGGACGTGGTTCCAGGGAGACTAGGAAGGTAGGCTCCGGTGGATCCAAGGAGACAAGGAAGGTAGGCTCCTCTTGGCCCGCATCCGTCGGAGGACCTGAAGTTAGCATATTGGGGCACCAATGTGCTAGATGGATGCAGGTTGAGGAGACCTTTCCAACGCCGTGTCAACCGCCTAGAACAGACAAGGGACTAGAAAGTTATCAAGTCCCGAAGTTCTGCCGACCGGTGGGCGAGGGCGGTGCACTCTCAGGGCATAGTGGACAGGACACGTGGCAGGCCGTGCCTGCACAGGCTTAGCCTGATCTCTCACGTGACTGGGACACAGTGTACTGAGGGCTCAACGGTCCTGTGGCTAGTAGAAGCCAGTAGCCAGCCAGCAGGTCTGCAAGGATGTAGGTCCTTGCAGGACTGTGGCAGGTCCTGTGCTGTCCTAGACACAGGATAGCCAGAGAATCCTGTATGCTGCCTGCAACAAGGATGCAGGGCAGCGATACGAGGCTCTGGCAATGTAGCGTTGCCCAGCGTTGCTCATGACCGAGGAACAAGGATGGAACGAGGTTGCATATAGCTCGGGGCTCAACGAGGCAACGAGCGTCTTCACACACGAACCTTGGTCGTCACGACGAGTGGCGAGCCTATCGAGGGTCGTAGGCCTGGTGTGAGGATAAAGGTTGCTAGCCAGCAGCCTAGGGTCATTCCAGCCGGCAAGGACCAGGAGCTCACAAGCTCTGCTGACGAGTTGCTGCGCAAATCCTGAGGGGGCCACAACCGGGGGCTCGCCCCCGGCCGGCTGTTCTGTCCTAGCCGGAGCAGCTCCCGTCGTATCCGGCCGCGGTCGCCGAGACTCTCGCTCCAATTCCACCGCCGACCCCCACGTGCGCTCCCAGTGACGATCAGCCGGGCGACGAGGTGGTGGAGACGCTCGGCGAGCAGTTCGTAACTCCGTTCCCGAGTCCGAACGGGAACGCGAACGCAAGGGCGGTGATGGCGAGCGACGACGTGCAGGTCGTTCCGGAGCACGCCGAGAAGCTGGTTGACTGCCCCCGCCCCATCCCGTGGACCGCGGGCGAGGCTCGCGCCCCGGTGGTCGCCCCCAGCCCGTCGCCGGCGGTGGCGCCTCAAAACGCGTCACAGGACGGTGTCTTGCGCCGCCCTCAAGGGAGCCCCGAGGAGGTGAATCTCTCGGAGGAGAATGAGGGAGAGGGCGTGGAGGGTAGCCATCAGAATCGGAGTCGTCACCCTCGCTCCCGTCATCCTGGTCTTCGTCATCCATAGTCACAATGCGATCCAGGGCCAGCCGCAACGAATACTGCCCCGCGCGCGTACACTTCTCGCCCCGCAACGCCCCCTCCAACGGAAGGTATCGAGGGAAGTAGTGCTCCAGCTGTTTCCGCACCTCGGGTGGAATTAGGAGGAGCAACAGCCGTGGAAATGCCAGACCCGCTTCCAGCGTGTTCAAGCACGCGTGACAAGGACACTCCCGCTCATGGGTTTCCCAGTCTGTACCGACCACCACGCCGTCGCTCTCGGCGGTGCGGGTCTTGATCTTGAACCCCACATTTCTTCGCACGAACCGTCGAAAATCCTCCAGCTTAGCTGGGCTGGCCCGCGCCAGGATGGAATCAGCGCGGAGTTCCGACGGCATCTGGTTACGGCGCCGACGACGTCGCTCCACCAAGTCACCCTCCCGGCCATAGTTGCGCAAGAACATTCGGGGGTTAAATGTCTCCTCATTCAGCTCCTTTACTAGCTGCATCGTGCGTGCGTCCGGAGCTCCGGTTCTGGACGACGTCTCGTGCCGGCCACCACCTCCCGAGCCTCCGGCCCCTAAAGCACCCCTTCGGACTGCAGGCTCTCCGCGAGCGGTCTGCGTCCTCGCATCCTGCTCTGGTTGATGGACCTCAGGGTAATCTGTTGTGTCCATGTCCACCAGCCAGATCTTCCTCACTCGACTCCCCGTCTGCTTCCCGGATTCCTGCCTCTGCAGCCTCCGCGGCGCTGATGGAAGTCTGGCCCCTGGGAAGCGCCTCCGCGGCGTCCCCCTGCACGGCCCACACACAAGAGGCTAAGGCATTAGTCGGCGTGTACCTAGTACCCGGCTCACACACCACTCTCACCCTACACCGCTGTACCGTATGTGGTCTGTTAATGCAACTGGTGCGTCTTCTTGTACGCTTCCAGTAAGCGGGCGCACCCAGCTAACTCAGTAGAAGTGCGCCAGGAGTCCTCAGACTCATGCTGCGCGAATCTCCATCGCACCCGGTACTGTCGCTGAGTCCCCCGACCCCGTTTGACATCCCGGTGTCCCACGATCGCTGCCACCTCATCCTCCTGTTCCCCCGTGTCCGGATTGAACTCCAACGGGGCCGGGGGATTGACCCGACCCTGGATGGTGTTCTGGTGGTACAACTTGAGCTGGTCACGATGGAAACGGTTGGACGTGAGGTTCCATGACACTGGGACGTCCACCTGGAACATGACATCGTCGAACTTGGTGAGAACCTTGTAGGGGCCCAGGAACATGGGACGAAGCTTAGTCTTCAGCTCCTTCTCCACCTTGTGTGAAAATCGTCCGATCTGTGGGCCCTCCACCAGGACCCAATCGCCCACCTCAATGGACGGCGCCCGGTTATCCCGCTTGCCGGCTGTCCTCTCCAGATTATACCGCTCTGTCGCTGCGCGGTAGCCCTGGACTGCACTGTTATGAGCCTGGTGCATCCGCTGCAGCAAGCGATCAACCCCCTGGCGTGTGTCCAGCTTGACCTGATCCTCTCCCAGTCCGGGGCTCATAAGCAAGTCAGGCGGCGTGAGAGGGTGTCTGCCAGAGTTGAGGAAAAAGGGGGTAAATCCATGGGCGGCCTGGGGGGCATTGTTCAAGGAGAACTCCACCAAGCCCAGAAGTTCCTCCCAATTGCTGCCCACCGCGTCGGTGTAGTGTCGCATGGTCTCTTGCACTGTGCGGTTCAACCGCTCCACCAGATGTGACGACGAGCTGTGGTAGGCCGTGCCCAGCGACACCTTGGTGCCCAGCCGTTCGAAAAACTCCTGCCAGAATTTGGCCGTGAAGAGCTTGTCGCGGTCGGAGATGAACTGTCGGCTGAGCCCGTGGAACCGAAACACGTGCGTCAGGTATATCTTGGCGCACTCCTCCGCTGTGAGGTCGGCCGGACACGGGGCCAAGTGACACATGCGCGTCAGGCGGTCCACGAACACCAAGACCATGCTGTTGCCGCTCTTCGTCTTCTTGAACGGGCCGATGAAGTCCATCATGATAGAATCCCAAGGACCCATCGGATCAGGTAACGTCTTGGGGACGGCTTGAGAGCCCGTGTTCCTGGACTTCATGATCTGGCACGAGGGGCACTGGCGCACATATGTCTCAATATACTCCTTCATCCCTGGCCAGTAGAAATGTTTGCGGGCCCGAGGAAAGACGGACGGTGGCTTCCTTGATGTCCGCCTAGAAGCGAATCGTGGAGCTCGTGAAGCAAGGCGGCCCTACAAAGCTCCGGGACATACAGCCGCCATTCCTCCGGCTGGACACTCACGAACAGGCGTCCATCCTGAAACTTGCAAGGGTAGGCACCCATCTGCTGGGGATGCGCCCGGATGGCTTCAAGCGCCGCTTCCTCTGTGACCGTGAAACGACTGATCATCGTCTCCAGGTCCGACGTGACTGTGAACGCGTCCACGGCCGGGTCTGCCTCCGCGCTCGCCTGGTTGACGAATTCGGAGAAGACTGTGGGCGGGCCGATCGGCTGAAGCTGAAAAATTCCCTGGGGCGGCACCACATGACTAAGGGGCATGCGCGTATGCGATCCCTCCCCCTCCCCGGGGGCGTCCACGTCCTCGTGGGCACTCGTCTCCTCCAAGAGAGGTGACAAGTCATCACTGGTGGTGTGTCCCAGATGAAATAGGTGGCGGGCCCGGGGAGATCGTGGCTCCGCGCCGTAGGCGGTCCCCGGGGCGGCCACGGGTACGCAAGTGGTATGAAGCACATCCATGTCCTCGTAGAACCAATAGTCCGCCCGTCGCGAGAGGGCGTCTGGCACCACGTTGTCCGCGCCCTTGACATATTGGATCTTGAACGGCGCAAACTGTGACAAGTACTCCATCCACCGCGCTTGGCGGGGCGTCAGGTTGGGCTGCACCAGGAGATGGGTGAGCGGCCGGTGGTCGGTGTGGATCACAAGGCGGTGGGGGTCGAGATCCCCCTGCTCACTAATGGCCACCGAAAACTGGGCCCCCAGAAGATGATGACGCCACGTGTGGCAGCTGTAGACTACTGCCAGGAGCTCCTGCTGATGCACTGGGTAATTCCGCTCCGCCGGAATCATTGTGCGTGAGATGTACTCGATGGGCTGAAGGCCCTTGCCTTGGTCCTGCAGGAGGACACCCCCGATGGCCACCTTGCTGGCGTCCGTAGCCACGACGAAGGGAAGGGCCGGATCCGGCAGGATAAGGACTGGCGCTGTGGTGAGGTGGCGCTTAAGCGCCTCGAAAGCCTGTTGGCACTGCTCAGCCCAAAGGAACGAGTTAACGTAAAGGATTTACGTTAGATGGATAGAGATTGTTACGCTCTTTCCAACGGCACCTTGAACGCCTCATTTGGTTAAGGAACGTAAAAGTTATGACGTTTCCTAGGCTGTGCCGACAGTACCCGGCGCGCCACTGTGGGCGCGTACGGACACAGGATGTACAAGTGTCACTTTGATAGTCCGCAGGACGTTGACAGGACTTGTACAGGACTTGATGGTCAATTGATAGGTAGGCGTGCTGTAGCGCGCCAGGACCTATGAGGCAATTGATGCTGACTAGTGTACGGATAGGTCCACAGGACTAGCCGTATGGACAATTGATAGATCTGCGCGCCAAAGGCGTGCCAGAGTCTGTGTAATCAATTGATTGACAGTTCAGCTGTGACAGTGCAGCTGAATACTTGGACGCGTCCCTAGCAAGCTATATGAGTGACTTGGTCACACCGGGACGCTAGTTCTTGCGTGCACGTTCTCTTGGCACTGCGACCCTGTCGCCTGTGCTGCGTGCAGTCTTGGAAGTGACGTGACTTACGTCTGTGTTTCCTTGTTAATAATAAAGGCAACTTCCTGCAAGAACCATGGCGGAATTCGTGGCATTCTCACTCTCACAACTCGTATTACACGCCTCGCTAAAAAGATGCCAAATTCTGAAGAATTCCGGATTCCCGCCGACGAGGAAATAGCCGCTCCGCCGGCTGGTCCTTCGTCAAGACCGACTGCGCCGTCGTGGCAGCAATTGCTCGACGAAGTCACGATCTCGCTCGACGAACTTCATCGTCGGCAGCGCGCAGCTCATTCATTGCTCGGGGATAACCCCGAGGACCCCGATTTGCCAGCACTGGTGCCGGCTATACGCGCATTGCTGGACCAGATTCGTAATATTTTATCGACATTTACGGTCCAGGTGCGGGGAGGTTTGCGGTCGGTGAACGAGTCACCACTGCCATTGAGGAGTTGGACAACGCCATCTCTTCACTCACCGGTTACCAGAGAAACCTGCAAAACTGGGCATCGCTACGCACGGGGGCGCGCCGGCGGTGTCGACAAATTTGTTTCAGGATCTCGCGTTGCTGTCGCTGCTCACACGCGGCGTACGCAGTCGCGAACGCCAGGTTTTATTAACCTGGTGGCTTTTCTCGCGTCTCTGCGAGAGTGGATTCCCGCAGGGTGGGAATTATTATCCATTTTACACATCCTCTGCGCCTCGTCGCGCGTCGGCGCGCGCAACTTCGCGGCGGGAGCACGCCGGTTTTAATACATACCGGTGCAGGTCCGGAGCTGGATATGGAGGATCCTGAGTCTACGAGTACTGCGACTTCAGGGGCCTTGACTACTAGTCGGCCAATTTTTATCCAGTGCTCGTCGACATTTTTTTGTCGAATTTTCGGCGGCAATTCGCGGGGGCGGCAGCGACACCGGCGCAGGCGGCAGTGGCGACACAAAATTTTGTACATATTTTCTGCTGCTTTGCTAAGGTGTTCTTTGAATAGCTTGTAGTGCAGGATGGCTGAGGGACGCCGTAGCAAGGGCCCAGCCAGTGGGAATAATAATGGGGGTGCTGGTAGTGGAACCGCTCACGTAGATGACGTGGGGGTTACCGGAGAGATTACCAACCTTCCTCACAATAATAATAATGCACAAGCTGTTCATGGCTTTGATCTCACCACACAGGGTCTTTTAATTGTCAATCAGCTGCAGCCTGTAACCTCAGACTCCAAGCCTAAGCAGGCTGAAGAGTTTGTGGAAGGATTGGAAGGGTTCCCTAGCTTGTACGGTGGTACAAATTACTATCAAATCTGGATAGGAAGTAGCACTTTTGGCAAGTGTACTGACCAGATTAAGGACCTAACCAGGGAGTGCAAGAAGGCCAATAAGGCCTGGGCACTGTACGTGGCTGAGCTGAAGGAGCTGCTGGAAGACCAACGCAAGAAGGTCGGCATCCATTGGCAGGACAAGTATCAAGGGTGGGAGGTCAAGGGGACCTGATCCAGAACTTCCTTAACTATTGTAAATGGTTGAGGAGGGCAGGGCTCACGGCTTTAATGTTGCTGATAACATAGCCCTAACCAACTGGCTCAAGGTTTCTGGGCTGGACAAGGCTACACGTGGCTCCTTAAAGGTCATGTGTGCCCCACACTCAACCCTCAAGGCCTACAAGGTCATAATCAAACAAGCACTCGAGGCAGAGGAGCTGTTTGAGGGTGGAGTGCCAGCAGTGAAGGCTACCCAGGCAGGTGGGCGTACCCAGGGGGCTCCAAGACGTCTGAGGCTGACCGAAGCCAAGGAGGGCGTAGGGGCAACCATAACAAGCGCAAGGGAGATCATTCACCTGATTCTGACAGGAGGTCACACTCCAAGTCGGTGTTCAGGCGGGTGGGTGGTCAGCCCAAGCAGGGCAACGCGTCTGACAACGGGGGCAGTGGCCAGGGCAAGTCAAGATACAATGCTACCTGTGCAAGGGGTGGGGGCACATCAAGAAGGAGTGTCCCAGCTTCAAGAAGTCCCAGGGCCAGGGCAGCAACAAGAATAACAACAACAACAAGAAGAAGAACAACAACAAGTCCCAGGCAGGCCAGCCTTCAAAGGGCAGTCAGCAAGAAGACAACAAGGAGCAGTGACTGTCTGAGGCAACCCCTACACACCTTAATTCACCCAGGGGGAGGCCAGGTGCTCCAATGCAGATTTTATATCTGGGCAACAAGAGGGTGATCTCCAGGTTCAGGTGGCCCCAGGTCACCTGGAGAGGTACAGGTTCCTATGAAGACGTCCTTGACAGCTGGTGCAGCTGTAAGAATGTCTGACCCCATGCATCCTCGTGCTGGGCACGAGGGTGGACCTCTCATTTTGAGAGAAACCAATGTACAACCACAGAGGGGTGTGAAGGCCTCTGGTGGTATGCATGTGGTCCCTGCTGGCGGTCCAGGTGTTGGGCATGAGCAGGGTGACTCAGGCTCTGAGTCAGAACAGGATGGAAGTCAGCATGGTGATGCTGGACAACCTGACAGCACAGTCCTGACTGTGCCAGGGACTGCTTCCTCTGTGTACCAGGAGTTGGGTGCCCGAATCCACAACATGTTTGGGCATGCCACTTCTCTGTCAAACAACTTTGCCTTCCGTATGGGCAGGGCACCCCTTCTTAAGGCGTGTCAGCAAGCTGCCTCACGGTGTAAGTGCCAGTTGTCCTCCAACAAGCCCAGGAAATCACATGCCAAAGCTCTACCTCAGAGCATTGGTGATCTGCAGTGTGATATCCAACACATCAGGGGCATGCAACTGTTGGTGTGCGTGGACAGGTACACGAAATACAAGGTGCTGGAGCATTTACCTTCTATGAAGAACAGGTACTTGCTGGCTGCCCTGCAGAATGTAAGAGCCAAGTTTCCTACCACAAGGATCCAGGTGGACATGCAGTTTCAGCATCTCAAGGGTGATCCTACCCTTCCTGAGTTGCTGGTTACACCTAGGGAGGCTCATGGGCAGCAGGGTGCTATCGAGAGGGCAATCCAGGAGGTCAAGAAATTGATCATCTCTGAAGACTGGGTACCCTTGTCTGCACCTGCACTTGTCAGGAGTGCATGGCTGAGGAACGTGGAGCAGCAGCTGAACAGCAGGGTTAACTTCTACTATGATGGAGTTGCTGTCAGCCCAATGGGTCTATATCATGGCCTGTGCCCACCACATGTGCTGGAGGGCTGGAAACATGCTGCACATGTCACCTTTGCCAAGCTGAGGGAGAAGGACCGGGGTTGGAAGATGCTGGAGCCACAAGTGGGTCAGAAGGTCCTAGCTTGGAAGGAACCTAGCCTTTATGGCAAACGTGGTAGCTGGAGTCCTGGGGTGGTTACCCAGGTTGATGAAGCTAGCCACGCATGCTTGGTCAGCATGGAGGACGAACCAAAGCATGTACACCGGCTGAGTTGGTCATATGTCAAGCCTAACCTGATGAATGAGGGCAGTCAGGCACAAGGCTCACAGGATCTGCAGGATTTTCAGGTCCCAGGTGACATCACTGACGCAACGACCACATCTGTTGCAGGGGAATCTGTCAGCCCTGGCCAGGTTGCAGAGGTACTTGTTGAACAGGCTGCAAGGTCAACAGCTGGGGAGTCAACTGTCAAGCCCAAGGCACTAACCAAGCCCAGGGGGACAAGTTTGGCTGGATTGATTGGGGCTCTACAAAGAGCCAAGAAGCAGCCCAAGGTAGCCAAGCTCAGGTGGCATGGCAATCTGGGGCTGGACACTGCCTTAGAGGTAGACACTAATTCTCAGGTTTCCATCATTGGGACCAGGGCTGCAGCAGGGTACAGCATGTCTGAACCCAGCTATCAGTTTGTGTCTGACTTCAGTGGCGGGGTACACGTGAAGGTACTGGGTGAGGTATTCATTCCTATCCTTGGACAGGACACTGCTTTTTGTGTCTTGGAGGGCTATCAAGGACCTGCTCTTCTGGGGCAGAATTTCCTATGCCAGGATGGGGTAGTGATCACGTCCTCTCTCCTGACTAAGGAAGGGGCTGGTCAGGTCCCACTGATTAATTTCAGGACCACTCACCTATCACGTGCAGTAACCAGGACGGTTAAGCGTGTGCAAGTGTGCCAGGGGCAGGAGCCCTTGGTTGATGACCTCATACTGCCAGCTGCTAGTCATCCAAGCAGTTTGGGCATTGGTCCTCACTCACTTGCTGGACACAGCCCTATCAACTACCAAGGCCTGGTGAAGCTCATGTCCTCTCCCATTATGTGTCCCCAGGTCACACTGGGTCTGATTAAATCTGGGGAGGACTGGATCTCCAAGAAATGCGTGGAACCTGTCAATGACCTGCCTCCTGCACGACGTCTACTCAAGCTCAAGTTTGTCATCAAGATGAAGGAGGTGGACGGGGTCAAGGTACCACATGTCAGGCCAGTGCTGAATGAGTTCAAGGGTACTGGTGAGTGCACTGCTGAGGAGTTGTATACCCCTGGCATGTTGCATGATACTTGGAGGCTGCTGCTGTGTGTATTTCTAGGCCTTCTCAACAAGGGCTTGGACTATGGCTCAGTGGTGGTAGACTTCAAGAGGGCATTTCTGGAGGGTGATGCAGATGTGGCACAGGAAAAGTGGGAGGGCAAGACGCCTTTCTATGTTAGGGTGCCTGCTGTATGGAAAAGGGACATCCACACGGAGTTCCTTAAAATCCTCAAGGGCCTGGAGGGCCTGAGGTCAAGTCCAATAATCTGGAGGGAGACTCTCAACCGTTTCCTGAAGGAGCATTGCAACTTGAAGGTCTCTCCTGTAGACCCCTGTCTGTTTCTGGGGCAATGGGAAGGCCTGCCAGTGTATGCTTCGCTGCACGGGGATGACCTACATCTGATAGCTCCCACGTCGTGGCTTAAGGAGCTGATCTCCATCATTAAGTCCAAGTTTCCTCTGGGTAGGGAGCAATGGCAGGTGGAGAATGAGCCTCTGCTGTTTGTGGGCATGGAGGCCACACTGGTGAAGAAGGGGGGAGTGGCGTATGCTGCTGGTGGGGGGCAATGATTATCAAGAGACCCTCATTAGCAAGCTTCCTCCAACCATCACACAGGCACTGTGTCCCATGGTGAGGGGCATGGTTGCTTGGGTGGCAGGCATTTCCAGGCCAGACCTCATGGTCATAGCCAGGTTGCCTGATGACATGCTGGTGGAGCTAGGGTCTGCCAAGGTGGCTGATCAGGTCAGGGCTTCATCTGGCATTCTGTTGTCTGCAGTGGATTTATCACAACCCATTTGCATGGAGCTGTATGTGGATAGCTCAATGGACAGCAGGCAGGTCTCCAAGGTCAGGGGCAGGGCTGCAGGGCTCTTTGTGCTCAGACAGGATGGCCTGGGGAGTTTGGTGAGCTGGTTTAGTCGCCTGCACAAACGGGTGGCTGTCAGCAGTGATGTGGCAGAATGCAGGGCTATTTGTGAAGGCATTCACACAAGCCTTTATCTGAAGGAGTTGCTTCATCAGATGACTTCTAACACTCCTTGGCAGTTAGTCTAAGTCTCCCGCCTGTAGCCTAAGTGGACACGTGCCAGCACCGCCGGCGCCCAATTGGGTACTGGGACGGTGCTGGACTAGAACAGTCGTGGCATGGACACGTGGCTGTACTCAGTATGTGATGAGCCGGTACCTCGGTACCGGGACTGTAGTTGTCATGTTAGGACTGACTAGATCAGGTTGTAACTGATAGGCTAGTCCGTCCAGGATCAGTAAGTTAGTTTAACTTACGCAAAGTCTGGCCAGCCATCGTTGACGGCTGGCCAGCAGTATATGTGCCATTCTATCCTAATGCCAAGGTGTCTCGTCGTTCACGCACACACACGCCATTTGGCAGTGCCCAAGCATTCCAAGCTTTGTGTTGCATAACTTGCATTAAAAACTCCAAAAACATACACGACAAAACGACGAGCGTGCGAAACGTACAGTTCGCAAACACCCATTTCCATTTTTTTTTACCCATCTTTTTGAACTAATGGCTCCCAAGAACAACAAGGGAAAGGCCCTTGTGGGCGCGACTTCCTCGGAGGAGGAGTCGCCGTCGGTGACGAGGTACCAGTCGTCGTCGTCCCCGATGTCCGATGACTCGGGGACGTCGGACTCGATCCTGGAGAGTATGCGCCAGGATTACGAGAACCGGGATGCTCAGGATCCCATGCATCCGGAGGATGCGGCGATGGAGGCAGCCGACCCGACGTACCGTGACGTTGTGGAGAACGTCGTGGTGCGCGTTCCCCTGATGCGTAGGGCGCGGGGGTCGACCCCGGTGGTGCGTCCGAGGGGACCACCATATGCACCACGTGGTGCGGGGGCGGGGCCCGAGTCGGAGGAGGAGGAGAGTGGGGAGTCCGACAGCGTGTCGGAAACCAGCTCGCTGGGTTTGTTTGGACTGCAGCCATCGTCGGCAGACGAGGCGCGCAGTGCGCAGGTGGCAGCAGATGCTGCCATGGCGCAGAGCCTGCAGGAGCAGGAGTCCGCAGAAGAGCGGAGGTTGGCAGTGCGCGCACGTGAGCGCGCCCAACAAATGGAGGATGCTGCCCAGGTCCGCGCGGCATTGATGAGGAGGTCAGCGTCGCCGAGGTCAGCGTCGCCGACCCATGAAGTGGTGCGGAGGGCGGACCTGGCGTGTTTCCAGCGCCTTCGACGGTCGGCAACGATCCCGAGGGAGATTGATGGAGTGCTGCAGGAGTCGGAGTATTCTTTGACGGGTCCGTCGGCGTCCGAAGCGGACGACCTGGTGGAGATGACGCCGGCTATGCAGGCGCGAGAGAAGGAGGCTCAGAGGAGGCTCGCGGTCTTCAAGGCGGAGAGGGAGAAGAAGCAGCGGAGGCGGAACGTGATCGCGCAGAGGAAGCTGCGCGAGCAGCAAGAGCGTGACAGGGCGGAGGCGCTCGCGGCCAGGATTCGGGTGAAGATGTCTCACACCAAGGTGAGGTGTGAGCGTCTCACCCGCGACCTGAAGAGCTGGAAATACCGGAAGGTCGCGGAGATAGCACCTTTGCAGGGGCCGGCTCGTCGGGAAGCCGAGGAGCGCTACCGCAGGCATCTGGCCGCCTGGGAGGCAAGCGTAGGTCGCCTGGAGAGGCGTATGCTGAAGCAGCGACGCCGTATGTCGAAGAACATCAAGAAGGCTGCGGTGAGGGGATGCATGGGGGAGGCGGTAAGAGCTGAATTTGGTTTGATGCCGGATGAACGCATTTCTACCGAACAACTCTACCATTTTTTGTCGCAGCCAACGCATACCATCTCAAACCGAGACGGCACAGCGGCAAGGACCAGGGTGACGCACCGGGGCGAACCCGGTCCAGCGACCTTGTCCACCGGGAGGACATCCGGAGGCAACTCCAACTGGCCCAGCAGATGCTGGACGAGGGGCGGGAGCTCACCCCGGGCGAGCATGGCCGCCTAGCAGACACGGTGGCGAGGCTGGTGGCCTCGCTGAAGCCAACAAAACGCAGGGCACCGGAGGAGGCGTGCCAGCCACAGCAAAAACGCAGGAGGGACGAGAGGGACGAGGGGGAGGATGACGGGGAGAGGGGGGGCAACCAGGGCAGGGGTGGACATGGCACCCAGGAGTCTGCACCAACACGGCACGAGGGCGGGGAGCGGCAGCAGCAGCAGCAGCAACAACAACAGCAGCAGCAGCAGCAGCCACAACCAGCAGGAACGACCACAACCTCCAATATGGCCTTGAACAGGCCCAGGTTTGATCCAAAAAAGAAAGAGGACAAGCTAGTGTTTCCGGGTTTGCCAGAGGGCCACACCCAGGACGAAGCTAGGGAGTGGTTGTTTAAGTTGTCACATGCATATGCTAGCGACAATGTCCGTGATTGGTTTGCCTCTCTACGTGCGTCCACACCCATCCATCAATCTGCCAAGCCTATCCAGCAGTTGGTACAATTGTACCAAAAGCGTGCCAGCAGCGGGGTAGACGTGGCAGAAAATGTGTTGTGGGCGCAGTTCATGGTTGATCTTAGGGCACTTGTTACCACGGGGGAGCACTTAGAAGTGCTTAAGGGCTTCCAGTGGATAGAGGCCTATAAGGTCAATAAGCGTGACTATGTGAGTGACAACAAAAAATATGTCATGTACATAGAGGGAGATGAGGAGCTGAAGAAGCTCAATGCCAAGTACCTAGTACACCTATGGCTACAAAAGGCAGAACTGGACCCACCACCCTGTCAGTAATCCTGGCAGGTCTGAAGGATAAGTGGGAGGACTTCAGGAAGGCAATGGCCTATGTGCAGCAATGCCTAGAGCCGTTTGCTGCTGCAGCCAAGGAGGAAAGGTGAAGCAGGTAAAGGGGGAGGAAGCCTCAGGTACGGGGCTCTCCAAGAAGCAGATGCAGTCGCTGGTAGCCCAGGTAAAGGCGGTAATGGGGGGGATAAAAACAAAAACAACAAAAGTGGGGGAGGTGGAAACAAGGGGGGGGAAAGAACAATAACAATAAAAACAGAAAACAAAGTGGGGGAGCTAGCAAGCCAGGGGGTGCTAAGCCAGCAGGGGGGGACAAGAGGTTGCCTCATGACCCCACCAAGCATTGCACTAGGTGCCTTTGTAAGGGGCACCTAAAAGATGACTGCTGGAAAGGCAAACCCGACTATGGTTCTGACGTTGATGTTTGTCCTGGATGCTGGAAAACACGTCACCCCATTGCAGCAGGAGCGCGCTGCACGGCACCCAGGCACAACAAGACACGCCAGGGCGCTACAACCGCGCGGGGGCGGCAGACCAGGGTGACACCTGTAAGCTACCCTCACCATTTTTCACAAATGGTTTCCTGTTACCTTCTGTCTGCCAAGTGTTGCCTGAGTGTGATGATGTGGATTGGGAAGTGGCATATGACATGACACTGTCACACATGATGCGTGACCCACCATAGCTCCCTTAGTGCAGCAGCAGAAAAGGTAATCACGTATGGTGCTCTAGCAGAGCAACTGCACAAGGTTATGGGCCATGAGGCTGTGGCTGAAAGGCTAGCCAATAAAATACAAGGCCATGATCTGGAACAGATGTGCAGGCACGTACGTAAGCACTGTGAGCAATGTCAGCTATATGCTCCTAAGCCCAGAAAATGGCATGTGGCCACACCACCACTGGCTAGAGGCAAACTGGTTGGGGATGTTATACACGTGGTGAAGGACACGGTATACTACCTAGTCATAAAGGATGCCTGGTCAAGGTTTGTGGTAGTGGAGCCCCTGCCTGGGATGGATAAAGAGCAGCTGCACAGAGCTTTACAGATAGCCTTGGCACGTTTTCACCCCATTGAAAAAGTAATGCTGGATCAGCAGTTTCTCTGCATCCAGGACAGGAATGACCTGCCCAAGATAGAAGTGTCTGGGGCTCAAGATCATGAACGTCAGGGGTTGGTAGAACGTACCATGAGAGCCATCAGGGATGTGATAAGAAAAATGCCATCCAGGTTGGCTGACTCTGGTAGCTATGCTGACAGGGCATCTTGGGCAGCAGGGGTGACTACCCAGCTAAACGCCAAACCAATAATGTCCTCACCTTTTGGGGAAATCACCCCAACTGGCCTTCAGTCAGGCAGCTATGCTTCAGAGGTACACACTCACTACAACACACAAAGGCAGCACTTAGCCAAGTTGCTGGCAAAGAAAGACAAAAATAATGCCAGGCCTGTGTTTGAAGTGGGGGACCATGTGTTGTTTTTCAGAGAGGGTGACAGAGGAAGAGCACACTCTGCCAGATGGCACGGTCCAGCTGTAGTCACCAAAATTCATGAAGAAGGGACTGCAGTCACTATACAACATGACAGAGAGCGTGTGGTCAGCAAGCATAGACTCAAGCTTTATTACCCACCACTGGCAGACGTGTCAGGGGTAGAATTCTTGGACATGGATTCAGAGCAGGAGTCTGGTGGATTGATCTCACCCAATGAATTGGCTAAGGACGTCATTGATGCAAGCACTAGTACCACAGTAGAAGCTCCTGTGTTCCTCAGTAGTGCAGCCCCACTACAACCCAATAGTCCACCTGGGCAGGAGGACGGTGCACAGGGTGAGCAGCAGGTAGCACCTCCCTCACACCTGGAGGAGTCACAAAATAGAGCAGATCCTGTCGTTCCCAGGAAGTCATTTGCTGAGATTCTTAAGGCCTTGCACAAGGCACACAACACTAAAGCAGTTGTGGCAACAGGTACAGCACAGGTCAATGCTGTAGGGGATGCAGGTCAAGATCCTAGTATTTTGGCTGTAGACACCCAAGCACAGGTGAGTATCATCAGTGCAGAAGCTGTATCTGGTCTGAAAATGAAGGCCTCACCATGGGCTAGAGTGTCAGATTTTTCAGGCAAAACCAAAATGCAGGTCAAAGGTCAGGTGAGCATTCAAATCTTGGGTATGCCCACTCCATTTCAGGTGGTTGAGGGTACTCAGGGAATGCCCTGTTAGGGGAACCTTTTGTATCTTACCCTGGTGTTGTCATCTCAGCTGGGAGGTTGAGTGTGGCAGGGGTAGGACAGGTGCCTCTAGATCATTTTAAAATCCCTTTGAGCCAGATTAGCACTGGGTTGGATGCTGCCATCAATGCAGTTAAGCCCAAGTACCTCCCAGGTCAGGAACCGTGTGTGGAGGACCTCATACACTCTCAAAAGCTACACCCTTCAGCGTTTGGGCTTGGTAGATGGGATGTTGCATCCATGTCTCCCCTGTCCTATGATGATATTGTACGGGACTGCCAGACGCAGATTGGGTTTCTTAAGTGGCTGAGGCTTTTACCAAAGCCAGGGAGGAGTGGGTTGTTCCAGATGCACGTAGTCCCACACACACACCACCTGTGACTCCTCTTGATGCTATGCCAGCTGGAGCCAAGAAGCTAAGGTTAAAGTTTGTGTGCAAGCATAAACCTCAGGCTGATGGGGGACCACCCATTTTCCATGCTAGGCCATGTGTCACTGAGTTCAGGGGCTCTACAGAGCTGACAGAGGCTGAGCTTTATACTCCTGGTATTCAGCAAACGTCTCTCAAGGTGTTGCTTTCCTTGTTTTTGCATCAGCTTAATACAGGGAAGGATTATGTGTGTAAAGCCACAGATATCAAAAGAGCCTTTCTAAAGGGGGACCCTGCCATAGCACAGCAGGTCTGGAGAGGTCAGGTATACGTGGTGAATACTCCTAAGGTGTGGCACAGGGATATTGTTCAACCCTTGTTGAGGCCAAACCTGGGGGTTGAAGGGTTGCAGTCAGCTCCAAAAATTTTTAGGCTGTCTGCACAGGAGGTATTCATGAAGCTAGGGGCCACCTATGATGACATTGACCCTTGCTTGTTTGTCATCCCACACCCTGATGGAATGATGATGTTTGTCTGGCATGGGGATGATCAGTTAATCTCAGGTCCTAGAGCTGCAGTGGATGCTTTCATAGCTCAGGTGTCTGCCAGTTTTGAGATTGGCAAGCAGCTAGAGCTGGGCAAGGAGCCAGTCAAGTTCTGTGGCATGATGCTTGAGTTGCTGCAGCAGCAGGGCAGCTGGGTGTGTTCCATGCAGGCCTCTGCTGAATACATTAAGTCTTGTCTGGATGTCCTGCCTGTTCACATCACCCCTGACATGTGCCCTACCATTAGAGGCAAGCTTGGTTGGCTATGTGCTACATGTGCACCCCACCTGGCTTTTGTGAGCAGGGTAGATGATGAAGTACTACAGGAGGTAGGAGCACGGGCAATCAAGCAGCTGTTGCATGATGGTCCACCTTTGATGCTTCACTCACTGGACCTGTTTACTCCCATCCACATCACGTGCATGATGGATAGTTCAATGGAGTCCAGGGTAGTTACCAAGGTTCAAGCCAGAGAGGCTGGATTGTTTTTCCTGCATAACCAAGGTGGGAAGAAGTCACTAGTCTCCTGGTTCAGTAGATTGCACAAGAGGAAAGCTGTGAGCAGCAATTGTTAATCATCCCACGGTCCTAAATTTAGGACTTTGTCCTAAATCGTCCTAGTGGTCACTATAACCGAGGTACCGGGGGGGGGCGGTCACTATATGGACCGTACCCCATGTGGACCGTACCCGGCATGATGTACCCGACCCGTGGTACCGGCACATGGTACCCGGATTCCGTACCCGGGTACCGGGTATAATGGCGGGAAAGTAGGTACCTCGACCAAAAATATAACCGATTTTGGAGCGAAAAAGTGGGTGCGGGAATGAAGTGAGGTGGATATGGCGACCTGACAATCGTGGCCGGCGTTTTCACGTGCGTTTATCATTTCGGGCGCCCAGTAGCAAAAACGAAAGGTTGTTAGTTATGCTTAAAGGCTGTGAATATTTTCTGCGCAAGTTTTTATGTGTAGCGCTGTATCACAGCGGCACAACACAAATGGGTCGCAGATCGCCTGCTCGCGGAGGGTCGATTTTGGCACAAACATGTTAGTGTATTAGCAATGGTGGTGCGAATCAAGCCAGGAAATTTTTGTGGACGATTTTTATTATAGTCTGGAGTTTAGAAATGGAGTATTTGACATGGGAGCGCCTGGGCCGTGATATTCTTGCCCGATTTCCATTGTCGACCATGTTTTAGGGACGTTCAGGCTGGGCAGCGAGCGCACCTTATAGGTCTTCACTTTCGGTATTTCTTGGACCTAGAACGCAGCACAAGCGTGGTTTATATCATTGTCGAACCGGTTGGCCAGCTTTGGTGCGCTCAGCTCTCGGAAAGCTGACCTCGCTGCGGATTTCAGCGACTTTTTTGCAACCATCTGGAATGAGGCGACGTAAGTAGCAGGTAAGTGCCGGGTTGTCCTAGATCATGAGTGTAACTGGCAACGCTGTCGTGGTGTTTTGAGTCAGCCAGCTATGCCTAAAAAGAGGGGACGCTCTCTGTGCACATAACTGTCACACATAGTTGGTTTACGTCATACAATTTTTTACGTCTCTATCTTCGTCGTCCGCTGCAGCTAAAACACACATGCGTAAGAGCAGTTTTACTCATGTGTTAGTTATAAACCATGGTCCTATGGCCTGCAGTCGTTCAGGGTGTTCTCAGACAGTATATACAGTATGGTTTACGTGTTACATGCACCCTGAATTCGCTCACAAAGCGTTGCATGTTAGCACAACGTTGTTTTGTAACTTGATTTGGCTGCATTCATGTGTTAGTTGAAATGCAAATGCAATGTTTTTTCATCGCTGGGTGGTGGCCAGCATGTCCGTGATGTCAAAGAAGGTTTGGCATATGCTTAGAGAAAGTTTACCGCAAGGGGTGGGCCATGTTCAAGCCGGGCAACCTCAGCAACCATGCAACCCTATATTGCATTACCTGCACCATCTGTGACACCGTTAATCACGCGTATATATAGAGGCAGCCACAGCAGGGTATGGCCTTGTTATACGCTGCCCCGCCATCCCAAGGCCTCGTAGGGTCCCCTAGCGCTTGTAAGATGCTCAAGGGACTGTGTGGATAGCATGGTCATGCGTTGACAATAATTGGTCCTAATGGTCCTAAAACCCACATTTTGGCCAAATTCGCGCTTTGAGGTCTGGCAGGTGGCAGGGCCCATTCATGCACTAAATGTAATTATTTGACCCCAGGTTTTTGATAGAAACTAAAAAAGTGTGTTATCTGTCATGGGCACGAATGCCAGGGTCAAATTTTAATGTTTGCATATATATTTTTTAATTCCACTTGGTCCTAAATTTAGGACTTTTACTGGGAAGATGGACACAATGTAGCTGAATGCAGGGCTGTGGTATCTTCTGTCTTGCATGCAAGGTATCTCAATCACTTGCTGGTCTGGCTTCAACACCAGGCTGGTAGCTCTGCAGGAGTGAAAGCACATTTGCTGACTGACTCTCAATCTATCATCTCTTTCCTTGCCAATCCTTTGGCTGCACACTCGGACCTGGATTGGATTGTGCTAAAACAGGAATGCAAGTACCTGGAGTCTAAAGCCCACGTCAGGGACAAAGACAATGCTGCAGATGCACTGACCAAGGTGCCACAAGCAGCAGGACCACAATACCAGGTCTTGTATGGGTTGATGAACCCTGGTTACTGTCAGGATATGCCCCAATATGCCTGACAGTTTTTTTATTGAGTGTGCTAGTTTCGGGTATACCGGAACTTATATGACTACTTTCTTCTACATTCTACTAAATATATTAGTTAGCTAAATATATTAGCTAGCTGACATCCGTACCCTAGTGGTACTGTACCCAGTGGTACTGTAACCAGTGGTACTGTAACCAGTGGTACTGTAACCAGTGGTACTGTAGCCAGTGGTACTGTAGCCGTCTGACAAAATTTGCCTGGCTCCGCGCTACGCGCCGACCCTATGTTCACTAAGTGCTGCCCTGGAGGCGCAATGTCCTTGTACTTGCATACTAGTGATCTGACGCATCATTTTAGTGTTGGTGTAAGCCACCCACTTGTGTGTGGCGGCTGGATGCACTTTAACTTATACCGTAGATTATTTCCAGATCGACGGATACTGCGACAGTGTGTTTTTCCACTTAATGTTGCCCCTGCAATTGTCATGGCTACCCGTTTGTACGCCGACTCAAAGTCAATATATAAAATCAGTAAAGCATTATTCGATCTTTAAGCCTGCCACCTGTCTTACATTCTGACATGGTATCGAGCGGGGTGGCCTACTAAATTGCTGAAACTGGTCCGATTTATCGGGCAAATTGACTCCCTGAATCCGACGTCGGCACTTTATGCCAGTCGTGCATATCCTAGACGGGCTTCCCTGTATCGAAATTCAAGAACTCCAGTATTTAGACGATCGTCTCTACCTCGTATTTGCTGTTCTAAACCATCGTCGCATATTAGTCTTAATCTTTACCATTACGGATTGAGCGTCTCCGGCTTTCTCGGCTGTCTCCAGATTTTCACCTTGCCGAGACTCGGTTGTGACCAGATTTTAACCTTGCCGAGACAATCATGTCCGCAGCCGCGACAGCAGCAGCTACGAAAGCGACAAAAGATCTCAACATTCTACAGGCCTGCAAAAATATTACACAGTTCGACGGCCTCGACCCAGTAAAGTGGGATAACACCAAGATTCCTTTTCTGGCCGTAGTGACAGCATTCGGGATGCTGTCTGTCCTGCTTGGCACCGAGGTCAATGAGGAACGCGACCTGATTCTTTTTGCGGCCCTTTGTCAGTGCCTCGTTGGACCGGCACTCAAAGTGGCAAACAGTGTTACTCAGAAAACTGGCAGCGTGGCATATCATCGCATCTGTGAAGAATATGAGCATCTCAAGCTGCAGATGAGCAACCGGCGAGCACTACGCCGCAAGCTAAATCGAATGAAGCTGGAACCCGGCGTTACAATGCGGCAATATATAACCGACGGGGAATTAACTTATAACGACCTGATTGCCACCGGCGCCAAAATGGCACCCGAGGATCTGGCCGAGAATCTGCTCGCCGGCGTGACCGAGGAGTTGCTTCCGTCCCTTGCCCAATTGAACCTTGGGGACGGTATCACCCTACAGGAAACTAAGGCGGCACTTCTTAAGGCCTGGGACCTTGTGCACGGTAACAAAGATTCCGCGGAGGCCACCGGGGTGTATCATACCTCCCACTCTGGACGCGGTGGCCGTGGCACCGGCCGTGGCAGGGGGCGTGGCGGTCACAATGGCGGGACCCAGCGGCCCAGCTGCACCCACTGCGGTCGCACCTCTCATCAGGAGCCCACCTGCTGGTGGAAGTATCCTCACCTACGGAACACTCGCGGCAACACCGGCGGGCCCGCCGCCCACCACACCACCGACACCCCACCGGCGCCCTCCCACGAGGCCCACGACCTCCCCCCCGGTTTCTGCTTCTAAACGCCTTATCCAGCTCCCCCGGGACAGGGCACAAGGGGTAGCAGCCAGCTGGGCCCAGCTAGCACCAGACGTGGGCCCTGGAGCTTTTCAACCTGCACTGCAGCAGGCGACAGCAGCCAGCCCCCCCAACCCGTCCTCTGGCCCTCCTGCATTGCTAGCGGCTAGTCGCCCACCCTGCCAGACGTGCCAGGTGCAGGTCTTCATGCCAGCAGCCAGCAGTGACCAGTACTGCAGTACCAGCATCAACCAGTCAACCTGTGTTCTTTTCTCCTGTGGCGCACTCCCAGGGACACCTGGGGGCCACCGGATGTCTTTCCAGGGTCCCAGCATTTTCCCAGCAACAGCAGCCACAACCAAGTTTTTTCTAGGGTCACCAGCATTCTCCAAGCGACAGCCACTGTGGCGCACTCCCAGGGACACCTGGGGGCTACAGTCATCAAGTCTCCTCTCAGCTCCAACCAGATAGCCGTGTAAGGGGGTGCCATGGGAGTGTACCCGGCTATACCCTCACTAGCTATAGGTTTCTCTGAGCAAGGGGGGAACAGGCACATTGTATGCAAGGGGGGTGTCAGGATATGCCCCAATATGCCTGACAGTTTTTTTATTGAGTGTGCTAGTTTCGGGTATACCGGAACTTATATGACTACTTTCTTCTACATTCTACTAAATATATTAGTTAGCTAAATATATTAGCTAGCTGACATCCGTACCCTAGTGGTACTGTACCCAGTGGTACTGTAACCAGTGGTACTGTAACCAGTGGTACTGTAACCAGTGGTACTGTAGCCAGTGGTACTGTAGCCGTCTGACAAAATTTGCCTGGCTCCGCGCTACGCGCCGACCCTATGTTCACTAAGTGCTGCCCTGGAGGCGCAATGTCCTTGTACTTGCATACTAGTGATCTGACGCATCATTTTAGTGTTGGTGTAAGCCACCCACTTGTGTGTGGCGGCTGGATGCACTTTAACTTATACCGTAGATTATTTCCAGATCGACGGATACTGCGACAGTGTGTTTTTCCACTTAATGTTGCCCCTGCAATTGTCATGGCTACCCGTTTGTACGCCGACTCAAAGTCAATATATAAAATCAGTAAAGCATTATTCGATCTTTAAGCCTGCCACCTGTCTTACATTCTGACAGTTACAGTCTGAAGTGACTGGCACATTGTACATGTTAGCCCATGACCCCCTGCCTAATACTGCAGCTGAAAGGCTGCAGTGGCAGCTGGGTAGTTTTCTGACAGTGAGAAGCACTGGTCTAGAAAGTTGGGACATGATGAATGTGTTATTTATTGAATAAAATTTTGTGAGACACTTGTTTGGATGACCATGACATGCTGGGGCCTGGAGCACCCATCTCACTCAGTTAAGAAACCATGCTTGAGACATGGGGCCTTTTTAATGCATCTCTTGTACATGTGTGAGGTGACCTTTGGGTCCTAGTAGGTTATCTGACAGTTTTTTAAGGCATTGGGAATGGCTGCGTCCATTTGATGGCTATGTGTGTTTCTGTTGAAACCCAAAGAAAACTTAAAGTGGGAGTTAGTCTAAGTCTCCCGCCTGTAGCCTAAGTGGACACGTGCCAGCACCGCCGGCGCCCAATTGGGTACTGGGACGGTGCTGGACTAGAACAGTCGTGGCATGGACACGTGGCTGTACTCAGTATGTGATGAGCCGGTACCTCGGTACCGGGACTGTAGTTGTCATGTTAGGACTGACTAGATCAGGTTGTAACTGATAGGCTAGTCCGTCCAGGATCAGTAAGTTAGTTTAACTTACGCAAAGTCTGGCCAGCCATCGTTGACGGCTGGCCAGCAGTATATGTGCCATTCTATCCTAATGCCAAGGTGTCTCGTCGTTCACGCACACACACGCCATTTGGCAGTGCCCAAGCATTCCAAGCTTTGTGTTGCATAACTTTGGCCACTTCAGGTTACCACTCTTCTAAAAACAGACTCCATGGGGATGGTGCAGTTTGTGCACAGGCAGATGGCCAGAAGTAGGGACTTGGATTATCTCCTTCTTAAGGAGTTGTCCTCCTTGGCCAATATTGAGCATATCCCTGGGGTTGACAATCCTGCTGATGCTTTGACCAAGCTAGTGCAGAAGGCAGCAGTGCAATACAAGGTTCTTCAGTCTCTGATGGACCCATCTCAGCAAGCTGTCTAAGCTGGTGCCTGGTTATAGGGCATTAGAGAGCAGATTGTGTGGTAGTGTCAGCATTGTGACTGGCATAATACCTGTATTTTAGTCTGTACTAAGGCTCATGGACCATGGTACACTCACTCTGATTTTAATCAGGATACAGCCAGGTTTTGGCTGGGGTTCATGCTGTTGACTACACAAGGTTGACAGGTCCATTACAGACCATGTATTCTATTTTAAAAGAAATGTATATTTGTACATACTTCTCACAATGGTCTGGGAACCTTTATTCTGGGGTTTATAGGGCAGGGTTCGATTCCCTGGTATTATGTTTCTACAAGCTGGCCTGTTCAGGTGTTTGCCTGTTCAGACTTCCCTAGTTCCCCAGGGCAGGATTTAATTGTTGCCTATGTGTTTCATTTTGTCATTTGTTTGCTGTGGCAGTTTACCATCTGGCAAGTAGACGGGCGCCGTAAGACGGGCGCCAATAGACCCCTGTTGAGAGTATGACAGGCAAACTATTGTAATACGCCTTACTTTGTCAAGTGGTATTTTAATTGTCATGGATTTATTGTACCTATATTGAATATGTACTGGGTTTTATGGGATTAGTATCTGGGATTAATGTAACTCACCGCCAGAAGGTCATTGTACTGGAGGCTCTACCGAGGTGATGGGATTAATTCCTGGAGAAGACCTCATAGAATTAACCTGTATGTATTTAATTTTGTGTGCTTCTAATATCTGGTGGTACTCTGTAATGCCACTTCCATAGGTTTTCTCCATTTCTCATGAAATGGTTTTCCCTGTGGCAGATCTGTTTCTTTTCCAGTTCCTTAACCCATAGTCCGTATTGCCATTTTTTGCAAACAAATACCCCCTAAAATGAAAAAAATCATAACTCCCAGACCGCTACTCCAAATACCCTCAACCAAGATGCAAGGAATATCTACACTTCAAGGGCTTTCAGAATATGCAATAATATCTTGAGTCCCGTAAGTGGGTTGCATGATATTCTCAGTCAAAGTTGGACAAAAGACGAACATTTTCATGCATCACACCATGGAACCCCCCCCTTTTTTTCAGGGGAGGGTTGTAAACACCAATGTCAAGGTTGGATAATTTTATTAGGTAGTTCAGGCATCCCCATACCAGGGGGGGCCACTCAGAATTGAGTTTTGCACATGGCACCACGCTCATATACGTGTGTGGGTTACGCGCGCGTAGACAGCCATCTATGACATGCAACACAGCCATGCATTATAACAAGCTACAAAAGACTGGCAAAAGTGCTTGAATGCAAACGGGTTGCCTACCTGAACTAACGGGGTGGTATACTCTAAGGAAATGCCATAAACTGAGCACTCACAGGGCTGATACCACTCTTTACAGCAGGCATGGAAGCTTGCTAAATGCTGCACCAATAAACTCGTCAACTATAATGCATGGCAGGCGTATTCCGCGGCAAACAACATGCAAACACGTTGCCGTACCTGGCTCATTCACGTCCCGCCCGGATTCTGCTGGCCGGGACCCTCATATCTCACACATACTAGTGCGCTACAGGCATAGGCCGCCATAGCCGCATCATGCATGCATCCAATATGGTTACTACGTTGATATTCCGTGCAAAGATGACCTACAAACGCGTCCGCAATCCCAGCAAACCTTGCAGCAGATGTCCCGTACCAAACCTGGATGCTCGGGCTGGCGCAGACTGCTCGGCCATACAGAGAAAATCGAAATATGGTAAGCTATAACTCATATGGCACTGACGACCAAGAAGGCAGTATTTTCCTACCTGTATTTTCCCAGTCCTACCAATCTGGCCATGCCTGACCTACGAAAAACACGCACCGTCATTCTGAGCGACATTCTGAACCGTCTCAGGCCGCGAGACGCAAAAATTTCCTTGATAACGGCACGCTAGCAGCCATATCTAGTTGCGCGCGCGCGCGAGTGAAAATTTCCCGCCAAAGTCACGTGATACTTTCTCAATACACGTTGTAATTACCAGGCTATGGCGAATATAACACCCAAACCTATGCATCACCTTCGTCCCTAAGTGTCCCCGGACCCACCGGACACGTGGCATCCGCCAGAAGTGGCGCGGCGCCACTGGCGCGGCGCCGTTTTTGGCGGGGAGTCAAATGTTATGTTATAACATAACATTTACGGACTATGGGTTAAAAGAAAGGGCTGGGGGAATGGCATTGGCCATTAAAGACATCTGTTCAAGCTTCAAGCTGGAGTGAAGGACATTTCAAGCTACTTCAAGGGTCCCTGGCAGGGGATGTGATCCCTAAAGAAAAGAAGGGATTGGAGTTAACGTAAAGGATTTACGTTAGATGGATAGAGATTGTTACGCTCTTTCCAACGGCACCTTGAACGCCTCATTTGGTTAAGGAACGTAAAAGTTATGACGTTTCCTAGGCTGTGCCGACAGTACCCGGCGCGCCACTGTGGGCGCGTACGGACACAGGATGTACAAGTGTCACTTTGATAGTCCGCAGGACGTTGACAGGACTTGTACAGGACTTGATGGTCAATTGATAGGTAGGCGTGCTGTAGCGCGCCAGGACCTATGAGGCAATTGATGCTGACTAGTGTACGGATAGGTCCACAGGACTAGCCGTATGGACAATTGATAGATCTCCGCGCCAAAGGCGTGCCAGAGCTCTGTGTAATCAATTGATTGACAGTTCAGCTGTGACAGTGCAGCTGAATACTTGGACGCGTCCCTAGCAAGATATATGAGTGACTTGGTCACACTGGGACGCTAGTTCTTGCGTGCACGTTCTCTGGGCACTGCGACCCTGTCGCCTGTGCTGCGTGCAGTCTTGGAAGTGACGTGACTTGCGTCTGTGTTTCCTTGTTAATAATAAAGGCAACTTCCTGCAAGAACCATGGCGGAATTCGTGGCATTCTCACTCTCACAACTGAACGGGGTACCCTTCTTGAGAAGAGCGTTGATCGGGGCGGCGATGGTGGCAAACCGCGGGATGAACCGTCGGTAGTAAGATGCCAATCCCAGGAAACTGCGCACCCCTTTCACGTCCGTAGGGACAGGCAATTGCTGGACGGACTCGATCTTCTCAGGGTCGGTCGCGATGCCGTCCGCGGACAGGGTATGGCCCAGAAACGGCACGCAGCGACCGGCGCGCACCTTGGCCTTCCGCGCCGAAAGGTGCTCATCCTCCATGATCTGCAGCACGGCGTCCACATCCTCTAGGTGCTCCTCGAACGTCTTGGAGTACACCAGGATGTCGTCCAGGTACGCCAGCGCGCACGTGCGCTTGTAGGTCCAGGGCGGGCGCGCCCCCTTCTGCGGGTCCGCCAGGTCCTGGGAGACCTGCGGCAAGTGGGCTGTGCCCATCACCGGACGGAGGATGTCATTCATCAGCATCTGGAAGGACGCAGGCGAATTACACAGCCCCATTGCCGCCACCCGAAACTGGTAGTGACCGAAGGGCGTAGCGAACGCGGTCTTGTGGCAGTCTTCTGGCGCGATGCGCAGCTGCCAAAACCCGTCCGCACAGTCGATGACGGTGAAACACGTAGCCCCCTGGACACGGTTGAAGATGTCGTCGATCCGCGGTAGAGGATACCGGGACTTGACGGTGATGGCGTTCAGCTTCCGGTAATCAGTCACCAGACGCCACTTGCCTCCTGGCTTGGGAACGAGCAGCACGCCCGCTGAGAAGGGGCTGTTGCTGGGTTCAATGAGCCCAGCGTCGAGCAGTGAAATGAGGATCTTCTTGAGCTCCACCAGCTCGACTGGGCCCATGCGGTACATGGGAGACACGGTAGGCCCGGAACCCTCCTGGAGCTGGACACGATGTAACACCGATCGATTGGGAGGGAACTGGGGGGTGCGATCCGCGAAGAGGGCAGTGCGCTTCTCCAGGACGGCATTGAACCGCGCCAGCTCGTCCGGTGTGAAACCGGCACCAATCTCGTTAAGCAGGCCTGAGTGCTGTCCAGGTCTATGCGGTACATCGCGTACTCCTTGCCCTTCCGGAGCTGGCGCGCCAGCGTCTTGCTACTCATCAGGATCTGGGACGCTGGTCGAGGCCCGTCCGCCGAGCGCTCGTGTGTAATGTTATGGACCTCCGCGGCCTGTGCCCTATACTCGCTGTCTGGGCACCAGAATGAACCATCCGGAAACCAAACTACCCGCCGGCGCACACTGATGTCCACATCCTGCTTGTCCAGCCAGTCCACTCCAATGATGATGTCGGCAGCGCCCAGCGGCGCAATAGTCGCCACCAGGTCCACCGGCGTGCCCTGCAGCACCCCTTGATGTCTGCTAGGCCCGGCGATTGGTGTCGCCGGCCGTCTGAGTAGGTGACATACACTGCCGTGGTGTGAGGTCGGGTACCAGGCCCAGCCGACGCACCAGGGCCTCGTTGATGAAGGACGTGGAGGCGCCGGTGTCGACCAGGAACTTCACGTCCATGATCGTTTTCTCCTTCAAATACGGATCAAGGACGGTGGGAGGGACCAGTAACCCTCCGCTGAAAAGAAACAGATGTCGCGAATGTCCTTGAGATGCACGCGCCGCCGGTTGGGTGGACGCGTCTGCGGCCACGTTATTGACGTCTACCTCTACTCTAGTTGACTCCGCGTCTGGGCTACCATCTGATTTTTCTACCCTATCCCCTACCCCGGGACCCAAGCCCACGGGCAGGGCTACTACTCCCGAGGAGCGGTGGGACGGGAGGCCGCCTCGCCCGACCACCCGCCCTCTTCCCCCCCCTCCTCTTCGTCAGCCCCCTCCTCGTCGTCATACTCGTAGCCAGCCACTGCCTGCGTATGGCCGGAAGAGGAGGACTGTCGCCGCGCCTCAATCTCGTTGACCGCGCGCAACACGCCCTTGGTAGAGCTGGTCGCGGGTGGTCGCGGCTGCTGGTACTGCGTCGGGACCTGTCTGGCGTGCTGCAGGCGAGCCGCACGCTCACCCGCGTTGCGGGGTCGGTCCCGAGGACCGGAGGAGTCGGGGCGGCTGCCGAAGGCCGGGCCGGAGAAACGAACACTGGGTGCCCCTTCTCCTGCTCCACGACTGGCGTTCTTTCCCCGGAGCTTGGGGCAGTCGCGCTTGAGGTGCCCCACCTCGCTGCACATGAAGCAGCGCGCCTTGCTAGCGTCGATCGCGTTGACGCCATGGTCAGTGTAGCCCTCGTCAGGGTCGTCGAGGTACTCGTCCTCCTCCTCGCCGGCGAACTCAGTGGAGTACATCTGATTCACCCGTCGCGGGGGAGCTGGTCTGAAGAAACGGCGCACTGAGGGTGCACGCCCGCGAGCCACTACGTCGGCCACCTGTAGGAGATACCTCTGGATATTCAAGATGTCCCACTCTTCCCAAGGGACATCAGCGTAGTGCTTGAATACCTCGTCCTGCAGCTCAGGACAGAGTGCCTCGATGAACCTGCTCTTGTACTCGTACCAGGTCATGTCAGCCAGGTAGGCGGCGCTGGACTCGAACTTAGACAGAAACTCGCGATATGGGGTGGTCCCCTGGCGCAGCTTGCTGAAGGCCATCCGCTCGTGGAGTGTAGCATCTGGGGGCACCAGCTTGCGACGCACCGGTCCATCAGCTCCTCAAGGTTTGCGGGTATGACTGGGACGCGATGCTCTCACAGTTCAAGATGCTCACCACCGAGGGGTCCATACAGGAGTTAACCACTAGCAATCAGATCGCTGGTGGCCAGCTGCCAGTTGTGGTGATTGCGCCAGATGGTATACTGCTGTCGCCACATGCGTCCCCATTCCTCTACCTCGCGCGGTTTCATGTCCGCGTGCAGCTTGGGTACATTCTTGAAATTGGGCATCGGTGGGGCCTTTACCGCGGCGGTGACGGGCCCACCGACGTCTACGTGGGGGATATCGCCGAAGGTGGGGGGCTGCGACCGGGGGAGAGAGCCGGATCTGGGCGGCGTACCATGAGTCCGCCGCACCTGTACGGATGAGGGGTGTTCGTACCCCGGGTCATCCAAGGCCACCCTGCTGAAGCTGAGGTTGCCAGCAGGCGCAGGCGAGGGACCGCGCTTTGGTCAAGCACCCGTGGGCGCTGCGGTTGAGGTGCCGGGCGCTGGACTGGCGTGTGAGTCTCCTCGTCTCGGTGGTGACACTGCTCCTGGTCTCCCCTGGGCTGGTCCGTGGTCTATGAGTACCAACGGGCGGGCCCTGCGTGACAGTTCCCTCGTCCGCCTCATTAGTCCCTTCCAGGTCATCGAACTCGCCATCTGCCCCTGGGACCTCCCCTTCCTCGTCCGAATACCATAGCGCCGTGGGTAACAGGGACGTG
This sequence comes from Mesostigma viride, assembly GCA_009746045.1. Lineage (NCBI taxonomy): Eukaryota > Viridiplantae > Streptophyta > Mesostigmatophyceae > Mesostigmatales > Mesostigmataceae > Mesostigma > Mesostigma viride. The sequence goes on along the minus strand of RPFO01000103.1, from coordinate 1,993,344 downwards.
CTGCCGAAGGACACTCTGCGTCTGCCCCGGTGTGTGGGGCCCGGTGGAGGTCCCTGGGGCCGCCCCCGACCTGCCCAAGGATGCGTTGGCCGCCCGGTGGCTGGCTGCTGATGGCGGTAGTGCAGGGTATCTTCATTCTCGTCTCCCTGCTGCTCTGGATCAGGTGGTAGCCATTGTGGTCTCGTCTGGGGTTGTTGCTGCTGCATCCGGGGTTGCTGCTGTTGCCGTTGCTGCTGTGGTGACCGTTGCTGCTGCTGCTGCTGCTGCGGTTGCTGCTGCTGCTGCTGCTGCTGCTGCTGCTGCTGCTGCTGCTGCTGCTGCTGCTGCGAGTACTCTTGGAGCCTCTCTCGGTCGTTCCTGTCATCTCCCTGCCTTGTTAAGGCGTCTAGATTGTCCCCATCCGCTGGGAACCTAGGGTTCTGATCTCTGGATCGTGGGAAGCCTTCCGCAGGCCTCTCCATGACCTCACCTGTATCTGTCCCTGCTTGGACGACGGTGCAGTGGTACCTCTATCCTCTCTGTACCGTGCTAGTGGTTGTCTACCGGTTCTACCTCTGTATTCTCTAGATCTCGTTCTCTAGTCTCTTCCTCAGTATCTCTGGCGTTCCTTGTTTGGGACCGTGTTGGCATGGTGCTCGTACCGGTACCTTACACTGCAGGCAACACCTCCCCAGGAAGGAAGAGAGAGAAAGAGAGAGAGAGCAACCACGTGCTATGGAGCTATAACTATAGAACCTAATACTACTCCCTAGTAATGGTCTCCTCTACTGTTTGCTGGGGCCAATGGTCAACTGAGAGAAGGTCACTGTAACTGCTGTCCCCTCCCCCTGACTGCTGAGCGTGGGTGGTTTAGAGCATTCACGTGTAGTGTGCATCCCCTCAGGCAATGGCATGTGTTCCCTAACAAACCTATCTGCGTCCATGATGTTATCAAATCCCTTCCACTTGGCACTAGAGTCTCTAGACACTATCTTATCCTTGATGTGTTCTTCACATGCCTTCCAACTGTAAAATATGGCTGGTCTACCCTCGCCCCCATCATGGGCCACGGCATAGTAAGGAAATCCAGATTGACCACCCTTATTTATTCTGTTGCGTCTGGGCATGTTACATCATAGGCTGGCAGAGGCTTGCAAGCAGGAGAGAAGGAGGGGATCCCAGGCCGGTTACCTCTAGGTGCAGTGACCTTTACAACACAAACGAGGGAGAAGCACAGAGTCTAACACAGCACACGCCCGAGCTTTCCGCGGAACGGGCTATACGCACGCACGGAGGTAAACACCGTCAACACAGTCGGCAACAGCCAGACGGTATCCACCCCCACGACCCTTTGCAGGTCAAACAACGAATGGCCGTCTCCGCGACGTCCATGGGCACCAACGACATTTACAACCTATAGAGGGTACAACATATAACATAAACCCCCTACGCGTGCGGTCCCGGAGAGAAAGCGAGCTCGCCAGCTAGCCTTCAGCAGGCATAGCTTGTAAAGAAAGATTTCTAACTAGGGGACGTACCATCTCCGATGACGTTAATCCCTCCTGAGCTGGCCGCCACCCGGTGTCGTTGAAGGCAAGCCCTGGCCGCCACTAGGTGTCGTTGAAAACAGGAGAGCTGAACGCTATCGTTGACAGCACCTCACCACAGGACTATTGCTAGCCCCGCCGAGTATCCCAGACTGGCCGCTTGCTGTCTAGGTCGTCGTTGAATCCCTTTACGGGCTGGCCGCCGGCCTGACAGCAATCGTTGAATTCCGGAACCTCTACCTACGCCAAGCTCCGTCTTGGTATCCTAATTGGCTCACTAACCCTCTCCGCGAGAGTTAGCTAACCTTTCCAGCACATTTCCTCCGATACCAGTGTTACGTCCCAGCCCAGACACCCCTAGCCTGGGCTACGTAGCGAAAGACCCTCCTTGCCGGAATTAGGAATAATCCAAGATGGCCTAATGTAAGTTGCGCTTCACGATGTGAGTCGTGAGATATCTGGCATCACGGCTTAATGCCAAGCTAATTGTACACACTTATATTGGCTAGCAATACCAATTACAAATGGATAATTGCCCCGGGCTCAATGTGTAGGCGTATTCGCACTTATCATTCATTAAACCAAGAGGACGAGACTCTCGTCCTCGGACCAATTTAACCTAGGTTGATTGCGGCGCAGATACACGCCAATTTCCCTAGAACAATCCGAGTCACTCATTCCACGTAGGATCCGGGCCGACATCGACCCTCAACTATAGGATCCACGCCTAGAACTACGGACGGACTCAGAACTGGCGCGGCGCCACGGCACCGGCCCCTAAAAGGACAACCTAGGACCAAAATAACTAGTCCAATTCACACAATGGCCAAGGTCCATAAAACCCAAATACAATAGACCAAACAGCCTTAGTAATTTATTCCATTGTTACGTCCGACCAAAAGGGCTGGGACGTAACACCACCCTCATCGAGAGCCCCGAGCACATTCAGACCTGGCTGGACTGCCTGGGCCCGGAGGCGCGGGCGGTGGGGTTGGAGATTAGTGTCAAAACCGAGGCGACGGTGATTGGGGCCTCCAGTAAACCACCGCTGCCGCGCCGCAGGCGACGGGACGGAGGTCCCGTTCCGCGACCGCTTCAAGCTGTTGGGGAGCTGGCTTCCTGACACCGCCGACGATGTGGACACCCGCATCGGCCTTGCCTGGGCCAAGCTCCGTTCGCTCACACCCTACTGGCGCTCGAAGGGCCTGGGCGGGCACCGCAAGCGCATGCTCTTCAAGGTCCTCGTCCTCACGGTGCTCACGTATGGCGCCGAGGCGTGGACCCTCCCACCCAAACTGGCAGCTAGGCTAGACGGCACGGTTTACAGGATGCTCCGACAGGTCCTTAACCCCTAAATGGGCAGAAATACTGCCGATGCATCGGCTGTAACTTCACAATTTTGCAAACCAGATGCCATCCAACCCACCCATATCCAATGGCTGTCCTTGGGGGCCAAGCATGTCCATGAGTTGCCCTTCGGGTTGGTATATCACAACCTTACATATATGCAGGGTAGGCCATGTATAACTGCCGTCAAAGTCAGGGGGGTCAAGACGAGCGTTTTCATTTTTGGTAGAATGTGCATTTTGAATTATGTTGTAAGAGCTAGGCACCTACCACTTCAGGGATGATAAACAATTAGTTGCTGAACAGTTTGAGCCATTGGGGTCATCATTTGGGTGGGTATACCAGCAGTTACACCCAGTACAGCCCATAGGGGTACCGTTGGTAAAAAGCAACCAAGGGGGTAGGAGTGGGCATACTACCTACTAATACCTACTAATATGGCCCCCAACCATGCCACACAATACATTTCCCTTCCACAATGATGGGGAAACATAACTGCATCATCACACTGCCCTTACATGGCACCTATGTGCAGGTGCCACCTTGTCCATGCACGTAGGTAACGTGGTACGGATACCCTACGCAAGGCATGCATTCTAGGAGGCAGCCACCAACAAACTAGTGATTTTAAGCCTATTTCAGCTTGCCCTAGCAAGGATAAACTAGGCCTAAGCTGCTATAGCTGGCCAGGTGATGGCCAGCACACCTGGTGGCACATGCTGACAATGGGAAGCTTCTACTCACCGGTTACATGCTTGATGATGCCACAGAGACCAGCCAACTGCCTCACACTCATGCAATATGTGTGTGGGAAATGTATAAAAAACATATATGGAGGTATTCAAACCCATACAGCCTCTAAAACTTATCACCATCACCCTGTGGCAGGTCAACTGACTGAGGGAAGCATCTAAGAAGGGTGTTTTAGAAAGGGGCCAGGCCAGGGTCAAGAAAGAGCATGACTAATGCAAAAAGAATGTGCTACACAAGCTAGAACGTATATATAAACGTCAAACATCGATAGGAAAACGATGATTAAGATTTACCAGGCATGGATGGCGTTACCTTGGCCCAGGCGGTGGCCGCAAAATGGCGCATTTCGGCACACCAAAGTTGTGCAGCATGGTCGCTGGATTCGGCGATTTCTGGCCACCCTTGCACGTTTACGACTACCATGTATCATAAAAAGTACAAGGAAACCAATATATCCTTTAAAATACGCCGGAAAGGTATTGCTGTCAACGTTTCTATCGTCCGGCCTGATCGCAGTTTTTTCCAGCAAGAACGCTGCCGACACCTATCAAATGGCATTCCCGCGAACCAAAAATTAGCCTATATCATCTTTAGGACGTATAAAATCAATTTCCTGAGTTTGGTCAGAAAATTCGAACGAAAACGTAAATGCCATGCGTGGGCGCAAGCCGCCATGGCCAGGTCGTCGTTTTCCGGAATGCACGTTGTACGCGAAAAAGTACCCTGACCCCTTGTACTTTGACCGGCCAGAACACCTCTATAACTTTGTCAGAAGTATGCAAACCCTAGTACCATGCTGTGAGGAAAATTATAAACTTTCGATCTTCTCAGCTAAACTTTTCCTAATTCTCAATAGTTTTCGCGGCATTTGGTCCCCCGAGAAGGGGCCGACGTGTCGGCTGTAACTCAGTTTTAGGCGGAAAATCGGCAGCCAGACCATTTAGGGGTTAACGTAGGTTTTTCCGAGCGTCCGTCATCAGAGTCTTTGTATCATGGCATGCCTCGTGTTTCGGACGAGATTAGGCAGCGTAGGATAGCATTTGTAGGACACCTTGCTCGCACCAGCCAGGTCGACACCACCCTCGGTCTGGCCGGCCCCCAGCGGCTTGGCCAGCCAGGGCGGCACATTCTGACCTGGCCTGGCCCCGCGGACATTCCCAAACGGGTGGGGAAACCTGTCACGAACTACGTTCAGATGTTGCTGGACGACCTAGTGGTCCCAGCCCAGTTTGAGCACCGCATCCACTCTCTCTCCCGTCTTTGGACTGTCATGCAGGACAAGACGCGGTGGAAGAAGATTGTCAAGGCGCACACGCCCGACCCTGTGGGCAAGCCACCTCCCCCCAAGCGGAGGAGGCGTTTTGATGAGTAGTGTAGTTAGGATTTTCTACATAGCTTAGAGTTAGTATAGTTCGATCACGCGGCTTCCTCCACCCCATCCAACCTGGAATATGTGCTACATGACCTCCCCACGGAGGCATGTTATAATTTAATTTAATTTAATTTTTTAATGCCATGCAGAGAGATGCTCTCTGTCGAGAAGCCATGCCCTAGCTTTTGTATAGCCATGATGATCTTCCCCCACATAACATACTCCCCCTTAGCTGGGCATAGTGTGAAGATTATGAGGGTGCAGGTGCCCTGGTGCACCTAGAGCAAGGGTCGCTTACATTCCCACCCTTGCAGGAAGTAGCCTAGGATGTATTAAAAGCCATATGCCCCTTCTCAGGGATATGTGCTACATTGACTCCCAACGGAGTGATGTTGATAATTAATTAATTAATTAATTAATCCATTCCATCACATGTTCCCCTCCCACTGAGGACTTATGCTCACGTGACGCAGTCACGTGTCTATTAATTAAGGGGTCCGGACGGACCGGAATTATTTCGCGCCAAAAAATTCCCGCCGGTACCCGACGCTACCTCGGCACGTGAAATTGTGGTGCACGATGCGCGTAACCCTTGCGCCAAGTTGGCCATGGCGACGTGCGTTCGGTAATAAATGCAGTAATATGGCAATAAGACCGCAGAAAATTATGCAGATGCGTCAAATCAAAGTTTCATCATGATCTTGCGTAGCCGAAGATGCATTATTGACGAGATCGATGCCATTTTTCATCCGCGTTTGCGAGGGGGTCTGGCCCGGAAATCTTGCCGCAACGAATAAGCAGCAATACATGCCTACAGCGATAATTACAAAGGTTCTTAGTCCCTAGCGATGCAGAAAGCAACGTTCATTAACGGGGAGATTGAAAATGTTAAAGAACCTTTTATTTTATTACTTTTCCTCGTCATTTTCGGAAAGAAAACGCCAGGTCCTGCTTTATGCGCTGTCAACCCGTCCATGGGTGGCTGGCATTTCTTGCGCGCCTCGTCAGGAAAGATAGCATGCCATTGTACGTCTATTATCCAGTGGTTACCCCCGAAGTCTATTGCGTTTAGAAATCCCTTTATTCTAAGCTTTCAGCACGGTTTCCTGGAAGGGTGCGTTGTTTTGTTCGCCGCTTGCTGCATGCACGTCTCTAGTTTTCCGGCAGCTTTCAACCGATTCGCTTACGTTATGCGTGGCAAGCTCTGAAATCCTGTCTAGGATCGATTTGGGTAATATCAAGGTAAGCTGCTACGTTAATGTAATGATATATAGAAGGATTTGGATGGCAGAGTGCTTATATTGCATATTCAACACGTACCCCGGCATGCCTCGAGGGCGGCGTGACCGTTGCAACAAGCTGGCGAGCATATGAACCGTGCGTCTCAACGTGCTGGGAAACAAGGTGGCTATACTTCTGTTGCTGGCCATGCTTTGTATATGTGTAAGCTATGCTTACGTGTGTGTTCTCTTTAGATTTGTGGATCACAGCCACTATGCATCACAATCAATGTGCTCTCAAGAATGCTCGCCATGCTTATGCGGATGGCTGCAAGCCATTTCTCTTATGGCTTTGCTGTATTTCGTGTTTGCGCTTACAGTTCTGTTTTGTTGGTTGGTTTTTGAACGGGGTGATGTGAACCTGCAGGGTTAGAACATTGTGTGATTATTGCTGGTTGATTGAGGCATCATTCTCTACTCTAAGTCAGCATAGCACGTGTATATGAGCATGCTGTTTATGCACCTTATTGTTGAGCATGGTTTACAACCATGGTGAGGTGTGGGGTGTGGCTAGCATGTACGAGTCACCCATCTAATCCCACATGTTTCTTCTGTTGCTATTGAACGTTGCTTGGGCCTCTAAACATTTCTGTTATTACCAATGAAGATTGCCAACTATGCTACCATAGTGTGGTGCTGCATGCTATGAATGACCTCTCTAGTACTCAAGGCTCATGCTCAGCTTGATCCTGCATTTGGTGGCTGTTTGTATAACTCAATTGGCAGCCGTCTATGTTAGGATTCTGATGATTTGTGGTGGGCAGGTGATGAAAAGGGTTATGTTTGAGCTCATGCCAGTCTATACTAGGGTTGAGGGGTGGCAGTTGAGGACACTAGTTTATGCCATCAGTCTAGCTTTTGGAGTCACTGTCGCTAAGGCAGCCATGCCTAGAATGTTTGCCTAGCTGTGCCAACAAACCTAGTCACGTGCCGCCAACGCACGGTACACAACCAGCCATAGCCTTAGCCTAGTTCTAGTACAGCCATGCTACGCCCTGGCTATGTTCAGATTACTTGCCCACGCTCCTTGCTATGACATGCTCACATGGGTCTTATTGCACCCACAGTTTGCCGGATCGTTAGCCTGCCCTTAGCTAGCCGCGCCCGATTGCAGCTGTGGCATGCCTTTGGCATGAAGGAGACTGGGGGTCTCTGCCCTTTCTCCTGTAGTGCACACACAGGGATTAAAAGCACTTCGGTGCTCCGTGACTCCCCAACGGGAGCACGAGTTTAATTAATTAATTAATTAATCAGTCTAGCTCAGAATGACCTGAATTTTGATTCCAAGATAGTTTGCATGATAAATAACTTGCTGGCACCTTGTTTGCCCCACTTGGTGGTGGGCAAGGTTGTGATTGGTGCAGCCATTTGGCATAAAACCGTATTTTCGTGCATTTTTTTTTTTTTCATACAAAAGAACATAACTGTTCACATACGTGGTCAGAATGAGCTGAAAATTGGTGCCATTGATATTCCCACCCTGTGGAAGTTAATTTTATCTCCCTGGGCCCAACCCATGCGTATTTGATTTGATTTTTTTTTTTTTAGTCACAAAAAAGACGTATTTTTCGGTAAACTGCATAAGTATGCCCAGACGTGCGATTTTGGTGCTGCAAATTAGCTCCATTCTTTGGTCTGGGTGGGGATTTGAACAAAATATGGTGTTTGGTACACAAGTGTGGGGGGGTTGTCCTAGGCAATCCGTGCTTGTAGGACGTGTCGTTGCCAGATTTAGCTCCCTGCACATGTATTGTGATGGGCCTTGAACTCAACAAGTAGTGGGATGCATGCCCAAGGGTCATATTTATGGTCCCCCATCATCATTTGCATTGCCAGCATGGGTATTGACTATTGAGTGCAAAACATGTGTATTCAATTTGGGGGGGGGCAGGTCCGTCCGGACCCCTTAATTAATTAATTAATTAATTAATATCCATTCCATCCCATGTTCCCCTCCCACTGAGGACTTAAATGCTCACGCGACGCAGTCACGTGTCTATTATAATTAATTAATCCATCGGTGACTCCCCCACGGGAGCACGAGTCGACTTAATTAATGAAAACTAAAACTGGGTTGCGCGCAGCTGGGCTGCCAGGCTCGGACTGACATTTAGGCTGGGCGGAGCTTGCGGGGTCATTCTTGTGGTAAAGCAAATGAAGCCTCGAACACGAAAGGTGGGGAGGAGCCCCTTCACAGCAAAAAAACAACGAGTGTGTGTGGTGAGAATATGTGAGGAACTTACATGGAGCAGTGACGAAGTTAGAGCAGGGCAAGGGTGCGCAAAGGGTAGGGAAACATGCCATGACCTATACCCAGATGTTGCTGGACGACCTAGTGGTCCCAGCCCAGTTTGAGTACCGCATCCCCTCTCTCTCCCTTCTCTGGACTGCCATGCAGGACAAGAAGCGGTGGCAGAAGATTGTCAAGGCTCACACGCCAGCCCCTGTGGGCAAGCCGCCTCCCCCCAAGAGGAGGAGCCGTTTTGATGAGTAGCGTAGATAGGCTTTTCTAGACTAGATATAGCTTAGAGTTAGGTTAGTTCGATTACGCGGCTTCCTCCACACCACCCATCCAACCTGGAATATGTGCTACATGATCTCCCAACGGAGACATGTTATAATTTAATTTTTAATTTAATTTAAGGGTGCGCAGATTACGACAATATTATTTCTGGCCTGCGCTGGTTGTCTCCTTGATAATTTACTACTTTAGAAAACAATGAGACAGCCAGCGTAGGCTTGGTCAAGTTCGTGCCGGTGTCTCGCGAGGATCCGAAGGTATACTGTCAAGGCTGCCCCTGTACTATCCGCATAATTGACTCGTTAAGGTGGATGGAAAGGAGATTGTGATCATGGGACGGAGTGCTGCACATCGACATCAATACTTGTGAACCGTGAAGTGCAGGCCTAGACACACGTATAGCAGTCAAATGGTAACCTGTAAAATCAATGGTGTGTGCTAAGAGCAAAGTCGCGTGGCTGATGCCATGGATCAAAGCGGTCAGGAGGTGTTGTTATAAAACAATGATACAACCAGCACAGGCTTGACATTGCCTGGTGTTATTATATGTCTCGTACATGGGCTGCTGTGTTTGGGGGTTTTATCCTGCAATTTCAAACATGGTGGCCTATTGGAGGGCTTAGGAGCCCCAGGGGCAAACCAAGCAGCAACTACACCAAGAGGTTCTTCCCAGTGTCTCGCCACAACAAGCTGCGGGGCACCAACTGAGATACCGATTCAGCGATTCCGGACATAGAATGCCCTAGTCCCATGCATGCGATGCACCAGCCTTGGCCAGGTACATGAGTTATGACCAGCTTGTCATCTGTCCCTGACCACAGGACGCAAACGCTTGTAATCTGCGGTGTCTTTCTCACGGATTTCTTGCCGGGTATTGAGATCAGGAAGGCGGGGGTCCAACCAGAAGCAGAGAATGAGCCAAACTCGCAAGCACGACGACGTCCGCTGGAAGAGCATCGTGCATTTCCTGGATAGTTGTCTGGACAGGCGTGGTCTTCTGGACGGCTCGGTCCAATGCATCGAAATTGCCAACTGGGTGTGTCCGGGATATACTGTCGCGTGCATCGACGGGTCGGCATCCCTTCATGTTGCAAATGGCCAGTTTACCATCACCCAATTTCCATATATCGCCGTGGGCTGATGGTTTTGATCGTTCTTCCGGGGTAGTGCCAGCGTGCAGGCTGGCCATTGGAACATCTGACTGACCCTTGCATCTCACGAGCGTACATGAACGTAGACGATTTACAAATATCACCCGAGTTAGGTTGAGTACGTCCGTGCACATGGCATTTGGATTTGGCAGCGCGGGCTGTCTGGTCTTGTCGGACTTGTCGAGGAGGCTTGCCAAGGGTGCCCAGAGCAACAGACAACGGCTTGAGGACATGTGTACGAAGCTATTTTTCAGTGCTCCAGGCTTAGGCAGGGATTATGTCACAGCGTTATTACAGGCGGTCAACGTCGGCATTCGACATTCGGGTTGGCAAATGCACTTGCGAGTTTTCAACAGAGCCTGCAGCAATCGCAATTTTCGAAGGTAACCTGTTTTCCCTCAGCATTATCTACATGGTATCTTTGGGAAACCTCCCACGCATGTCGCCAGCGTCAACATGGTTTCGTGTACAAGAGGATTTCGCATCGTTCCCAGGAGTGGATATAAAAGCAGTCAATTTTGATCTCACGCTTATGCAAGCACAGTTTTACCAACAAGGCGCGTGCCTGCCTAACCGGTGCACCCATAGGCAATTGCTGACATAACCGACGGCACCATGCCGGGCAGGCGTCAAGCCCGATCGTGCGCTGATCCCAGAATCAGAAACTGGAATGAGAATCGCAGGAACTACGCATTAACAGTCGCCAAGGTACGGTCATGACGCCTCGTCTAGCCGTGGACATCTCCGGCTCGCGATAAAGATTTCGTTAGAATCCTGTACAGCCATTTCGTGGCTGTCATGTTGTTGTTGTTAATGTTGTTGATTTCCACGCCGCACAATTATGTGGATTCCCACGCTGCAGAGAGTCTGCAGAGATATTATATTGGCCGAGGGCCGGATTGTTCCTGTTGTTGTTGTTGTTGTTGTTGTTGTTGTTGTTGTTGTTGTTGTTGTTGCTGTTGTAAGTCCTATGCCGCAATGTGCAGCAGAGATTCTATATTGGGCTGGATAGTTTATTTCTAGTATATCCGATCGTACTACGACGTGGCCACTATAGATTCTCTGCTGCTGGCCACTATAGATTCTCTGCTGCTCATGTGCGGCGCTGAGTTAAGTTGAGTTGATTCCCGCGCCGGTGGTTCGACAGGGTTAGTGGATCCAACGGCTGGTCCTGCCTCTTATGCGGCGTGGGACACAACAACAACAACAACAACAACTGCGACGGTACGGTTGCATCAGAGACACCCGCGATGTCCAGCTGTTTTAACCGCCATCGCGAATCGAGAGAAGCCAGCGGGTATCACGGGTTGGGCACTATCAAAATTAATGTGGGGCTGTGGCCTGTGGACGAGCCGGTGAAAATATGTCTTCGCGTGATACCTAGGTCGAGCGGCTGACAGGTGCTGACCGATTCGTATAGCAGCAGCGAGAACCAGACAAGGCCAGAGTTGTAATCTCGGGAATATTTGTCCGTATCACGTCATGGAATCGTGTAAGATTCTGGGCGCTTACCAATTCCGCTTAGACTGCGGCTTGTTCTACATACTCTTATCCTTGCTCTTATGGCTAAAATCACGGGCTGTGTAGCATTCACGGCACATTTTCTAACGTGGGTCGGTGGTGAAATCCATTTTCCGTGAGACAACAATGCGATGATCGCGAGCCCCCCTGCTTTTTCAAACTTTTCTCTCACAATTCTTGCGCTTCATTGACTTCGAGACAAGCATAGTCACTGCGCACGGGTTTACGTTGGGAGCAAACCCATGTACAGAAAAGGCTGCAATTTCAAGAGTAAGGTTTTATAACTAGATGATGCAGCCGAATGCATGAACCTGCCGTCCATCATTTCCGTTTGAGACATTGAGGCGTTAAAGCCCGACCGGTGATAGCCCGACGCAAAATTGGAGGGAGCCCGGCATTTATCACCTTGTACTCATATGATTTAGATGTTTGGACATGGCCAGTTGTAGCAGTACGAGGCTGCAATCGTATGCAATTTGGACACTAACATCACAAACCCTTTTTGTTTTGGCTGAAACATCCTCCTGCGATTTTTGTCACTGCGGTAATGTGCCTGGCAGGCGCTCACTAGTGGCCACGATGCAGGGGATCCAGCGGCATACGCCGAATCGGCTGGGCATCGCAATCCCGATCGAATCCCGTAAATCTTACGGCAGCGACGCGTCCTCTGACTCGGAGCTCGGTCATGGCTCCGCCAGCTCCGCAAACTCCGCCACGTGGCTGCGAAAGCCAGAGGGCAAGCCAGAGGCGACAACAGAAAAGGAATCCAGCAAGAGCAAGGGTGAAAAACCAAAGGGGGTTGAGAAAGGGGACAACATCCCAGGTGACGGCATGACGCGTTGCCCAACGATACTGCGGTCTGCTCGTCAGTGGAGCTCATCCTTTTGGACGAGAATGGCGCTTGTGGTGAGTTTCGGTTTCCTGTTGTTGCGCATCTCGCCCTTGGTGCTTTTACTATTATCCCTGTCACTGGTTGCCATGGTTGCATGCCGGTTTACGATAGTTGTTACGTCTAGCTGCGCTGCCGGCACTGTCATTAGCATTGCTCTGTGTACATCATACTTCTCTATGCTGTTGGTGCCGGTGGTAGTGCCCCAGATGGTGCTATGTATGTGTTGTGGCGCTGGTGGTGTAGCGATGGTGATGGCGGCAGCTCTAGCATGCGTGCCACTGGTGCCCACATCCTTCAGAGGCAGGAAGTGTGAGGCTATAGTGTCTCACTAAGGGTGGGGGCTTCCTGATGGGCAGATGGGTGGACAAAGTTCCAGGCTAGCTTGTAGTATTTTCACTTAATGCGACTCTTTGCATGGGAGCTGACAGCTCATGGCGCTACCTCTTGCGGTCCCCATGTGGCCACACGTGTGGTCTGGCCCCAGTTACTTTTACATGGTATACTTATCGATAATTAATGAATGCTTACCGTAAATAATCAAAGCAAGGCGGGGAAAAGAGCGAACAAGAGGGACATAAAAAATCCAAGCCAACCGAAGGAATGGCACCCAACTGAGAGTAGAAGCTACACATGAACTATACCCGATCGAAAGGGCGGCAACCCCTGTTCGACAATGCGTGGTACGGGTATATATATGCATATCTGACCGGCGCTGGTTGTCTCCTCGATAAATTGCGGGAGAGCGATCGCGGCAGTGGTGCTTACAACTGGGCACTCCTGGTCTCTAGGAACAACTGCGCTGATCGTGCGAGGTTGTTTTTAGCTAAACTGTCTAGGTCTCGATGAACGTTAGCCAGCCACAATTTTTATGTCCACGGCTACACATATCCACCTCCGTTCATTCCCATCATCCTGATCGACTCGACAATTACGCAGATAAGATAACAGCAGGCTCGAGCTACCATGGTCCAGATTCTTCCAGATTTCTGGCCTGCGCTGGTTGTCTCTTGGACATATGCGGGCCCCAAGAATACAGGTTTATACGTGGGTCCGCAATAAAAGGTGGGCAAAATACGTGAGTGATGATATTGACTTCTACGGGATTGAAGGCATTTATCTTCATGCCGAAACATTAGTTTCTTCAAAAGCAACAACTGTTAACACGTAGTCCGGAAACAGTTCGATATATCGAACTGTTTGACCCCCGGTGGCGCGGCGCTCAATTCCAGGAGCGCCGCGCCACCCGTGACGGAGGGAAGTTGTCCGGTGGGTCTGGGAACACTTAGGGACGAAGGTGATGCATAGGTTTGGGGGTAATATTCGCCATTGCCTGGTAATTACAACGTGTATTGAGAAAGTATCACGTGACTTTGGCGGGAAATTTTCACTCGCGCGCGCGCGTAACTAGATATGGCTGCCAGCGTGCCGTTGTCATGGAAATTTGCGTCTCGCGGCTTGTAACGGTTCAGAATGTTGCTCAGAATGATGATGCGTGATTTTCGTAGGTCAGGGGTGGCCAGATGTATAGCATTGGGAAAATACAGGTAGGTAATTACTGATTTCTTGGTCGCCAGTACCAGATGAGTAATTGCACGTCATATTTCGATTTTCTTCTTATGGCCGGGCAGGCTTCGCCAGCCCGAGCACCCAGTTTTGGTACTGGACATCCGCAGCAGCGTCCCTGTGAATTCGGATGCGTTTATAGGTCATCTTTGCACAGAACATCAACCTGGTAATCATGGTGGATGCATGCATTATCAGGCTATGGCGGCCTATGCCTGGAAAGCATTAGCCCGTGTGAGATATGAGGGTCCCGGCCAGCAGAACCCGGAAAGGCCGTGATCGAGCCAGGTACGGCAACGTGTTTGCATGTCGTTTGCACGGGAATCTGTCGTTTATGCATCCGTGTTTCACGAGTGTATCAGTGCCTCTTGCAGCAGGTTTCCATGCCTGCTGTATGAGTGCTATTAGCCCCAAATCTGCTCAGTTTGTGGTGTTTCTTTGGAGGATGCAGTTCCGTTGGTGCTGGTTTAGCACTTCTTTGTTTTCCAGCACTTTTGACAGTCCTATGTGGCTGTATACCATGCATAAGTGTGTGGCAATTCATGGATAGCTGCATACGCACGCGTAACCCACACACGTAAGTGAGCGGATTATATAGGTCAGTTGGGCTATCCGTGCGGTCTGACCTAAGGAAAGCATGGTGGCACTATCTATTGACATTGTCCAACCCCAGAATAATTTTTTAGAACCCTCCCTGCAGGGGTAAACTACTAAGGGGATTTCCCTTGCCTGAAAATGATCGTCTTTTGGCCAACTTTGACATTAAATATCTTGCAAACCACTTTATAAACTCATGATATTATTGCATATTCTGAAAGCCCTTGAAGTGTAGATATTCCTAGCACCTTGGTTGGGGGTATTTGGAGTTGTGGTCTATGAGTTATGATTTTTTTCATTTTCAGGGGTCAAAAAATGCCAAAAACCCATTCCCGGACTACTAGGCTTCGCGAGGGCTACCCCTCGTTCGTGCGCGTGCTTTGAGCGTCGTTAGCGTCGTTCGTGGCGGGACGCGGCAGGGCGTGGCAGGACGTGGCAGGACGTGTCGGGTCGTGGCAGGTCGTGGCAGGTCGGGTGTCGGCAGAGGCTGGAGAGGTTGGATGTTCTTCTCTCCGTGTTTTTGGAGAAGTCTATCCACGATCTTGGTCGAGAGAGGGTTCTCGTCGCGTGCCGTTTTTTTTGTCGACGAGAAGGCTATCCACGACCGATGGTCGAGAATGTCGGGAGGGGGCGTCTTAAATTTGTTCGATGGTCGGGCGGGGTTTAAGAGGGGGGGATTTTGGATAGTCTTCTTTTGGTAGTCTTCTTTTTGGGTATGAAAGGGCAGTATTTTATGGCGTAAGGAAATTTTTCGGGGGGGGGTATAGGGTATAGGGTGTAGGGTATATGGGGAGTAATAGTTTGGCCGGGGGTGCAAAAAGAAGGCTATCCAAGAGAAGGCTATCCACGACCGACTGGCGAGAATGTCGGGAGAGGTCGTCTTAAATTTGTTCGATGGTCGAGCGGGGTTTGAGAGGGGGTGAATTTGGATAGTCTTCTCTTTTTTTTCCTGGTGACGGATGCGTGGGCCGGTGTTGGCGGTGGTTTTGTTGGATAGTCTTCTCTTTTTTGGTCGGTAGAAGGCTATCCAAAGCGGGGCCGTGTTGAGAGCGTTCGAGCGGTGCGGTGCGCGCGCGTTTTAAAATTATGTGCGCTTTTTTGTATACGTGTTTCGCTCGATGGCGGTATCGTCCGATCGTTGCGGTGCGTTGACGGGCAAGGGCGGCCGGTGCGGGTGGCAGACGTGGGGCGGCAGGAGCGCGTGCCCGCACCACGGGAGGGGCGCGCCTGGGCGCGGGGGCGGGCGCACGGGGTCAGGGCGGGGCGCCTAGAATGGGCCAGGGCGTTGCAGAGGGCGCTCAGGGCCGGTTTCCGCCCGGCGGCGGAGGACCCCGCAGCTGGATCGGCGGCGTCCGCGCGATCGCACCTGGACGCGCTTAGACAGCGCGCCCAGGACTTAGAGGAGAAAGCGAGCCGGGCCAGAGAAAGGTCGGAAGGTCATCAAAAAAGAGCGGCCGAGACACAAACCGCTCGCAGTCACGATAAATGGCAATTTGCGGCCGACATCGCGCACAATAAGTATACGAAACTCAAAGCGGAGGCCAAGGCCGCTAACAAAGCCCTTGGGGACGCCGTGCGGGCTGCGGCTCCGTCCGCCACTGCCGCCCCGCGCCCCGCGCCTTCTGCTGTAGCAGGGGGGTGTTCGACGAAAATAGGTGGTACATGAGACCGGCGGCCAGATTGGCGAACGGTCTGGAGGCGGCCGCTGCCTGGGTCGAGAGGATGGCTCCGGGCGGACAGACGCGGGAGATCAAGGACGCCATGACCGCTGCTCGAGCCCGCGCGGGTGAAGCCCGGTGGGCCCTGCACGAGGCGGACGAGCTCGAGCGTCGTGCGGCAGCCCGTGACCGAGCCGTGGCTCACTCCGCTAACCCCGGAGCCACCCGTGCCATCGCCGAGGAGTTGGCCCGTAAAGCGGCCGTCGCCAGAATGCGCGCCGTTGCGGCTGTCGCGTCACACACGGCGGCCATTGCGAGGCTCGAGACCGCGCAAAACCGCTTTGATGTCATAGATACAGCTGACGCCGTACCCGTCGCCGAGAGGGCTGCCGCCGCGGCTGCCGCTAGGGCTGACGCCTTTGCCCGCGACCCCGAAGCTCTGGACAGGGCGAACGCTAGGGCTGCCAGAAGGGCGATGCCGTACGGTGGGGACGACGACGAAGCCGCCGCCGCCGCGGCTCTCGAGGCCGCCTTAGAGGCCGCCCCCGCGCTCACCCACAAAGAGCGACTGGAGGCCGCCGAGGAGGCCGAGAGGCAGGCCTACCGGCTCGAGAGCGACGACGAGGACGACTACGTCCAGCACAGGGGGTACACGCGCGTGTTCACGCCGATATACACGCGGACGGAGACGCCGATGTACACGGGGGGCGCGGGCATCCTGTCCGCTCGGGGGTGACTAGGCCTAGGAAGAGGAGCACTCCATCAGCCGGGGGGCGCGTGCACGGGTAAAAAACACCGCGTCTAGTGGTAAATGTCTCTGCCCGTGAAAGAAAAGGACGTCCAGGCGGCCTACAGCGCGAGGACGGGGGGCAGGCGCGAGGTGGTTTGTCAGGGGGGGAAGATCGACATCCTGGACGACGAGAGGGGCAGGATCGTCGAGGTGAAGGAATGGGGCAACTGGATGTACGGCGTGGGGCAGCTCATATCGTACGGGAAGGAATACCCCGGCCACAGCAAGGAGCTGCACCTGTTCAGGTCCAGGTGGTCCGCGAACGTAACGCTCGACAAGCTGAAACACATCCTGAGCGTGTGCAAGATCGCCGATATAGCCGTGACACTGCACGAGAGCGTGGGGCTGTCGCTGCCGACCCCCCCCCTCCCCTGTGGAGACGCCTCCTGTGTCTCTCCGCCAAGGTCGCCGCCGAATAGTGGCAAGGGGATTGGATTTTTTATATCCATCCGCCAGCGTTTCATCTGACTCGACAGTGTCGCGCGCATCTGCGCCTCCTGCCCGTCACCGGGTTGGTGCACCACCTGCGCCCCTGGCGTTCCAGACGTTGCAATGCCGGCGGTGGACGCAGTGCTGGTTTGTGCACCCGTGGCCCGTGCACGCCCTCGTGATCCTGTCCGGGGTGGAGGCCATATCCACGGCGGTCCCGTCACGGTCATCCTCCACCTCCATGCCGAGCGTCTTGTAGTAGTTCACGAGCCTCTCATTGGCTTGGAGTTGACCGGTCTTCCTCAACAGATATTCCTCCATTTTGTTAGTGTTATCTGATAGGCTTTCGAATACGGGTAACATGTCACTTGCTGTCTGCGGGTACTTTTCGAGGAGCGCCCAAGCCTCATTTAATTTATCGTCACGACTACCCTTAGGGTCGGATGGTACAAACATAGGCTTTCTCCCCCCCACATGTCCTTGCGCGGATAGAAATACCCTACCGTGTACTGGGTCGTCCAGCAAATGCCTATTCGCGTCGACGCCTCTCCAAAACAAATCTTTGCCTATGCCTTTCATCGCTTCCTTCTCCCCCAAGAGAGCGTGATCTGATGCCTTGTTGCTTGGGGCAGTGTTAACATTAAACCAAGCGTAATACAACCCATCGCCTTTTTTATTTTTATTTGACACTAGCAAGGATGCCAAATCACTGGCCTCTCTACGGAGAGCCGTCATCGGATAGCCATCGGGATAATTTACCACCACGTCCCTCGTTTTACTAGTACTATGAGGTTTGTAGGTAAAATCGAGTGGATAGCTTTGACCGTCCAGCACTATGTTCCGCCCGGTGCTCTTGTGTTCTTCTTGGCGTCGCTTACTGACATGTTTGCCCCTCATCCCGTGCCCGTTTTTGTGTCCGGTCGATTTCCTCACGCACCCCATAATACTATTAGCGCATAAAAAAAACGCACGCCGAATATCCCCCTATTGTCATTTACGGACGCGAGCCTTACACTGCTGTGTCGAGTGCCGTGCGCATCGGCGTCTCCTGCCCGTCACCGGGTTGGTGCACCACCTGCGGCCCCTGGCGTTCCAGACGTTGCAATGCCGGCGGTGGACGCAGTGCTGGTTGGTGCACCCGTGGCCCGTGCACGCCCTCATGATCCTGTCCGGGGTGGAGGCCATATTGACCCAGGTCCCATCACGGTCATCCTCACCTCCATGCCGAGCGTCTTGTAGTAGTCCACGAGCTTCATGTTGTTTTGGATTTCGCCGCCCCTCTCCCACATCAAGGTGTAGGGGTCGCTGCCGGGGGGTAATTGTTCCATTTCTTCCTCCAGCATGCGCGCCGTGGCGGGGTACTTTTCGATGAGACTCCAGGGCTCGTCGTTCGTGGCGTTGTCGGGGTCGGGTGATACGTATTTCGCTTTTCTCCCCCCGTGCTCGCGACCGCGGACAGCGACACCCTCCCGTGGATGGGGTCCTCCATGTGTCTCTTGTTGGCGTCGACGCCTCTCCAGAAGATTTCTTTGCCGAGACCGCTCATCGCGTCCTTTTCTCCCTGGCTCGCGTGATCCGACCTCCAGTTGCTATTGGCCGTGTTCACTTTAAACAGAGCGTAATACAACCCGTTGTCTTGGTTATTTACCACCAGGGATCCCAGATTGTCGGCGTAATCCCGGAGAGCGGTGTGCGGGTAGTTAACTGGGTAATTGACCACCACGTCCCTTGAAGGCAAGCCATCGACCACCCGCGGCCTGTACGTAAAATCCAGGGGGTAATTGCGTCCGTCGAGCACTATGGACCGCCCCGTGCCGTGTTTCTCGTGCTCGTTGTCGGGCCTCCCCCGTTTGGACCGGGTTATGGCCCTCATGTCGTGCCCGACTTTTTTTGCGCGCCCCATAGTACTCCTTATTACTGACGCATTTTTTTATCTTATGCTACCGGTATAGAACTTTACCATGTCTACCGCTCTGGACCAGCTCAGCGACGTCCGTTACGCGCGCATGTACTCGACCGCTCTCCTGGGCGACCTCGACCCCGCCGCGAGGGTGAAGGACCTCGTCGTCAAGGCGCAGGACAGCATCGTCATCAAGCCCAACAACGGGTACGGCACCAGCGCGACCAACCGCCTCAAGATCGTGGGATCCACCGCCATAGACGGGGCGCTGTCCGTGGACAACGTTACCATCGACGGCAGCACCGTCAACTCGTCTTCCGGCAGCCTCGTGCTCTCGTCCGACGCCGGGTCGGTGCGCATGGCCGACGTGGTCGCCTCCGCGGCCTCCCTCTCGCCGGCCTCCGACGTGAACCTGACCCTCTCGGGCGGTGCCACCAAGTCGGTGTTGGTGGAGGGCGTCAAGTTCACCGACAACGCGGTCACCACCTCCAGCGGCACCCTTGCGATCAGCTCTGCCGGGTCCTCGGCCGCCGCGCTCCAGCTGGGCGGCGTCACCGTCACCGACGCCTCCGTGTCCTCCTCCACCGCCAACGGAAACCTGACCATGGCCAGCAACGGCACCGGCTCCGTGCTCCTGGACAACGTGAAGGTGAAGACCTCGGGCATCAGCAACAACGTGGCCAACGCCGACCTGACCCTGTCGTCCAACGGCACCGGGTCGGTGGTGATGGACAGCGTGAAGGTGAAGACGGCGGGCATCACCACCAGCAGCGGCACGCTCTCGCTTACCTCCGCGGGGGCGGCGGCCAACCGTGTGGACGTGGCCGGCATCACGGTGACGAACGCCAGCATCAGTGCCGCGTCGGCGAGCACCGTGACGGTGGCGAAGGACCTGACCCTGACCAGCACCGCGGGCGGCAGCGGCAAGGTGACGACCTCGGCGGGCAATCTGGAGCTGACCAGCACGAGCGGCACGGTGGCCGTCACCGGAGCTTTGACCGGCTCTAGCACGATCACCAGCACCGGCAACATGGTGGTGGGAGGGGACCTGAAGGTCGCGGGCGTGCTCGAGAGCACCAACGCCAGCGGGAACCTGGAGATCGTGGACAAGACGGTGAAGGTGGGCTACCAGCCCGGGTCTGCCGCGATCATGGACTTCCAGTTCACCAACTCGGCCAACGCGATCGCCGCATACAACATCAACCTGAGCGTTTTCTCCGGCGCGTCTGTCAGCGGGGGGGCTCTGAACATCAGCACCGCCAATTCTTCTCGAGCGGCGTTTTACTATCCTTCCGCGTACACCAGCATTCCGGCGTCCGTCTTGAATTTTACCACTGAAAGCGTTTCCATCGAGTTCCCTATCACCATTGCCAGCGCTCTGACTACCAGCGCTGGAGCTGACATGCAGTTCTTTGCCCTGGAACAGAGTGCAGGTGGCAACTCGTGGGTCAGGTTTTCGAGCCATTCTGGAGGACTGGCGCTTAATATTCAGAAGCTGACAAGTGCGGCTAACTACTACACCGACACTCACAGTTTCTTGAACGCAGCTGGCACCTACATCTTCAGGATCAGTCTTGACAGGCCCAGCGGGCTCATGACACTTTCGTACAATAAGGACGGTGGGGCGTATACCACGATGACTTATAACAACGGCGCCAGCTCGACTTTCAACATCGCGGACATCTTCTGGAGGGATTCGACTGCAACTGACACATCATGTTTGGTAGCATCTAAACGTCCAACCAGAACTACACCATCGACTACTTCAAGCTGAACAAGGGCATGGCCTCCACCAACGCCGCTTCTGAGAACTCGGGCCTGTTCGTGACGGCAGCGCCTCCTTCGGCAGCCGCGCCCTCACATGGCACATGGGCGCCGGCGAGACCTCGCAGGACAAGGGCGACTACACGGGCTCGTACTGGCACGTGGAGGGCGGCCAGCTGCTGCTCTCTCGCACCATCCTGGCGGCCGACCGCGAGGCGCCCGCCACCAACGTCAATCTTGCCTCCCTGGCCAGCGGCTCCGACACGCTGCGGTGGGAGTTCTCCTCCTCCAAGGCCAGCACCGTCGGCAGCGCCACCTTCAGCGGCAGCGGCACCGTCGCGGACGGCGTGCTCAAGGAGTCCGGCTCCCAGTTCGACTCCGTGTCGCCCAACGTCACGGGCACGTTCTCTCTGATCATCAAGGTGCTGCCCCAGTTCGACCTGTCCACGCTGACCCTCCTGACCGACCTGATCGAGTACGGCTACCTTGCCGTGCAGATCTCGAGCGGCGGCTTCCTGACCTTCTCCGACGGCGTGAACGCGGCCATCGTCATGGACACCCCGTGCACGCCGAGCCGTTCACCCTGTGCATCACCATGAGCGGGTCGCAGGTCAAGTTCTACCTGGACGGCGCCCTGGTGGCTTCCTCGGCCAACGGCGCGTTGGGCGCGAACCCGAATCTGGTGCTGTACGGCGGGTACGTCGGTAGCGTGTGGTACGACGACGTGCGCTTCGTGTCCGGCCAGGCGCTCACGGCGGCCAACACGATGCTGTACGGCTGGCGGGAGATGTACGCGGCCAACCAGACGGTGACGTACGGTTTCCGCATCTCCAACAACGAGGGCCTGCAGCTGGTGAAGGTGCGCGGGTCGGGCGGCAGCAACGGATGGGTCGGCACCAACCCCGCGCCCAACACGGTGACGTCCGGCAACAGCATGGGCGCCATCGGGGCAGCCACCGCGTCCGTCATCAGCGAGAGCCAGATGGCGTTTTGAGCGCGTTTAACCCGCGAACCTTGATCACACCAATCGGCGACGCCTAGCCAGAGCCGCAGAAGCTCCATGACCCATCCTTCTGCGCTTGTTCATAATGACCTCTCCCAGTCGGTCTCTGGTTTTCGTCGCATTCTCAGCGTTCCTATAGGAGGTTACAAAGTCCTTTTCTGCGTCACCTTTTTTAGCCCACCCCTCATTAAACCTGTTTTCCATCAGCCGAAGTTCTTCCTTGTCGGCTTCCGTTACGACATCCTCCAGTGCTGTGCCGCGGGGTATGTTGGGGTACCGAGCCCGCATCATCGCCATTGAATTTGTTGTCTCTCTCAGAATGTGGCCGAAGTCGTTGGCGGCTTTCACTGCATCCTCATGTTTCGACAGTGCCTGTTGTTTAAGCTCGGGAACTCGGTCCGTGTACTTCTTAAAGAGTACTTGGTTTACTTTGAGATCCGTATCTGGTCCCATGGCCACACCGTAATTCATCAGATCCTCGTCGGCCAAATGGGGCAGGTTGATCAACGTGTTCTCCAATTCGGTCGTGCGCCGAATGTCTTGCCACTCGGGATCGGGTCCTCCATTTACCAACATTCGTTGGTGTTCCGACACGTCCACGCCGCCCGCTTGCATGCGGTGCCTGGGTCGCCGGGTACGCTTGGGCGCACTGGTGAATGAACGGGCCGAATGAGACGGGGCGGTCTTCCGTGTCGGCTGCCCCTTGTGCATGTGGCACCTCCCCCTCGCGACCTCGATGTTGCATGTCCCTCCGGTCCTAGTCTGAGCGCGGCACTTCATTTACACGATCTACTATAAAGAACGAAAAAAAGCACAACGGCCGCCTTTAGTACCTCTTCACGCGCTTGGCCTGTGAGTGGATCTGAGCCCTTTCCTTCCTCTGCCCCCTCCCCCTGTCCTGACTCCGTACGCCCCCGTGCCGTGCGCTACCTTCTTCGGCCGTGACCCGCCACCCAGGGGTCGATATTCTCCGGCGGCACCTGTGGGGCGCCGTCCGGGCGCCAGTATTCTAATCGCCCTCCTCGCACCCTCTCGTACGGCGGGTGCCTGATGCCCGCTCTAAGTCTGTTCGGGATTCGCATTCTTTGCTCGTTTGATAGGGGATCCCGTGCCCAATTATAACGCTCGCGGGCAGTTGCCAGATCAGCCAGGGCCTTCATCAGTCTGGGATTCCAATTAGGGTAATTGATAAGAACTTCCTCCTGGAGATTATGTACTATACTGACCTGTCTGTCCAACTCCTCTGTGCCTTTGCCAGGTCCGCTTCCCACTCGGCCTTGGCTTGGGCTTCGTACTTTTCGATCAATCGATCTTTCATCTCCTTATGTTTATTTTTCCCCATGGCCGCCGCATAGTTCAAACGATCCAGGTCATTCAACTGGGGCAATGCGAGCACGGATTTCTCCATATCGTCATATGTGGCGGCATTAATGTCGCGCCAGACAGGGACAAGTCCGCTGTTTGCCAGCAATTTTTTATGCTCGGTATCTCGGCCGAGATCGCCAGTGTTCTTCAGACTAAGCTCACTTAGCCCCTTTGTCAGCTCCGCCACCCCGGGCGCGTCTTCTTTCGGTTCCTTCAGGCTAAGCTCACCAAACCTCTCCGCAATATTGTCCACGTCGTACGCCCGCGTTCGATGCCTCGGTCGCCGCGGACGTCCGGGCGCGCTAGTGAATGCATGCGTGCTGTGCCCTCCGCGCGCTACCGGTTGCCCCTTGTGCAGGCGGCATCTCCCTCTGACTTCTATGTTGCATGCCCCTCCACTCCTGGTATAAGCGCGACACTTCATCGTATCTTACTCTTCAAGGACAGAATAAATTTTATAACGGGCGTGTTCTGGCCTAGCGCGTAGTGCAGGCCCTCGCCTATCACCACCAATGCGGCGAACCAGCCCGCTATCTCGGACGCCCTCAAGCGGCGTCCACCCGCGTAATAAGCGAACGCGGCACCGGCCGCCAGTGTGGCGAGCCAGTCGAATAGAGCACTGCCAAACACGCGAAAGGAGCGCAGGTAGGCTATCAGAGACATGGCGTATTGATATATTTTTAGTCGTCATTAAAAAACGCGGGGTTCGGCGCCTGCGCCTGCACCTTCATCGGCGTCACGCGCATTGCCTTACGAGGTTGGGGCGCAGGACCGGGGGGAGGGGCGTCCGGTACGGGCGTAACGCGCTTCTTAGGTTTGGGTTCAGGGTTTAGTTCTGGCGCGTCGAGGCCAGATATATCCAGCCTGCCCTGCTTCCACGTGCTGAGACCAAGCTGGCGAACATATTCGCGCAATGCCAACTCTTCTTCCGGAGTCATATGGTCCTCTACGACACCAACGTTGGGAATAAAATCCGAAAAATCCGTCTCCGGCTTTTTATACCCCGCCTTGTACCCCCGCCACTCTCCCTTGAGTTTCACACCCTCGGGAGGTGCAGCAGTCCAAACAAATGGCTGGCGTGCGTTTGCCTTGACGATCGGTCTCTTCTTCTTCTCTTTCTTTTCCTTCTCGTTGGCTTTCCTGATCTCGGATGCCTCCCACCTTTTCCCTAACCGCCTGAATTTCATCTGCTGCATCCGCACCCACGCCCATTCCGCAGCGTTGAAGTTGACAGGCCTGGAGTTAAACGGTTCGAAATTCAGATACGGCCGACCCTCTTTGTCCACGCCCACGCTGTATAAGTCCTTGAACGACTGCTTTAGTTTTTTCATGCCCGCTGCCGTTGGCGGGGGCATGGGGAAAAATTCGGGATTTCTCTTTGCCCGCTGCACCCCCTGACTATACGATGTGCGCACGCCGCGTGCTATCCACGATACAGGTATCAACGCCTGGTAATGGTCGCGATGGAAAAATATGTACACTGGCTCATTTCCGACCTCCACGACCCGTGTTCCCTTTCCGCCCTCTCGACATCCTGCCTCCCCCCCCGGGCAGCAACATGTGCCTCAGCACGTATTTCCCGTCACGTGTGGGTCGCGGTAAAGGTGTGGATGTCCGTTTTGTCGTGATACGCGAATAGAGCCATCATGCTATCATCGCCCATTCGCGATCTTGCAACATGCTTGTCATCTCCTTACGCAACTGCGCGTCATTTTACGATTAAAACGGTCGACGTTCATAATCCCCAACTTCTCCCGGTTTTTTAGATAGTGCCGTAACTTACTCGACAGACCGCGTTTTAAACGCTCAGATTCCTGCTGAATGGCTTTCTGATCGATAGGGGTATTCGTTTGGAACGCCCTGCTGACAACAAACGAGTACCAAAAGCAATTGCCGTCGCCTTCAACATTGCGTTTGAACGCGATACCATATTTGTTATATCGAGGCTTGTCAAACACTACGGGGACGTCCACCTCGGGCATTATCTCGGGATAGTACACTATTGCGGTCGGCGAGGGCACCTTGGTCTTTACGACAACGTCCTGTTCCTGGGGCAAATCTGCGGCGGGCGGGGGCGGGCGGGGAGACGGGGGCGGAGATGGAGCGATGTCCTCTGCTTGCACACTTTCGCCATCGGAGAGGCCGAACGACACCATCGAGACGGCGTCGTCGTCCTCTTTCCTCGCCTTCTTGGCGCGAGGAGCTTGTGGAGGACCGCCCCTCTTCGCATTTTTCTTGGCGGGGATGCGCGCCATCCCGACCTGTTTCATCCACGCCCGCAGGTCCTTGAGAGTCGCTGGCGGCGACTGGTGCTTGTCGGCGTACCCGGTCCGTGTTGCGTACTCGGCGAGTCTGGCGGCCATCGCGGCGGGGTCTGCGGGCGCCCTTCGCTTGGGGATGCGCACTAGCGGGTGGTCCGCTCCGTATTCCGCTATCATCTTTTCTCGTTCGGGGATACACTCGTTGACGGCCCACCTGGTCTTCAGGGCACGGGGCTTGAGCTGGTCACACCGCTTCTTCGGGCGCGGCTTCTTCGCGCGTGGCGCCTGCGCGGGGGCCGCCACCGGCACGGGCGCTCGAACCGGCACCACCGCCGGCACGGGCGCTCGAACCGGCACCACGACCGGCACCGGCGCTCGAACCGGCACCACCGCCGGCACGGGCGCTCGAACCGGTACCACCACCGGCACCGGCGCTCGAACCGGCACCACCACCGGCACCGGCGCTGCAGGCCCTCGTACCCCCCCGCCGCTTCTGTTTCGACAGGGGTTAAGGGGTAGGCTAGGACGGCCTCCGCGCGCGCCGGCCCTGGGCCCTCGACCGTGCGGGTGTCCCTAGCCTGTCCTTGGCGGGCATCCTCTTCCGCGGCTGCACCTTTCCGTGCCTCTCCGCCATCTCCAAGGTGTAATGATCGCACAGGCCGGCTTTCCACTTCTTCCTCAGCGTGGCCAGCGAAAAGTGCTGGCAATCTTGTGGCCTGTAACTCATCGCGCGGTCGCTTTACTAGATATCACACATCTTTTTTTGTAATACAAAGTCCGTTTTGAGTTTTCCATAGCCCATAGCCTCAGACTCGCCCCCACATAATGTTAGGCCTCGTGGCACGGTCTTCGACATTCCACCTCTTGAACATGGAGTTCCGCACACGTTTACATTGGCCCAGGCCCCATCGGCGTACGAGCGCTCGGCTTGGTGGATACTTCTCTCCCAGTTGAAGGCATGTCTTGCGCCGGGCCGGGCGCTTCTTCCTGGGTTTCCTCGGCAGAGACGTTTCGAGACACTGCTTCTTGTCACGACGCCTCTTCAGTGCCGCATAGCTTGTAGGACACTTTGGTGGGACGCGTTTCATGCCTTGCGTGGCCATCCACGCCCTTAAGTGCGACATTTTAAGCCCCTTGCGTTGGTTAGTTTTCCACCCCGCCCTGTTCGCAAAGGCCAATATCCTCGCCTGGCGCTCCCCGGCCGACCGGTATGGCCTGGCCGGTTTCCAATCCGGTCGTAAGGGCAGGTCGAGATAGGAGGGTCTTTCCAGTTTTATGGGGGTCTGCACGGACGCCGCCACGGGGATGGCATCGGGGACTATCCTTCGGCCTCCACTCCTCGTAACCCGGTCGCTGACCACCACCACCGGTGTCTGCTTTACTCGCACCATTTTGCTGCCTGTATGTATCGTACCTAAGCGCGCAGATTTTTTTTTTTGACTTCATGCATGTCCTTTGGGGCGTAGGCCCTCCATGAAGTGTGCTCACCGCCACCCTCCAATTCTCTTATGAACGCGTCAGTGTCCGCGATCATCTTATTGAACCTGGCATCTTCAGCTGCCTGTTTTTTACCTGCTTTCAACAGCCTCGACCTTGTGGAGTGATACATTCTTTTGTTTAGTATTACACAGGAAAAATACTCACGCGCATGTGCGTCACTTGGGTTGCAATAATGCTCCTTCTTCCGTCGCTCTCGCACGCTGTCTAAATCCACATGTCCTCTCCGACGGGGCATTATTTGGCACACATGCCAACCCTCCTGCTGACCCCCGTGACCCACACTGTGCGGCGGCCGCTGGGGTCGTCGGCCATGCGCACGTTGCCCGTGATCTGCCCGCCGTACGGCCCCAGGAGGTCCGCTACGAGCCCGGACGTCACGCGCTTGGTGAACGTGGACTTGTGTCCCAGGAAATCTACAAAGAACATCCTGCGAAACTCGGACAGGGGGACGAAACCTTCCGGCTTCAGCACGACCAGGTCGCTGTGGGTGAGGAACAGCCGCATCATGCTGGCCAGGTTGCTAATGTCCAACGCTGGTTCTCCGTCGCCGTCGTGGCGGTCCGCGTCCGCCCCGATGTCGCTCTCTTCCTCCTGGGCCGATCTCCATCCGAGCCTGGCCGTGAGCGCGTCGGCGTGAGGGTCGTCTTTGGGCCTCCACTTGTGGGAGGACCCTTGCGCCTTGCTGAAGGAGCCCGTTATCTTTTCCCTGATCTCCCTTATCCACGTGTTCATCCACACGGGCGCCGCCCCGCCCTCCTTGAGGATGTGCGAGCGGACTTGGCGGAGTCCCTTGAGATCGGCCAACTCGATTTCGGGGAACCCGTGACACTCATCGAGGAACGCGTCCTCCGCGTCGGTGATATCCGTGAAGAGGCCGTGTTCGGCGGCGTACTTGACCATCCATTGCCGCATGTCCTTCTTGCTGTTCGCCGCATCCCTCCCGGCAAAGTACTTGTCCCCGTCGAACCAGACGGGAAAGGGCGGGAGCTCGCGACCGGGTCTGGGCAGGGGCGACACGATGGCCACGTTTTGCAGCCAGTGCCAGTTGTTCGGGGCCTCCGTGACGTACGCCGGGGCTGACACGCGCGCGAGGATGCCCCCCTTGGCGGACAGGATCGACACCCACATGCGCGCCTCTTCGGTCTTTCCGCCGGCGTCCACCGCGGCCAGCACGTCCATGTCGTAAGGGGGGTGTCCCTTCATATCCAGGAACGAGTCGAAGGCGGGCGACAGTCCGGTCTTTACGAACGGCCAGTCCACCATGTGGGAGGAGGGGGCCAGACAGGTCCCCACGAACTCGCACACGAGTCTCGCCAGCGTCTTGCGGTCGACGTCCAGTTTGGGTCGCGGAAGTGCCGCGACCTCGCACCATCCCGCACCAGGTGCACCACTCAGGGTCGGTCGCCGCGGCTCCGTGTCCATTTCGTCCTTTATGACGATGGGCGAACGGGAGGACATGGTATGCTCGTGATATTGGGTGAGAAATGATTATGGCCCGTTTATACGCACCCCTGCGCCTATTTTGTTTTTCCTCTCCTACGCGAATATATATTCTCTCGTTACATCAGCTACCGACAATGTCGAGGAAGTGTTCCGCTGTGACGGAGAGAGGGTCCGCGTGCAAACGACCGCGCACTCACTGGGCGACCACGTGTTCCCAGCACCTCATGGCTTCGACTCGCCCCCGTTACCGTCGCGCGGTCAGAAGGGGCGGGAGGAGGCACAGGACGGCGCAGGAGGGGCTTCGGGGGTAGGCGACATGCTAATGACCAGGCCAAAGGTGGCGTACGGATCAGACTCCGGGGATTCTGACGAAGAGAGGGTCCGAGAACGAGAGGCACTGGCCATGATTGCCAAAGCTCCCAAACCTCCAAATGGTTTCGTTACGAGGATCTCGCCTAGACAATTGGCAAGCAATGAGGCGTTCCTCAAAAGGCTCGCCCGCGTGCCTAACCCTCCCACGAGGATTGATAAGGAGAAAATCGAGAGAGCGCGAGTGAAGAATATGCTCGCGATGCTGGCTCGCTTGCCAAATCCTCCAACGCAGGCGGAGAGAGACAAGAGAGAGAGAGCGCGAGTGAAGAAGACGATCGCGATGCTGGCCGGCTTGCCGAATCCTCCGACACAGGCGGAGATAGCAATGAGAGATAAGGCGCACGAGAGGGAGGTGCTTGCGATGCTGGCCCGCTTGCCTAACCCTCCGACACAGGCGGAGATAGCGATGAGAGATAAGGCGCACGAGAGGGAGGTGCTTGCGATGCTGGCCCGCTTGCCGAACCCTCCGCCTGCAGTCAGGCGCGATAATAGGACAATAAGGCTACTTGAAGATTTTTTCGGACCCGGATATATGGATAAGGTCCGACGACGATTTCGTAGCCCACGCTATCGAGCCTCCCTTTGAACTCACATGCATGGCGCATAATCCGGTGTCCGAGAAGGAGGCAGGGTCTACATCCTAGCTGCCTGGTGCTATTAAAAAAATTTAAGTTTGTTGTTATAACAAGCAACAAGCATGGTTGCGAGGAAAAAGTGTTCGTCGAGCACGGCCAAGGGAAACAGATGCAGCAGGGTGTGCAGCGACTCGCGTTCCAACACGTGCGCGCAACACGCCGGCCACACCCGACAGCACCGAGTGGCTTCGATTCGCCCCCGCACTCGTCGCGGCAGGACCAGACACAGGATGCGCGCGGAGAGAGAAAGTAAGGAAGAGAAATACGGACGGTCACAACTGTTGGAGGAATCAAGGAGCAGCCGACAACTGGTGGTCGGTTTGTGGAATCAATATCGACAAGACGAACGGGAAGATCGGCTATATCAAAACCGGAAGATCGCCACTGAGTATAACACTCGACGCGACGTGGGCAAGTAAGACGATCTTCTGGATAGCGTTTAGGAGACGGTCCGATGGTTTAATTGATCGATACATCTCCTATTCCGCTCCCTGGTCTGAGCAGTATGACTAAGCTAGCGAATTCCGTGAACAGGCATTTTTCACAGCCTCTCCGACGCGGGATCATAGCTCCGTATGCGCCTGGTCAGGTGAGGTTAGTTTTTCATCTGGACAGCGCCCACCAAGACGATTATCAAACGCGTGCGAAATAATTCGACAATACGAACAATGTCGAGTTCATCTCGCTTACGACACGAACTCAACAGGCCTTTACTCAACATCTGGAAACACTCTGCGGCTCACTCACCGCGGCACACAATCGCTAATTTGTTCGATCATGGGCCGTAAACTACTTCTCCTCTCCTGTCCGGGGTGGCGAATCTTTATTACATAGAACTTCCTGACAACGAAAGATAACCTCATCCACGCCGTCGCAAAGTTGCCGCCATATACGATTATGGGAATACGCCCATGACGTACCCAGTTGCTGTCTACGGGGTACTACCAGACCTCCCACACATAAAAAAATTCACAGTTGATTTGTATTATAACTCAACGTCTCTAAGTAATACCAACCCCGTAAGCACCATTACAAAGGGCGCAGATTGGGAAGGAGGCACGCTTTCCGCGGCAACTTGGATAAGTGGATCGACTAGATGGATCGTTGTATCCAATCGAATTACGACGCCATTCTCTCCCTTCTATAGGAGGTCTAACGCACTTGTTTCACTGTGACGTTCACGCCAACGGCTTCTTTTAATCCACATTCCACCTCATCAACACGTTTTCATCGACGGCAAAGTTTTATGGGGACGGGGGTTTTCAAGTAGGCATGACATCAACCTCAATGAGGCTGTCTACACGGACGAGCGCGAGGCCCACAGAATCCCATTCTCGATAACCGGGATGCGAACGGTGGCCTATGACTACATGCAGCCCGAGCTCTGGGAACTGGGCCGAAAGGGGTCGCGAGCTTCCGTGACGAAACGGGCGCTGTCATACCGTCGCCGACAACACTCGCGTCCTTCTATTTCCGGGTCCAATTCACGCAAGGCGCGCCGGCTCTCCTGGACATCGGCCATCCCTACGACTCTTGTCAGACGCGGTTGGTCCTCGTGTATGGCCCGGACACGGCTGGTAGGCTGATAATCGGACCGTCCTGGCGAGTTGCTCCCGGTTTTGACGAATCCGACGGAGTCTACGAAATCCTGTTGGTGGTGGACAAGCCACTCGGTTCAGGTAGCGCCGTGGTGTACCTGTACCCGCCTGCGAATTACAGGTCAAAATCCGGGGTTCACGCCAGCGGCGAGGTGTTTGCGCCTATCCAATGGACCGTTAAAAATCTCGTCGCTCGCTACATTATAACGCACACAATGCATCGGAAGAACGCTAAACGCCCAAGTAA